>NIVC01000553.1:239553-447053 GCA_002269645.1 Macrostomum lignano | reverse complement strand
TAATCTAGTGGGTGAGATTCTAGAGTCCCTAGAATCTATGGGTGAGATTCTAGAGTCCTATAATCTAGCGGGTGAGATTCTAGAGTCCTATAATCTAGTGGGTGAGATTCTAGAGTCCTATAATCTAGTGGGTGAGATTCTAGAGTCCTATAATCTAGTGGGTGAGATTCTAGAGTCCTATAATCTAGCGGGTGAGATTCTAGAGTCCTATAATCTAGCGGTGAGATTCTAGAGTCCCTATAATCTAGCGGGTGAGATTCTAGAGTCCTATAATCTAGTAGGTGAGATTCTAGAGTCTTATAATCTAGTGGGTGAGATTCTAGAGTCCTATAATCTAGCGGGTGAGATTCTAGAGTCCTATAATCTAGTGGGTGAGATTCTAGAGTCCTATAATCTATGGGTGAGATTCTAGAGTCCTATAATCTAGCGGGTGAGATTCCAGAGTCCCTATAATCTATGGGTGAGATTCTAGAGTCCCTATAATCTATGGGTGAGATTCTAGAGTCCTATAATCTAGCGGGTGAGATTCTAGAGTCCTATAATCTAGCGGGTGAGATTCTAGAGTCCTATAATCTAGCGGGTGAGATTCCAGAGTCCCTATAATCTATGGGTGAGATTCTAGAGTCCCTATAATCTATGGGTGAGATTCTAGAGTCCTATTATTTAGTGGGTGAGATTCTAGAGTCCTATAATCTAGTGGGTGAGATTCTAGAGTCCCTATAATCTATGGGTGAGATTCTAGAGTCCTATTATCTAGTGGGTGAGATTCTAGAGTCCTATAATCTAGTGGGTGAGATTCTAGAGTCCTATAATCTAGTAGGTGAGATTCTAGAGTCCTATAATCTAGCGGGTGAGATTCTAGAGTCCTATAATCTAGTGGGTGAGATTCTAGAGTCCTATAATCTAGCGGGTGAGATTCTAGAGTCCTATAATCTAGTGGGTGAGATTCTAGAGTCCTATAATCTAGTAGGTGAGATTCTAGAGTCCTATAATCTAGCGGGTGAGATTCTAGAGTCCTATAATCTAGTGGGTGAGATTCTAGAGTCCTATAATCTAGTGGGTGAGATTCTAGAGTCCTATAATCTAGCGGGTGAGATTCTAGAGTCCTATAATCTAGTGGGTGAGATTCTAGAGTCCTATAATCTAGCGGGTGAGATTCTAGAGTCCTATAATCTAGCGGGTGAGATTCTAGAGTCCTATAATCTAGCGGGTGAGATTCTAGAGTCCTATAATCTAGCGGGTGAGATTCTAGAGTCCTATAATCTAGCGGGTGAGATTCTAGAGTCCTATAATCTAGTGGGTGAGATTCTAGAGTCCTATAATCTAGTGGGTGAGATTCTAGAGTCCTATAATCTAGTGGGTGAGATTCTAAAGTTCCATAGTATATGATGGGTGGAATTCTAGTGTATAGGCCTGTATATTCCTAGAAAACATTGCCGTATTGATTCAGTGACAGGTAGGAATTTACGCTGCAATTTTAATTTTAAAATCAGACGCCTCAAAATGGGCAAGAACAAGAAGGACAAGAAGAAAGGTCACGGGGCGGAGAAGACTGCCGCCAAAACTGAACGCAAAGCCGCTAAAAAAGCTTCGAAAGCGGCAAAAACTGCCGGAGAAGATGATGTAGCAGCTGTGATAGCTCAGCTAGAAGCTGAGGAGGCTGCAAAATGGCGACCACTGATGGAGCTAACCGAACCTGCCAACGGCGACAGCGAGTTTCGCCCTTCGCCTAGAAGTAATTTCAGTTGGACTGCGAATTCTCGCCGATCAGAGATTTACCTGTTCGGTGGAGAGCAGCGGCTGCCGGAGACTGGGAGGCTGAAAGTGCTCAATGAGCATCTGGTCTATAGGCCGGTTGAAAACCGGTGGATTCGACTGGGTGGCGGCACTTTGCCAACGCCTAGGTGTGCGCATTAGGTGAGATTACCTTCTCTCCGAAAATCGCGCTTCCGCGACCTTGAGAATCGCCTTTCCCTTTTTCCCGAACTTGAAAATCGCCCTCTCCTTTTCCCGACCTTGAGAATCGCCCTACTGCACCCTTGAGAATCGCTCTACTGCACCCTTGAGAATCGCCCTACTGCACCCTTGAGAATCGCCCTACTGCACCCTTGAGAATCGCCCTACTGCACCCTTGAGAATCGCCCTACTGCACCCTTGAGAATCGCCCTACTGCACCCTTGAGAATCGCCCTACTGCACCCTTGAGAATCGCCCTACTGCACCCTTGAGAATCGCCCTACTGCACCCTTGAGAATCGCTCTACTGCACCCTTGAGAATCGCCCTACTGCACCCTTGAGAATCGCCCTACTGCACCCTTGAGAATCGCTCTACTGCACCCTTGAGAATCGCCCTACTGCACCCTTGAGAATCGCCCTACTGCACCCTTGAGAATCGCCCTACTGCACCCTTGAGAATCGCCCTACTGCACCCTTGAGAATCGCCCTACTGCACCCTTGAGAATCGCCCTACTGCACCCTTGAGAATCGCCCTACTGCACCCTTGAGAATCGCCCTACTGCACCCTTGAGAATCGCCCTACTGCACCCTTGAGAATCGCTCCACCGCGACCTTGAGAATCGCCCTACCGCGACCTTGAGAATCGCCCTACTGTACCCTTGAGAATCGCCCTACTGCACCCTTGAGAATCGCCCTACTGCACCCTTGAGAATCGCCCTACTGCACCCTTGAGAATCGCTCTACTGCACCCTTGAGAATCGCCCTACTGCACCCTTGAGAATCGCCCTACTGCACCCTTGAGAATCGCCCTACTGCACCCTTGAGAATCGCCCTACTGCACCCTTGAGAATCGCCCTACTGCACCCTTGAGAATCGCCCTACTGCACCCTTGAGAATCGCCCTACTGCACCCTTGAGAATCGCCCTACTGCACCCTTGAGAATCGCCCTACTGCACCCTTGAGAATCGCCCTACTGCACCCTTGAGAATCGCCCTACCGCGACCTTGAGAATCGCCCTACTGTACCCTTGAGAATCGCCCTACTGCACCCTTGAGAATCGCCCTACTGCACCCTTGAGAATCGCCCTACTGCACCCTTGAGAATCGCTCTACTGCACCCTTGAGAATCGCCCTACTGCACCCTTGAGAATCGCCCTACTGCACCCTTGAGAATCGCCCTACTGCACCCTTGAGAATCGCCCTACTGCACCCTTGAGAATCGCCCTACTGCACCCTTGAGAATCGCCCTACTGCACCCTTGAGAATCGCCCTACTGTACCCTTGAGAATCGCCCTACTGCACCCTTGAGAATCGCCCTACTGCACCCTTGAGAATCGCCCTACTGCACCCTTGAGAATCGCCCTACTGCACCCTTGAGAATCGCTCCACCGCGACCTTGAGAATCGCCCTACCGCGACCTTGAGAATCGCCCTACTGCACCCTTGAGAATCGCCCTACTGCACCCTTGAGAATCGCTCTACTGCACCCTTGAGAATCGCCCTACTGCACCCTTGAGAATCGCCCTACCGCGACCTTGAGAATCGCCCTACCGCGACCTTGAGAATCGCCCTACTGCACCCTTGAGAATCGCCCTACTGCACCCTTGAGAATCGCCCTACCGCGACCTTGAGAATCGCCCTACCGCGACCTTGAGAATCGCCCTACTGCACCCTTGAGAATCGCCCTACTGCACCCTTGAGAATCGCCCTACTGCACCCTTGAGAATCGCTCTACTGCACCCTTGAGAATCGCCCTACTGCACCCTTGAGAATCGCCCTACTGCACCCTTGAGAATCGCCCTACTGCACCCTTGAGAATCGCTCTACTGCACCCTTGAGAATCGCCCTACTGCACCCTTGAGAATCGCCCTACTGTACCCTTGAGAATCACCCTACTGCACCCTTGAGAATCGCCCTACTGCACCCTTGAGAATCGCCCTACTGCACCCTTGAGAATCGCCCTACTGCACCCTTGAGAATCGCCCTACTGCACCCTTGAGAATCGGCCTTTCCCAACCTTGAGAATCACTCTACTGCACCCTTGAGAATCGCCCTACTGCACACTTGAGAATCGCCCTACTGCACCCTTGAGAATCGCCCTACTGCACCCTTGAGAATCGCTCTACTGCACCCTTGAGAATCGCCCTACTGTACCCTTGAGAATCGCCCTACTGCACCCTTGAGAATCGCCCTACTGCACCCTTAAGAATCGCCCTACTGCACCCTTGAGAATCACTCTACTGCACCCTTGAGAATCGCCCTACTGCACCCTTGAGAATCGCCCTACTGCACCCTTGAGAATCGCCCTACTGCACCCTTGAGAATCACTCTACTGCACCCTTGAGAATCGCCCTACTGCACCCTTGAGAATCGCCCTACTGCACCCTTGAGAATCGCCCTACTGCACCCTTAAGAATCGCCCTACTGCACCCTTGAGAATCGCCCTACTGCACCCTTGAGAATCGCCCTACTGCACCCTTGAGAATCGGCCTTTCCCAACCTTGAGAATCACTCTACTGCACCCTTGAGAATCGCTCTACTGCACCCTTGAGAATCGCCCTACTGCACCCTTGAGAATCACTCTACTGCACCCTTGAGAATCGGCCTTTCCCAACCTTGAGAATCGCCCTACTGCACCCTTGAGAATCGCTCTACTGCACCCTTGAGAATCGCCCTACTGCACCCTTGAGAATCGCCCTACTGCACCCTTGAGAATCGCCCTACTGCACCCTTGAGAATCGCTCTACTGCACCCTTGAGAATCGCCCTACTGCACCCTTGAGAATCGCCCTACTGCACCCTTGAGAATCGCCCTACTGCACCCTTGAGAATCGCCCTACTGCACCCTTGAGAATCACTCTACTGCACCCTTAAGAATCGCCCTACTGCACCCTTGAGAATCGCCCTACTGCACCCTTGAGAATCGCCCTACTGCACCCTTGAGAATCACCCTACTGCACCCTTGAGAATCGCCCTACTGCACCCTTGAGAATCGCCCTACTGCACCCTTGAGAATCGGCCTTTCCCAACCTTGAGAATCGCCCTACTGCACCCTTGAGAATCGCCCTACTGCACCCTTGAGAATCGGCCTTTCCCAACCTTGAGAATCGCTCTACTGCACCCTTGAGAATCGCCCTACTGCACCCTTGAGAATCGCTCCACCGCGACCTTGAGAATCGCCCTACCGCGACCTTGAGAATCGCCCTACTGTACCCTTGAGAATCGCCCTACTGCACCCTTGAGAATCGCTCTACTGCACCCTTGAGAATCGCCCTACTGCACCCTTGAGAATCGCCCTACCGCGACCTTGAGAATCGCCCTACCGCGACCTTGAGAATCGCCCTACCGCGACCTTGAGAATCGCCCTTCCCCACCTGTCCACAGGCGACCATGGCCAAGCCGCCCTCAGGCTCAGGCGATCATTTGTTCGTATTCGGAGGCGAGTTCGCCACTCCAACCGAGTCGCAGTTCCATCACTACGATGACATCTGGTCTTGGACCGTAAAGTCGCGTCAGTGGCGCAAAGTGACCCCGGCCTCGGGCAGCCCGGCCCCCTGTCCTCGCAGTGGTCACCGAATGCTGGCCTTGAAACGACCCCAAGTTCGTCTCCTAGTATTTGGCGGTTTCCATGACAACGGCCGCACGTTTCGCTATTTCAACGATCTGTGGTCGTTTGATTTGGATACTCGAGTCTGGACTGAGATTCGAACCACTGGCTCGCCGCCCAGTCCTCGGTCTGCCTGCCTGCTGTTTCCTCTGCCTGACGACTCCGGCATCTGCTTGGTTGGCGGCTACGCTAAGCGGACTGAGAAACGCGGCGAGAAGGGCTTGGTGCACACTGACTGCTTCACTCTGAGCTTAGTGGGTGAGTGCTTACTGACTGCTTCACTCTGAGCTTAGTGGGTGAGTGCTTACTGACTGCTTCACTCTAAGCTTAGTGGGTGAGTGCTTACTGACTGCTTCACTCTGAGCTTAGTGGGTGAGTGCTTACTGACTGCTTCACTCTGAGCTTAGTGGGTGAGTGCTTACTGACTGCTTCACTCTGAGCTTAGTGGGTGAGTGCTTACTGACTGCTTCACTCTAAGCTTAGTGGGTGAGTGCTTACTGACTGCTTCACTCTAAGCTTAGTGGGTGAGTGCTTACTGACTGCTTCACTCTAAGCTTAGTGGGTGAGTGCTTACTGACTGCTTCACTCTGAGCTTAGTGGGTGGATGCTTACTGACTGCTTCACTCTGAGCTTAGTGGGTGAGTGCTTACTGACTGCTTCACTCTGAGCTTAGTGGGTGAGTGCTTACTGACTGCTTCACTCTGAGCTTAGTGGGTGAGTGCTTACTGACTGCTTCACTCTGAGCTTAGTGGGTGAGTGCTTACTGACTGCTTCACTCTGAGCTTAGTGGGTGAGTGCCTCTGGCCTCCCAGCTCCTCAGTTGCTAGGCAGCCAGCCTCCCAGATCCCCGGGGCCAGTCTCCCAGATCCTCAGTCGCTAGGCAGCCAGCCTCCCAGATCCCCTGGGCCAGTCTCCCAGATCCCCTGGGCCAGTCTCCCAGATCCTCAGTCGCTAGGCAGCCAGCCTCCCAGATCCCCGGGGCCAGTCTCCCAGATCCTCAGTTGCTAGGCAGCCAGCCTCCCAGATCCCCGGGGCCAGTCTCCCAGATCCTCAGTCGCTAGGCAGCCAGCCTCCCAGATCCCCTGGGCCGGTCTCCCAGATCCTCAGTTGCTGGGCAGTCAGCCTCCCAGATCCTCAGTTGCTGGACAGTCAGCCTCCCAGATCCTCAGTTGCTGGACAGTCAGCCTCCCAGATCCTCAGTTGCTAGGCAGCCAGCCTCCCAGATCCCCTGGGCCAGTCTC
Organism: Macrostomum lignano; assembly: GCA_002269645.1. Classification (NCBI taxonomy): domain Eukaryota; kingdom Metazoa; phylum Platyhelminthes; family Macrostomidae; genus Macrostomum; species Macrostomum lignano. The sequence continues at coordinate 440,253 of NIVC01000553.1, read as the reverse complement.
CCAAATCCTCAGTTGCTCGGCAGCCAGAATCCCAGGTCCTCAGTTGCGGGGCCAGCCAAGTGTTTTTAGTCGACAAGCTTCGATCTCACAGATTAGCTACTGCAATACACTCCGCATTGTCTCCAAAACCTATTGGTTTAGTTGCGTCCCCCGCCCGTCCGGTGCAAGCGCGGCAGTGCAGGCTGCAGAGGGTAAACATGCAAAAACGTGAATAGGTTAACTGGAACAGCTTGCTAAGGCATGCCCGATTGCGGGCCGCAGTCGAGAGGAACTGTTTTCGGGCGTGGCTCAGGTCGACCGTGTCTAGGAAAACTCAATCAGGCCCGCCTCTGCTAGATAGCAACTGGCTGCTTGTATCTAACGATGCGGCCACTGCCTTGCCATCTGTTACTCGTAGCTGTTTCACTGTGTACCTTTTTCCGCTTTTTTATTAGCCTGCCTTGGTTATCTCCTCTCGCATCTCATCTCCTCTTGCATCTCATATCCTCTTGCATCTCATCTCCTCTCGCATCTCATCTCCTCTTGCATCTCATCTCCTCTCGCATCTCATCTCCTCTTGCATCTCATCTCCTCTCGCATCTTATCTCCTCGCATCTTATCTCCTCTGGCATCTCATCTCCTCTCGCATCTCATCTCCTCTTGCATCTCATCTCCTCTCGCATCTTATCTCCTCGCATCTTATCTCCTCTGGCATCTCATCTCCTCTCGCATCTCATCTCCTCTCGCATCTTATCTCCTCTCGCATCTTATCTCCTCGCATCTTATCTCCTCTGGCATCTCATCTCCTCTCGCATCTCATCTCCTCTCGCATCTTATCTCCTCTGGCATCTCATCTCCTCTGGCATCTCATCTCCTCTCGCATCTCATCTCCTCTCGCATCTTATCTCCTCTGGCATCTCATCTCCTCTGGCATCTCATCTCCTCTCGCATCTCATCTCCTCTCGCATCTCATCTCCTCTCGCATCTTATCTCCTCTGGCATCTCATCTCCTCTTGCATCTCATCTCCTCTCGCATCTCATCTCCTCTCGCATCTCATCTCCTCTTGCATCTTATCTCCTCTGGCATCTCATCTCTCGCATCTCATCTCCCCTCCCCTCGCATCTCATCTCCTCTTGCATCTCATCTCCTCTCGCATCTTATCTCTTGACGCATCTTATCCCTTGCATTTTAAACCTTATATTATATTCTCTCAGATCTCATCTCATATTTCTCGAGTCTTGTCTTAGTTTCATCTCTTAACCTCTTAAATCTCATCTTAATTCTATTCAATGTAATCTCCCCTCTCTGATCTTATTTTCATCTTTATTTTATGCCCCTTGTATTCAGTCCTGTGGTACCTTCTAGTTCCCATTTGTTTCCCATTTGTTTGCCTCCTTTTATCCCAGAGGATTTGTCATCTCTTTGTATGAGTTTGCTTTCATCCTTATCTATATCATTTTTTGCGTGGTTGCCCGCACTTTCAAGCCCAAAATTATTCATTAAAGAACTGTGAAATATGACCTTATAACTTTTCTTTATGATTTTCGGGCTCAGCCTCGTTAATCAGACACACAGGACGGTGCTTTGACTTTCGTGGATTTCTCCTTGATGAAGATAAACTATTTTCAAAATGCTAGGAGCGTATGATATTTTTAGTATTTGTAGACTAGCATAAGAGTCTCCTCGTGGGTTGTATGACCTTAACTAGAGAGTAAGCGTTCTGTTTAATATCAGTATGTGCTATTTTCTAGTTAAATGAGAAATTAGATCCAATAGTACATGTATATTCGTTTCTGTCAGCTTCGATCCACGAGCCATGGCATCTCAGCATCTCCCTCACTTGAGCCATGGCATCTCAGCATCTCCCTCACTTGAGCCATGGCAGCTCAGCATCTCCCTCACTTGAGCCATGGCATCTCAGCATCTCCCTCACTTGAGCCATGGCAGCTCAGCATCTCCCTCACTTGAGCCATGGCATCTCAGCATCTCCCTCACTTGAGCCATGGCATCTCAGCATCTCCCTCACTTGAGCCATGGCAGCTCAGCATCTCCCTCACTTGAGCCATGGCATCTCAGCATCTCCCTCACTTGAGCCATGGCAGCTCAGCATCTCCCTCACTTGAGCCATGGCATCTCAGCATCTCCCTCACTTGAGCCATGGCATCTCAGCATCTCCCTCACTTGAGCCATGGCATCTCAGCATCTCCCTCACTTGAGCCATGGCATCTCAGCATCTCCCTCACTTGAGCCATGGCAGCTCAGCATCTCCCTCACTTGAGCCATGGCATCTCAGCATCTCCCTCACTTGAGCCATGGCATCTCAGCATCTCCCTCACTTGAGCCATGGCAGCTCAGCATCTCCCTCACTTGAGCCATGGCATCTCAGCATCTCCCTCACTTGAGCCATGGCAGCTCAGCATCTCCCTCACTTGAGCCATGGCATCTCAGCATCTCCCTCACTTGAGCCATGGCATCTCAGCAACTCCCTCACTTGAGCCATGGCAGCTCAGCAACTCCCTCACTTGAGCCATGGCAGCTCAGCATCTCCCTCACTTGAGCCATGGCATCTCAGCATCTCCCTCACTTGAGCATCTGTTTTATTACAGGAAGATCTTCAGCAGCAGCAGCCGCCTCCGCCGCAGCAACAGACGACCAGCTCCAACAGTTTGCCTGGCAACCGGTGAAATTCTCCGGTCAGCGTCCCACACGCCGGTGCGGCGTCACTGGTGCAGTCAATCCATCCACCGGCCGAGCGTACACCTTTGGCGGTGTGTTCGACATTGAACAGGCTGACGACGGCCTGACCGGGGTGATGTTCAACGAGCTCTACCAGCTGGATTTGGTCAAGCAACGTTGGCGACTGATTGACTTCGGCAGCAATGATGTCGCTGCTGGTGGTGCTGCAGTCTCTGCAGCCAGCATCCTGCCGTTAGAGAGAATCAACGCCGGTCTAGCAGTGCTTGACGATCGGCTCTACCTGTACGGCGGCATCTACGAAGGTGACGATGAGCAGCAGGCGGCAGCGGGTGTCGGAGAGCGGTCTCGAATTCTGGACGATTTGCAGTCGTTAGAGTTGAAGCACCTGAGCCAAGGCTGGAGCATGATTCTGCCACCAACTGCGGCTGCTGGCTATCAAAGCGACGAGTCGGAGAGCTCCGATGAGGATGCCGGAGAGGAGGAGGCTGAGGATGAAGACGAGGAAGAAGCGACAGAAGCTGACGACGGGCACGAGGCGACGCCGCCGCCGCCGCCCGTAGTTGCCGGGGAAAGTGTCGAAAGTTACTCGACACGGACCGACTCCTATTGGTCCAGGGCGGTTGGCAACAGCTTGCGTCGGTGCTGGCCAGCCAGTGACGTCACCGAATCGCTGGTTGCCAAGTACGCGAAACGGGCCGCCAGGGATTTCTATAGGCAAACTGCTGGCGATTGAAACTATAGCTAGATTCTGGATTGGGGAGACCTGCGGTGGTTTCTACAGTATCATGGAGTTTTATACATCTAGATTCTGGATTGGGGAAACCTGCGCTGGTTTCTACAATATCATGGAGTTTTATACATCTAGATTCTGGATTAGGGAAACCTGCGCTGGTTTCTACAATATCATGGAGTTTTATACATCTAGATTCTGGATTGGGGAAACCTGCGCTGGTTTCTACAATATCATGGAGTTTTATACATCTAGATTCTGGATTGGGGAAACCTGCGCTGGTTTCTACAATATCATGGAGTTTTATACATCTAGATTCTGGATTGGGGAAACCTGCGCTGGTTTCTACAATATCATGGAGTTTTATACATCTAGATTCTGGATTAGGGAAACCTGCGCTGGTTTCTACAATATCATGGAGTTTTATACATCTAGATTCTGGATTGGGGAAACCTGCGCTGGTTTCTACAATATCATGGAGTTTTATACATCTAGATTCTGGATTGGGGAAACCTGCGCTGGTTTCTACAATATCATGGAGTTTTATACATCTAGATTCTGGATTGGGGAAACCTGCGCTGGTTTCTACAATATCATGGAGTTTTATACATCTAGATTCTAGATTGGGGAAACCTGCGCTGGTTTCTACAATGTCATGGAGTTTTATACATCTAGATTCTGGATTGGGGAGACCTGCGGTGGTTTCTACAATATCATGGAGTTTTATACATCTAGATTCTGGATTGGGGAAACCTGCGCTGGTTTCTACAATGTCATGGAGTTTTATACATCTAGATTCTGGATTAGGGAAACCTGCGCTGGTTTCTACAATATCATGGAGTTTTATACATCTAGATTCTGGATTGGGGAAACCTGCGCTGGTTTCTACAATGTCATGGAGTTTTATACATCTAGATTCTGGATTGAGGAAACCTGCGCTGGTTTCTACAATGTCATGGAGTTTTATACATGTAGATTCTGGATTGGGGAAACCTGCGCTGGTTTCAACAATATCATGGAGTTTTATACATCTAGATTCTGGATTGGGGAAACCGGTGGTTTCTACAGTATCATGGAGTTTTATACATCTAGATTCTGGATTGGGGAAACCTGCGCTGGTTTCTACAATATCATGGAGTTTTATACATCTAGATTCTGGATTGGGGAAACCTGCGCTGGTTTCTACAATATCATGGAGTTTTATACATCTAGATTCTGGATTGGGGAAACCTGCGCTGGTTTCTACAATGTCATGGAGTTTTATACATCTAGATTCTGGATTGGGGAAACCTGCGCTGGTTTCAACAGTATCATGGAGTTTTATACATCTAGATTCTGGATTAGGAAAACCTGCGCTGGTTTCTACAATATCATGGAGTTTTATACATCTAGATTCTGGATTAGGGAAACCTGCGCTGGTTTCAACAGTATCATGGAGTTTTATACATCTAGATTCTGGATTAGGGAAACCTGCGCTGGTTTCTACAATGTCATGGAGTTTTATACATCTAGATTCTGGATTGGGGAGAACTGCGCTGGTTTCTACAATATCATGGAGTTTTATACATCTAGATTCTGGATTGGGGAAACCTGCGGTGGTTTCTACAATATCATGGAGTTTTATACATCTAGATTCTGGATTGGGGAAACCTGCGCTGGTTTCTACAATATCATGGAGTTTTATACATCTAGATTCTGGATTGGGGAAACCTGCGCTGGTTTCTACAATATCATGGAGTTTTATACAGCTAGATTCTGGATTGGGGAAACCGGTGGTTTCTACAATATCATGGAGTTTTATACATTTAGATTCTGGATTGGGGAAACCTGCGCTGGTTTCTACAATATCATGGAGTTTTATACATCTAGATTCTGGATTGGGGAAACCTGCGCTGGTTTCTACAATATCATGGAGTTTTATACATCTAGATTCTGGATTGGGGAAACCTGCGCTGGTTTCTACAATATCATGGAGTTTTATACATCTAGATTCTGGATTGGGGAAACCTGCGCTGGTTTCTACAATGTCATGGAGTTTTATACATCTAGATTCTGGATTGGAGAAACCTGCGCTGGTTTCTACAATATCATGGAGTTTTATACATCTAGATTCTGGATTGGGGAGACCTGCGCTGTTTCTACAATATCATGGAGTTTTATACATCTAGATTCTGGATTGGGGAAACCGGTGGTTTCTACAATATCATGGAGTTTTATACATCTAGATTCTGGATTGGGGAAACCGGTGGTTTCTACAATATCATGGAGTTTTATACATCTAGATTCTGGATTGGGGAAACCTGCGCTGGTTTCTACAATATCATGGAGTTTTATACATCTAGATTCTGGATTGGGGAAACCTGCGCTGGTTTCTACAATATCATGGAGTTTTATACAGCTAGATTCTGGATTGGGGAAACCTGCGGTGGTTTCAACAATATCATGGAGTTTTATACATCTAGATTCTGGATTGGGGAAACCTGCGCTGGTTTCTACAATATCATGGAGTTTTATACATCTAGATTCTGGATTGGGGAAACCTGCGCTGGTTTCTACAATATCATGGAGTTTTATACAGCTAGATTCTGGATTGGGGAAACCTGCGCTGGTTTCTACAATATCATGGAGTTTTATACAGCTAGATTCTGGATTGGGGAAACCTGCGGTGGTTTCTACAATATCATGGAGTTTTATACATCTAGATTCTGGATTGGGGAAACCTGCGCTGGTTTCTACAATATCATGGAGTTTTATACAGCTAGATTCTGGATTGGCGAGACCTGCGGTGGTTTCTACAATATCATGGAGTTTTATACAGCTAGATTCTGGATTGGCGAGACCTGCGGTGGTTTCTACAATATCATGGAGTTTTATACATCTAGATTCTGGATTGGGGAAACCTGCGCTGGTTTCAACAGTATCATGGAGTTTTATACATCTAGATTCTGGATTGGGGAGACCTGCGCTGGTTTCTACATTATCATGGAGTTTTATACATCTAGATTCTGGATTGGGGAAACCGGTGGTTTCTACAGTATCATGGAGTTTTATACATCTAGATTCTGGATTGGGGAAACCTGCGCTGGTTTCTACAATATCATGGAGTTTTATACATCTAGATTCTGGATTGGGGAGACCTGCGCTAGTTTCTACAATATCATGGAGTTTTATACATCTAGATTCTGGATTGGGGAGACCTTGTATAGAATATGGAATTATTATACACCAAAGATTACTAACTTCTGACTTGAATTTTAAAAAAAAATGGTGTAACACTTTCTTTTGGCATTTGTTTTAACCATAAATTGTTGTTTAATAATTCGAAAATGTTATGGTTAAGTCTGAATTTTTATTTTGCTGATATTTTACTGTGCTCAGCTAGATGAGGAAAACAAACAAAAGAAAGTTCTGTGTTGCCAGTGACTTGTGTAATTTTTCAACCACTGGCGCTTTTGACTTGAAATTTTATTTGCTTTCTACTCGTATTCATTTAGGTAGCCTTTTGCATGGCAGCTTCTTAATCTGGGTTATTAAAGGTACGCAGTGTACTTGCAGGCAGGTGATTAGATCTGTCTGTCTCTCTGTGTGTCTGTCTGTCTGTCTCTTAGTGTCTGTCTGTCTGTCTGTCTGTCTTAGTGTCTGTCTGTCTGTCTGTCTCTTAGTGTCTGTCTGTCTGTCTGTCTGTCTTAGTGTCTGTCTGTCTGTCTGTCCGTCTGTCTGTCTGTCCGTCTGTCTGTCCGTCTGTCCGTCTGTCTGTCCGTCTGTCTATCTGCTAGCCCATGTCTCCTATTTGCCTCTCAGTGTGTCATCATCGCAGCAATCATTTTTTAGTTCGACAGCTGACTTCGCGGAGAAAAATTCGCCTTTTATAAGAAAGTACATCTGAACTTTCTTTAGAAATGCTTGACAAAAATCCATTCACAAGGATTAACTGGGGAAAGGCAAGAAAAGGCTTCCTTAAAAGCATTGGAAATCTGTGTAGTCAAATCCCTTTTATAATTTTTGCTGGCTAAAAAATTCCTTGTTCAGTAGAGGGAAAGAGACCGGATTAAGAAAACCGCCCAGTGTCTGCAACTCGGGGGGGGGGCATTCCCTCACAGCAGATTCAATATTGAATAACTGCATGCAGCAGATGTGTTTGATCTTGTAGCAGCCAGTTGCTGGAGACCTATTCTATAAGTTATACTGCATGCGATCGTGTAGGGCTTCTTCTATTACATGTGAAATGTGTTTCCTATTGAATTTCCAGCTGCTTTTCTCCGGTAACCTTCCTATAAAAAGTTATCACGCAATTAGAGCTTCTCATAATTGAAAGCCTGCCGATGGAGTTATTATGGCTTCTGGTTGCCAGCTGGATGCTGCTTGCGAGCGCTACTCAGGCCGCGCCGGCGCTGCCCTCGGCTGCCAAAGCAAAGTGCGGAGTGGCCGATCTGAAGCTGGGTGCCACCCTGGATCCGAGCGCTACGGAGACTCGCGGAGCTTCTGTCAAGTACATCAAATCTATTGTGGTTGCTGGCGCTAACAAGAAGCTGGCCTGCGCCCAGGCCTGCTGTGATGAAGGTTGGTTGCTATGCTGCTCTTGTTGGCTGTTTAGGGGGTTGAGTATGAGAAGCGCAAGGTTGCACAGGAGAGGCGCCAAGTTGAGTAAGAGAGGCGCCAGGTTGAGCATGAGAGGCGCCAGGTTGCACATGAGAGGCGCCAAGTTGAGTAAGAGAGGCACCAGGTTGAGCATGAGAGGCGCCAGGTTAAGCATAAGGGGCGCCAAAGTGAGTTTGAGAGGCGCCAAAATGAGATTGAGGCGCCAAATAAGTGTGAGGCGCCAAATAAGAGTGGGGCGCCAAATAAGTGTGATGCGCCAAACTAAGATTGAGGCGCCAAATAAGTGTGAGGCGCCATACTGACATTGAGGCGCCAAATAAGTGTGAGGCGCCATACTGAGATTGAGAGACGATAATTTGAGTGTTAGAAGCGCCAGGGTGAGTGAGAAGCGCCAAATTGAGTGTGAGAGGCGCCAAGGAATGTGTGAAAGGCGCCAAATTGAGTGTGAGAGGCGCCAAATTGAGATTGAGAGGCGCCAAACTGAGTGTGAGAGGCGCCAAATTGAGTGTTAGAGGCGCCATATTAAATGTGAGAGGCGCGATACTGAGTATGAGAGGCGCCAAGGAGAGTGTGAAACGCGCCATACTGAAATTTTGAAATAGTTTCAGAAGTGTTGAATTGACTCCGTATTCCGTTTACCATCTCGGCAATACTTAAGCTTGAGTCTGCAGTCATACTATTGGAGTACCCTTACTAGCATTATAAATCTGAGCAGATAGTTACCAAGTAATGGTCGAGTCTTACCGTGGTATTTCTGCCTCAATCCAGCAGTCAGCCCCTGTTCACTCCTGTGTGTAGCTCGTACTGCATATACGTGAATCTAGTTTGTGAGCTAATCCTCTCGTCAGAGCGAGTCTCCCTAAGTGCTATTAGACTGATGTAATCTCATTTACTTTGTGCCTTATATAAATTTGCTTACAGTAAGTGTAGTCGCTGCCTACCTTTGAAAAGTAGTATTGTTTGCACTTTTATTATTATTATTGATGACTGCTGTGTACTTTTCTTTTAGGAGGACTTGCTTTGTAAAGGACTTAAAAAAATAATTTTCAAAATTTAAATTTTTAGAAATAACCAGAAATATTTTTTAGAAAGGCAATAACCAATAAAGGCAATAAGGTTGAGATGACCTGAGGGATCTCCTAGAAAATTCAATAACCTAAAGTTTCAGGTTGAGATGACCTGAGGGATTTCCTAGAGTAGGCAATAACCTGAAGCTTCAGATTGAGATGACCTGAGGGATTTCCTAGAAAAAGCGTAACCTGAAGCTTCAGATTGAGATGACCTGAGGGATTTCCTAGAAAAAGCATAACCTGAAGCTTAAGATTGAGATGACCTGAGGGATTTCCTAGAAAAAGCGTAACCTGAAGCTTCAGATTGAGATGACCTGAGGGATTTCCTATAAAAAGCATAACCTGAAGCTTAAGATTGAGATGACCTGAGGGATTTCCTAGAAAAAGCGTAACCTGAAGCTTCAGATAGAGATGACCTGAGGGATTTCCTAGAAAAAGCATAACCTGAAGCTTCAGGTTGAAATGACCTGAGGGATTTCCTAGAAAAAGCATAACCTGAAGCTTCAGGTTGAAATGACCTGAGGGATTTCCTAGAAAAAGCATAACCTGAAGCTTTAATTCTAATGCGACCTAAAACACTCTGAAGCATGTGCAATCAGATCCTAAAGCACTATTATTTTATAGCTGCCTTAAACCCCTTGCCTGAAGCGATGTCTCTAATAAAATGCGACTCTCAAAACCGCTCCCGCAGCTGAGTGCGAACTGGCCATCTACGAGTTGGTGCAGGCTGAGAAATCCGGCACCACTGACAGAGCCTACAGCCCCAACAACTGCTTCCTGCTCTCCTGCCAGCCCTTTGCCCAGTGCGTCTTCAAGAACACGTCCGATATGAACGCCTTGGCCATTGTTACTAGGCGGGCGATTAAGAACGAGGGTGAGTGGACTGCAGTGGGGAGGGCCGGGTCTGATGGATGGACAGACAGACAGACACTAAGACACACACACAGACAGACAGACAGACAGACAGAAAGATAGACGGACAGACAGACAGACAGACAGACAGACAGACAGACAGACAGACAGACAGACAGACAGACAGACAAACAGACAAACAGACAGATAGACAGACAGACAGACAGACAGACAAACAGACAGATAGACGGACAGACAGACAGACAGACAGACAGACAGACAGACAGACAGACAGACAGACAGACAGACAGACAGACATAAAGCTATTATCAAAGAACGACAGACAGTCAGACGAAATTTGGCAATTATCTAGTAATTAATTACGATAAAAATCTTTTTTCTTTTCGACATGCTTCATTCCTTATTTATCTCGCCCACCTGCTTTGAAACAGATTTAATTAATTAGCATTTTTGTGCCTTCCAACTCAATTTTTTGCCAGCGATTTCGATCAGCACAGAAAGGCCATCGGAAATGGGCTTGCCAATTAGTGTTAGGAGTGTTGATGGTGAATCTGCCCGCAGCCAGAGTGCTAGCACTGCCGTCAACTCTCCAACTAGCACCACCCTTAGCCCTCCATCTAGCACTACTGTTAGCCCTTCTGCTAGCACTACTGTTAGCCCTCCATCTAGCACTACTGTTAGCCCTCCATCTAGCACTACTGTTAGCCCTCCATCTAGCACTACTGTTAGCCCTCCATCTAGCACTACTGTTAGCCCTCCATCTAGCACCACCCTTAGCCCTCCAGCTAGCACTACCGTTAGCCCTCCAGCTAGCACTACCGTTAGCCCTCCAGCTAGCACTCCCATTAGCCTTCCAGCTAGCACTACCGTTAGCTCTCCAGCTAGCACTACCCTTAGCCCTCCAGCTAGCACCACCGTTAGCCCTCCAGCTAGCACTACCCTTAGCCCTCCAGCTAGCACCACCCTTAGCCCTCCAGCTAGCACTACCGTTAGCCCTCCAGCTAGCACTACCGTTAGCCCTCGAACTAGCACTACTGTTAGCCCTCTATCTAGCACTACCCTTAGCCCTCCAGCTAGTACCACCGTTAGCCCTCCAGCTAGCACTTCCATTAGCCTTCCAGCTAGCACTACCGTTAGCCCTCCAGCTAGCACCACCCTTAGCCCCCCAGCTAGCACTACCCTTAGCCCTCCAGCTAGCAATGCAGGCGCAGATTCAAAGCCACATCAGCAGGAGAGTGCATCAACATCAGTAATCACTGAGCACCCAGAAGCCTACGAGGCTTCAATGTCTCAGGCTCACAATGGTAAAGCTATCGTTTTTGTTAACACAATAAATTATCCTAGTTGCAATGCATTACTATAACTATTTAGTTAATTGGTTTGACATTGAAGCAAACTTATTATGATTGAAAGCTAATTTGATAGTATATTATTATATATGTATTTCATTATTTAAGTTTGGTTCATTGAAGTCCAGCGTATTCCATGATCGCAAACCAAATTTTTATACCCAAATTATATTTTTTTCAGACTGTTTATCGAAAAGTATTAGCATGATTTTAACAAATTAATTTTAACCCTGTAAATGCAATATTTTTAGTTGAGATTGTGACGGTGATTGAGATTGAAATTATTTATGAACTTTTGATTTTTTTGACAATTTTTGCTGTCCCACCGTAATTTTAATGAATTATAAATTCACTACCTGCTTCTCTCTTTGTGAGTAGTCACTGGGGTTTTGTTTTCAGTGTCCTTAAGCGACCTTGATACCCCTACGTGTCCTTAAGTTACCCCGATACCCCTGTGTCCTTTAGTGCCCCCGATACCCCTGTGTCCTTAAGTGCCCCCGATACCCCTGTGTCCTTAAGTGCCCCCGATACCCCTGTGTCCTTAAGTTACCCCGATACCCCTGTGTCCTTAAGTTACCCCGATACCCCTGTGTCCTTAAGTGCCCCCGATACCTCTACGTGTCCTTAAGCGACCCCGATACCCCTGTGTCCTTAAGTGCCCTCGATACCCCTGTGTCCTTAAGTGCCCCCGATACCTCTACGTGTCCTTAAGCGACCCCGATACCCCTGTGTCCTTAAGTGCCCCCGATACCTCTATGTGTCCTTAAGCGACCCCGATACCCCTACGTGTCATTAAGTGACCCCGATACCCCTGTGTCCTTAAGTGACCCCGATACCCCATGTGTCCTTAAGTGACCCCGATACCCCTGTGACCTTGAGCGACCCTGATACCCCTACGTGTATCTAAGTGTCCCCATAACCCGTGTCCTTAAGCCCCGATACCCCTGTGTCCTTAAGTGACTCCGATTCCTCTACGTGTCCTTAAGCGACCCCGATACCCCTACGTGTCCTTAAGTGACCCCGATACCCCTGTGTCCTTAAGTGACCCCGATACCCCTGTGTCCTTAAGCGACCCCGATACCCCTACGTGTCCTTAAGTGACCCCGATACCCCTGTGTCCTTGAGTGCTCCCGAATGTCCATACGTGTCTTTAGATGACCCTTATAACCCTCCGTGCCCTAAAGTGACCCGGCCAATCTATTTAACCCCCGTACACGCTGCAGTATTTCTGTGCATCTTGTCAGTGTTGGCAACTAGCCTACTTTCAGTAGTATAATGCAGAAAAATGACGTTTACTTTTTCATCATTTAACTTATTCAACAGACGAAGAATCCGCTTCGACACAATCTCAATCTGGCGCGACTCGCCCAACACCGTCAGCTGTGGCGGCTGCGGGCAAGTCGCCATCCGCTGTCGGTGTAGCGGCCGCTGAGGACGTCAGCGTCAGCTTCATGCCAGCGGGTCGCACAGTGGGTGGCCTGGCAGCCGCTCTGGTATTCGGCTGCGCCTTCACCTTGGTGGTGGCCGCGCTCTCCTGTCGGGTGCTGTGCGAAGCTTGGAGCCGGCGGCACTACAGCAAACTGCGTTACCTTGACAACGGGGGCGCAAGTAGCGGGTTCTAATAAATCTTTTGCTCTTATTGATTAACTCCTAAAAGAAATTTCCTTCAGCTATGCGTCTTTTCGATACATGTCGGGACATCGAATAAAATTTAAATCAACAGAGTAATTTTATTGATAGGATTCTTTCGAGATACATGGCGGATAATAAACAAGATGTAGTTGTATGAAAGTTGTTTTCGATACATATCGGGTAATCGACAAACTTTTGGATTGTATTTAAAAATTAGTTTTCGATACATATCGGGTAATAGACAAACTTTTAGGTTGAATTTCAAAATTAGTTTTCGATACATATCGGGTAATAGACAAAATTTTGGATTGTATTTCAAAATTAGTTTTCGATACATATCGGGTAATAGACAAACTTTTGGGTTGTATTTCAAAATTAGTTTTCGATACATATCGGGTAATAGACAAACTTTTGGGTTGTATTTCAAAATTAGTTTTCGATACATATCGGGTAATAGACAAACTTTTGGGTTGTATTTCAAAATTAGTTTTCGATACATATCGGGTAATAGACAAACTTTTGGGTTGTATTTCAAAATTAGTTTTCGATACATATCGGGTAATAGACAAACTTTTGGGTTGTATTTCAAAATTATTTTTCGATACATATCGGGTAAAGGGCAAACTTTTGGGTTGTATTTCAAAATTAGTTTTCGATACATATCGGGTAATAGACAAACTTTTGGGTTGTATTTCAAAATTAGTTTTCGGTACATATCGGGTAATAGACAAACTTTTGGATTGTATGTGAAAATAAGTTTTCGATACATTATCAGGTGATAGAAATAAATTAGCCGTTAGTCCCATATTGAACTGTTTATTAACGAAAAGTCTAATCAAAATATATTTGGTCTAGTTTAATAAAGTACTAGTATTAATTAACAGACATTTTATACATGCTTTCCTCGATTGTTTTCAATGGTATTGTCATGCTATTTGGTTGCCGGCTTATTCAGTCTATCGGTCTTGCCTTGAATATTGCATAAAAGCCTTAATTATAATATTTATTGTTGTATTACATGTTTTAATGCAATTTTGCTTCACATACTACTTGCAAGTATTTACTTTACCTGAGTAATATTGTCTTCCAGTCTGTTTACGCACTCTATTTTGTTGTCTTCGTGTTTTTTGTTATTCTAAAGTAGAAAATTTCCAGCTTTTTAATATTGAAATGAAGAATAGAATTCCACAAAGAACTGAAAATCTATTGGCTGAGCTTGTTGGTTTTCTGTGATCCCTGATTTTTTCTTTAGAAGCTTACATGATCGTATATTTCGCGTGTTGAATCTTGTATTGAGTCTGATGTGAAAGCCTGCAATTTGAGATTTCAACCCTGAATCTGTGGATTTCTTCAGACCTCAGGCCTTCAGGTTAACATTCAGGCCTTCAGGTTAGCATTCAGGCCTTCAGTTTAACATTCAGACCTTCAGGTTAACATTCAGGCATTCAGGTTAACATTCAGACATTCATGTTAACATTCAGGCATTCAGGTTAACATTCAGACATTCATGTTAACATTCAGACTTTCAGTTTAACATTCAGACTTTCAGTTTAACATTCAGACCTTCAGGTTAACATTCAGGCCTTCAGTTTAACATTCAGGCCTTTAGGTTAACATTCAGGCATTCAGGTTAACATTCAGACCTTCAGGTTAACATTCAGACCTTCAGGTTAACATTCAGGCCTTCAGTTTAACATTCAGGCCTTTAGGTTAACATTCAGGCATTCAGGTTAACATTCAGACCTTCAGGTTAACATTCAGACCTTCAGGTTAACATTGAAGTCTTCAGGTTAACATTCAGGCCTTCAGCATCTCATTCAGAGCCTTTATTCTGAAAATGTCCAATTCTCATCTGCTTGCCAACCTACCGATTATAAAGAACCAGATTTCATCAATTTGATGCAATAATACGTATATTCTGTGCAATTGTTTGTATACAAGATTGTAATTATTGCAATCTTTCTTCTCCTGCACGTTCTGGTGGTGACAGGTTTCTAAGTCTAATAGTTCTTGTGCCGCAATAATATATTACTTTTTCTTTGTGTTTTTTACAGAAGGCTAAACAGCAAACTGATGATGATGGAACCATAATAAATTTATATTGTGTTTTGTTTATTAATTTTTGTCACAAATTTCTTATTTTTGATGCCAAAGGGGCTTAAAATCTTACTTTTTCTGTGCTTAATGTTGCTTTTATTTATTAATTTTCGTGTTAATAAGTTTGGAGTTTGTGAATATTCGGCAATGTGAAGCTTCTGAAGTTGTGAATGTTCGGCAATGTGAAGCTTCTAGAGTTGTGAATGTTCGGCAATGTGAAGCTTCTAGAGTTGTGAATGTTTGGCAATGTGAAGCTTCTAGAGTTGTGAATGTTTGGCAATGTGAAGCTTCTGGAGTTTTTGAATGTTCGGCAATGTGAAGCTTCTGGAGTTTGTGAATGTTCGGCAATGTGAAGTTTCTGGAGTTGTGAATATTCGGCAATGTGAAACTTCTAAGTTGTGAATGTTCGGCAATGTGAAGCTTCTGGGGTTGTGAATGTTTGGCAATGTGAAGCTTCTTGGAGTTTGTGAATGTTCGGCAATGTGAAGCTTCTGGAGTTTGTGAATGCTCGGCAATGTGAAGCTTCTAGAGTTTGTGAATGTTCGGAAATGTGAAGCTTCTAGAGTTTGTGAATGTTCGGAAATGTGAAGCTTCTGGAGTTTGTGAATGCTCGGCAATGTGAAGCTTCTAGAGTTGTGAATGTTCGGAAATGTGAAGCTTCTGGAGTTGTGAATGCTTGGCAATGTGAAGCTTCTGTAGTTGTGAATGTTCGGCAATGTGAAGCTTCTAGAGTTGTGAATGTTCGGCAATGTGAAGCTTCTAGAGTTGTGAATGTTCGGCAATGTGAAGCTTCTGGAGTTTGTGAATGTTCGGCAATGTGAAGCTTCTGGAGTTTGTGAATGCTTGGCAATGTAAAGCTTCTGGAGTTGTGAATGCTCGGCAATGTGAAGCTTCTGTAGTTGTGAATGTTCGGCAATGTGAAGCTTCTAGAGTTGTGAATGTTTAACAATGTGAAGCTTCTAGAGTTGTGAATGTTCGGCAATGTGAAGCTTCTGGAGTTTGTGAATGTTCGGCAATGTGAAGCTTCTGGAGTTTGTGAATGCTTGGCAATGTAAAGCTTCTGGAGTTGTGAATGCTCGGCAATGTGAAGCTTCTGGAGTTTGTGAATGTTCGGCAATGTGAAGCTTTCGGAGTTTGTGAATTTTCGGCCGTGTGAAGCTTTTGGGGTTTGTGAATGTTTGGCAATTTGAAGCTTTTATTTAGAGCTGTGAATTATTTAGAGTTGTGAATGTTCGGAAGTGTGACACTTTTAGAGTTGTGAATTTTCGGCAAAGTGAAGCTGGCTGAATATCCGCTAATCACAGAGCCGCTATTCTAAAGGCAGCCCGCAAAAGAAATATGTCCGTGCAGCTTTTGGCAAACTGTCTTGCACAATCAACTGACATCTGCAGCAGCCATGTCAGCCAATCCAACAGTGAGAGCCAGTTGTATAAATATTAACTCAAATAAGAATGGCCAGTTTAAGGCACAAGCGACCGCACGTGATTACAAAACTGGTTTCTGAAGAAATTTCAACCCCGTTCGTTGCCTATGGCAACCAAAGCTAGCCTGCCAGATCCGGACTCGTTTCTGCAACACCGTAGAAAGCAAAGCAAGTCTTCAACAGCAGCAACAACAAACCTTTCGAAGCAACATCAGCAGCAGATCGCTGCAGAGTCCGCCAGCTCCGATGCGCAGTCGGTGCAGATCAAACAGATGCCGCCAGGTGACAATATTCGGCAGGCGTTTCCCGATCCGGAGCAGCTGATGCTGGCAAGGCGGAGCGGAAAAGATGAAGCCAATAAAAGACAGACTCCTGTTCCTACCACTGCCGCTGTAGGTGGCACAGCAGGTGTTACAAAGACTGATAGCAATAATGTTACCGCTTTAAAGGAGGAGAGGGAGCGTCTGAAGCGAGAGCTGCTGAGTCAGGTTACGTCATCGTCTGCCAGTAGGCCAGCAGTTGCCATGGAAACTAACAACGCTATTTCATCTAGACCTCCGGTTGTCATGGAGACGAAGACGTCAGCAACTCCTCAATCGCCGGTTGTCATGGAGACGAGGACATCGTCAACAACGCCTCGATCGCCGGTTGTCATGGAGACCAAGACATCGTCAACAACGCCTCTATCGCCGGTTGTCATGGAGACCAAGACATCGTCAACAACGCCTCGATCGCCGGTTGTCATGGAGACGACAACTTCATCAACCCCACCGAGACTTCCAGCTGCCTTGGAGACTAAATCATCAGCTTCATCGCGACCTTTGGTTTTTATGGTAACGGAAAATCGATCAACAAAACCGATCGCGCGACCTATCGTTACCATGGAAACGCAGCAGTCGACAACGGCGTCAACAATGCCGCTGCCTAGCGCCTCCAGTCTGGTAACTCGCGCTACGACAAAGACGACAACTTTTGCTGAATCGGTGCCGAGTCGGTCCAAGAACTCACCTGCTGCCGACTCTGCCCAATCCCGCCGTCCGGTATTTCGCTCTACTAAGTCGCAATTTCATGAGAGCGACTCGCCCGGACAAGATCGACAGAGCAGGTCGCTTCGTCGGCGTCAAGACGGTGGTGCTGGTGGAGGCGAGTCTGCAAAAGAAGAGCAAAAAGAGTCGGGCGGAGAAAGGGTGAGTTTGAGGCGATTCAGGAGGTGAGAATTTATGGCGAATGGGGTGTCTAGGGGTGGGACTTTGACGTGTCTAGGGTGGGACTTTGACGTGTCTAGGGCTGAGACTTTGAAGTGTCTAGGGGTGAGACTTTGACATATCTAGGGGTGAGACTTTGATATGTCTAGGGTGAGACTTTGTTATTTCTAGGGGTTAGACTTTGACATGTCTAGGGGTGAGACTTTGACGTAAGAGCGAAGTTTCAATAGAAGAAACTTTGCGACCTTCAAGGGGGAGAATTCGAAGCTGCAAGTACCATGCACATAGGTTCCGTTTCGAAGGAAGGCAGATATTGCTAGTTTACAATATTTACACTGCCGTACTATCAGCAGAAGAAGCCACGCAGACTGGCCAAGCTGATTGGCTACTGGCTAAAAGCAGCAATCGTGATGCTGACTCAGCCCCATGCCTCCCAGATCAGCGTGCTACCTGGAGAGGGAGGGGAGACTCAGTTGACTAAAATTGGGAGAGAGG
Organism: Macrostomum lignano; assembly: GCA_002269645.1. NCBI lineage: Eukaryota > Metazoa > Platyhelminthes > Macrostomidae > Macrostomum > Macrostomum lignano. The sequence continues at coordinate 422,103 of NIVC01000553.1, read as the reverse complement.
GAAGAGGGAGAGGCGAGAAAGACGAAAGGTGAGCTACGGAAACGAGACAGCCGTACCCTGCTTCTAAAAGAAGCCCAAGTTGCAGAGCTAATTTTTGCTCTGCCGCCTGGACATCAGCAGCTCCGTATTGATTGGCTTTTGTCGGGGCGGGGGAGGCGAGGGGAGGTTAAAGAGAGCAGGGAAGGCAAAGCTCATAGAAGTATGGGAGAAAATGGGATGAGTTGGGAATGGGGTTTCTAGCATCCAGCAGTTCAGAGCCGAGTGTGAGGCAAGCGTGAGTTTCACTTTTGAATTTTCTCATTAAAATATTAGCTTCATCAGGCTGAGTGAGAGATTTGTTCTGGATACACACTGACCGTATCTAACCCGTATCTAACCCATATCTAATCCACATCTAACCTATATCTACTCCATATTTACTCCATATCTAATTCATGTCTATCCCATATCTAACTCAATATCTAATCCATATCTAGCCCATATCTAACCCAAGTCTAACTCATATCTAACCCATATCTAACCGTCTAACCCATGTCTAACTCATATCTAACCCATATCTAACCCATATCTAATCAATATTTAACCCATATCTAACCCATATCTAACCCATGTCTAACTAATATCTCACCCATATCTAATCCATGTCCAACTCATGTCTAACCCATATCTTATCAATAGCTAACCCAATATCTAATCCATGTCTAACTCATGATGTCAAACCCATATCTAACCCATGTCTAACTCATATCTAATCCATATCTAACCCTTATATACCCCATATCTAGTCCATGTCTCTATCCAGTATCTAACCCATATCTATTCCATATCTAATCCGCATGAACAATGCCCAATCAAGCAAACCCTGAAAATTAACCAATCTAATTAACATAATTTATGCAGGCCGAATCCCCAAATTCGGACGGAACAGACGAGCTGCTTCGAGTCGGCTGGAGCCAGCAGGGTCCGCACCGGAGGCGCTACCTTCGACAGCAGCACCGACAGCGAAGAAGCAACTCGGCCAGAGCGGTCAACTCCTTTTCCGACAACGAAGAGGACTCAGATTTATCTGACAGAGCTGTCGCTGCAGCCGCCTCGGAGCCTTGCCTGCCGTTGAAGTCTTCTGCTCCTGGTAGAAGACTAGCCCTTGGAGATCTGAAGCCACCGCCGCCTCCTCCGCCGCCACCGCTGCCGCCTGTCGCTCCGAGGATGTTCGCACCGCCGCCCCCGCCGCCGCCGCCTTCGAACTTGGCCGCTGCCGTGCAGTGGGTTCGAGAGCTGCGAGATCGAGAGAAGGAGCGAGAAATGGAACGCGAGAGGGAGAGAGAGATGCGAGAGTCGGCAGAGGACGAGTTGAGAAGCGACTGCCAACAGCTCACTAATGCTGTGAGTCGCTTTTTGTTGTCGTTAATTGTTAGCGAATTTCGGGTATCTAGGGATTTATTGCCCAAAGTATCTAGGGTTCGATTCTCCAAAGTATCTAGGGTTCGATTCTCCAAAGTACCTAGGGTTCGATTCTCCAAAGTACCTAGGGTTCGATTCTCCAAAGTATCTAGGGTTCGATTCTCCAAAGTACCTAGGGTTCGATTCTCCAAAGTATCTAGGGTTCGATTCTCCAAAGTATCTAGGGTTCGATTCTCCAAAGTACCTAGGGTTCGATTCTCCAAAGTATCTAGGGTTCGATTCTCCAAAGTATCTAGGGTTCGATTCTCCAAAGTATCTAGGGTTCGATTCTCCAAAGTATCTAGGGTTTGATTCTCCAAAGTATCTAGGGTTCGATTCTCCAAAGTATCTAGGGTTCGATTCTCCAAAGTATCTAGGGTTCGATTCTCCAAAGTATCTAGGGTTCGATTCTCCAAAGTATCTAGGGTTTGATTCTCCAAAGTACCTAGGGTTCGATTCTCCAAAGTATCTAGGGTTCGATTCTCCAAAGTATCTAGAGTTCGATGCTCAACAATTATGGGTACAACAAAATTCCCTTAGTATGACACATTCTACACAACGATAATTATTTCAAACAAGAACTAAGTACATCTAATGTTGTAACAAAAGGATATTTTTGTTGGTTACGGACCCAAGCAGAAATTTTAAGAACACCTATATGGACATTCAGGTGCATACAAATTAAGCCTAACTATGTGCACTGAGGTCTGTTACCCGCTGTGCTTGCCTGACTTTTGGTTCCTCTCTCTCTCTGTCTCTCTCTCTCTCTCTCGACTTGTAGCCATGTGCATCGCGCAACTTTGGGGGTGAAGGAAGGGTTGGAGGGCAGGAGGAAGGCTGGTTGCCTGCCCGGATAGGGACGGGTGCGGAACCGATTCATCTCGTTCGTCCTGGAAGAGGCAAAGATTCGCGCGCATCAAATTTCGTATGCCTTCGTCACTGAAGGAAGAAACGAACGAACGGACGGACGGACGGACAGACAGACGGACGCACATTCCGGGCTTCGAATGCGTAGAGGAAGAGAGTGGCTACAAAAGTCAGGGATCGAACTACCGGGGTGTATTGCAGAAAGCAGCTCCAGAACGCATCGCAGCAGGAACACAAGCTAGACGGCAGCGGCTAACAATGCCTGTTGTTCAAAGCAGTCTTCTTCACTTGTTTGCTATGATTCTGCTGCAAGCGATATTATTGGTATTGCTATTTGCACCTGGCCTCTGCCATTCCGATGACTCATTCGAATCCGACAGTTCACCAGACCCGGACGTCACCATTGCTGTGCTTGTCCGGAACAAGGCCTTTGCTCTGCCCTACTCGCTGGCTGGAATCGAGCGGCAGAACTACAACTCAAGCCGGCTGTCCATGCTATTCTTCGTTGATCACAGCAGAGACAGGAGTCTGCAACTGCTGCACACCTGGCAGCGAGCAAATCTGCAACGGTACGCGCGAATTGAAATCCGAGCAAGCGAGTATCCACTAAAATTCGATGGCGAAGAAGAGACTCAAGGCTTGGACTGGACCGAGGAGCGCTTTCGTCACGTGCTGAGACTTAGACAGCTAGCCTTGGAGTCGGCTCGAGTCTACGGTTCAAAGTTTGTGTTTTACCTGGACGCCGACGTGTTGATCACTCATCCCGACACGCTTCGTCACCTGACCAGCAGGGACTTGAGCTTGCTGGCTCCCCTGCTCAACTGCAGCACGGATGCGAGCTTTGGTGCCAACTTCTGGGGCGACATCGACCGCGAGACTGGCTATTACCTTCGATCTGACACCTACCTTGACATCCAGAGGCGAAGGCGCATCGGCATCTTCCCGGTGGCCGTTGTTCATTCGGCATTTTTGCTGTCGTTGCAGAACGATGACAGCACTGGCTCCGGATTTAAGTTCGATCCGATGCCCAGCAACTACCCGATCGAGTGGCCCATTGACGACTTGCCTTTGATGCACTGGGCCGCCGCGGCTGCGGGCATCCAGCCTGTGCTGGACAACAGTCTGCAGTTTGGCGTCTACGCCACCTTCGACGACAGGCGCTTGCTGTCTGACAAGAGTCTGCCAGTTCTCGACCTGGAGGCTGGAGCGTTCAAGCACGCCCTGATGGAGTTTCACTATCACAGAGCCGGCCTCGAGTCCTGGCAACCAGTCGCTTCGTTGGCCAGTTACGCTGCTCCATCAAGGCCTCCGAGGAAGCTGGGCTTCGACCTGATATTCGTCATCAATTTGTCGAGGCGGCCAGATCGTCTGGAAAGAATGCGGTACGCACTGACACTGCTGGGACTCGACTGGAAGCATCTGGAAGCTGTTGACGGCCGCCGGTTGAACTCGAGCTGGCTGCAGCGAAACGGCATCAAGTCCTTGGACGGGTACGCGGACCCCTTCCACGGTCGGAGACTCACCATGGGCGAAGTCGGCTGCTTCCTCAGCCATCACGCTGTCTGGCAGGCTCTGGCAAACGATCCGACGCTAAATCGAGTTCTCGTCCTGGAAGACGACGTCCGGTTCGGTCCGAACTTTGAGGAGCGCCTCTTGGCAACTGTGAGGGAGGCAGATCGCCTGCAGTCGGACTGGGAGCTGCTGTACCTCGGACGGAAGATCATGTACTCAGAGGACGAGAAGGCGGTTCCTGGCTCGGAGTTTCTCACGTATCCTGCCTACACCTACTGGACCCTCGGCTACGCCCTCACTAAGCGAGGTGCCGAGAAACTCGTCGCTCAAAAACCATTGAGCCGATTGATTGCAGTTGACGAATACTTGCCGGTGATGTTCGACCGGCACCCGAACGGCAAGTGGAAAGCGGCGTTCCAGCCAAGGGATCTGGTAGCGATCAGCGCGGCGCCACTGCTGCTGCAGCCGAACTACTACATCGGGATGGAGCACTACGTCAGCGACACGGAAGGCTCATCCGTGCTAACTGGAGCCGACGGAGGAGTCTGCCGAGACGGGGCCGATTGCTCCACCGTCGAGGGCAAGTCAACCGACGCCAGCAGCCCTCCGGCGGATCGATATTCAAAAATTCGAAATTAATGACTAGCTAAATCCTGGGCTAAGATAACCGTACGAATCGATCTTGTACTACTCAATTTTGTGGCCTATCCAGTGAAACTTTTTTTAACTTTTTCACTTTTGAAATTTTTGCTGACTAAGTTCTCTTTAACTGTACTCAGAAAGTTTCGCATGCCATCGGTGATTCAGAAGTGTGAAGTATCAATCAGGATGCTACGGCGAGACACGGCGTAGAGACTACGGCGTTTTTTGACCCGCGTTTTGAGTCAGTGGGGGGGGGGTTAACTGTTGCATAGTATCAAAGCTTTATTCTTCTTATGTGACTTCGAATTCATTGAAATTTGGTATCATACGTAGCCCAATCTAGTCTGATTTATCTGTGAAATCTATTAACTCGTCAAAAATATGATGATGTCTATGCTAGCCTCAGTCAGTTCGTTCTAATAAGTGTCAATAATGCACTTTGATCTTCAGTGATTTTTACCAATAATACCTACATGTCAACTGCTTCTGTAATCTTCTGCAACAAAGATTGTCACCAGGTTTGTCGTTTTACTCGAGATTTTAAGGGCCAACGGGTGATCCCCCGAGGCACAGAGTGTACATGTGCCTGACGATTAGAAAGTCGGGGTCGCTTGTACGCCCTGTGTGAGCGTGTGTGTGAGTGCATCTGTGTGTGCCCCAAATGGGCTTCTCTATTTTCGCAGTAATACTTCATTGTGCACTCGAAACCTAATATGTTAGACTAATTACCAATTTAAACGCATCATAATAACCGCCCATGCTCTACACTTCACTTTACTCTAAACTTTACCCAGCAAAGAAAGAGCCATGCAAGAAAAAGACGCGCAAGAAAATAAAAAAGGAAGAGAGGAGAGGAGAGAGAAGTGAGTTAGGTAGGTGGTTAAGTCTTACTTACACTGTCGCGGTATCAAAACGCTTAAGAATGTTTGCCTCAGGGTGAACGCTGTCGTCTCAGGTCTGAGGTAAACACAGCTAGAACTATAGCGTACATTTGTCTACCAATGCACATGGGTAGCAAACAACGCCCTTAGAGACCAGCAGATTGCACTGTACAGTCTTTTTTTGCTTAACAGAATTTTCTGGGCCAGGTATTTTGGAACGCTTCAATAGAAATTCAGTATTACTTAAGCCATCTTTAGGAAACGCAAGACACAAATCTCTTCTGGGTGCCGGTGAGGGCTTAAGTACAAGCACAAGACCAGGGTCTTGTCCTGGTCGCTGGCTGTCGTTCCTCTGGCGATGTAAGTTTTGTGCAAACAAAAAGCACCACCGAATCGTCTTCTTGCTTGCTTGAATTCTCTTCTAGAAGCAATCCTCTCTAATTAGGCTACCGTCCAAGCAATCTGACATCGTTTCCTGTGTTTGCTGGTCAAACACGCGTCTGAGCAACCCCGAGCTGTCTCTCTGTGCAGTTCTTGTGGAATTTTTCTTCAAGCATCTTCTTGATTTAGCATTGCTGGGGCCTTTATGTGACTTGACGCTCGGTACCTGCCCTTCGTGTTATGAATGATGAGTTCTATCGTTTGAGAACGTGCGTTACGAGCGTAATGATTTTTTGCGTATCGCTTTTCCCCTTCTGTGCTGTGACATCTTTAAGTCTCTCTGTACTCCCTCTATACTTTCTACTCCGTCTACCCATCATTCGACTCTGTCTTACGTCTCGCTCTGCTTACTCTACCTCTCACTCTCCCCCGTCTACTTCTCATTCTAATCAGTCTACCTCTCACTCTACTCAGTCTTTCTCTCACTCTAATCAGTCTACCTCTCACTCTAATCAGTCTACCTCTCACTCTAATCAGTCTTTCTCTCACTCTAATCAGTCTTTCTCTCACTATAATCAGTCTTTCTCTCACTCTACTCAGTTCTACCTCACTCTACTCTGTCTACCTCTCAATCTACTTCTCACTATACTCCGTCTAACTCTCACCTCTTTCAGTCTACCTCAGAAAGCATTCACTAGCCTTAATTACCCACTTTTCACTCTGCTCACTTACTCCCATGCACTCCAAAAAACCCTTCCAGCTCCGCTCTCGCCAGCTCGAACTGGACAGACTCTCAAGCCAACTGGAACCGCTTCATCGTCAGAATCTCCAGATGCGAGCTCAGCTGCTGGCGGCCAGGCAACCGAATTCCGGACTCAACAGGGACGACGGCGAGGATTCGGCGATGATGACGAACGGCGACAGTTGGCGTCGGCAGCGGCCGGCCAGCGTGGGCGGCTTGGAACGTCGAATCGCCGGGCTGGAGACGCAGCTGATGCGGATGCAGGAGGAGAACGCGGATCTGGCAGCCCGGCTGGCCAGCGCCAGTGCGGCCGCCGAGGATGGAGCCCGAAGGTTCGGGATGCTGGGGAGCTGCGTGTGTGGCTTGCTTGGGATTTGGGATTGGTAGATGGGGAGATGGGGATTCCGCCCGCTGTTTAATTGATAGGATCTCAGTTGGGTGAGATCGGATTTCAGTTGGGTAAGATGGGATTTCAGTTGGGTGAGATGGGATTTCAGTTGGGTAAGGTGGGATTTCAGTTGGGTAAGGTGGGATTTCAGTTGGGTGAGATGAGATCGCAGTTAGGAGAGATGGGATCTCAGTTGGGTGAGATGAGATCGCAGTTAGGAGAGATGGGATCTCAGTTGGTAGAGATGGGATCTCAGTTAGGTGAAATGGTATCTCAGTTAGGTTAGATGGGATCTCAGTTGGGTTAGATGGGATCTCAGTTGGGTTAGATGGGATCTCAGTTGGGTTAGATGGGATCTCAGTTGGGTGAGATGGGATCTCAGTTGGGTTAGATGGGATCTCATTCAGAAGAGATGAATCTCATTATGGGAGAGATGGGATCTCAGTTGTGTGAGATGGGATCTCAGTTAGGTTAGATGGGATCTCATTCAGAAGAGATGAATCTCAGTTAGGTAAGATGGGATTTCAGTTAGGTACGATGGAATTTTAGTTGGGTAAGATGGGATCTCGATTGGGTGAGATGGGATCTCAGTTGGCTGAGATGGGATCTCAATTGGGTGAGATGGGATCTCAGTTGGGTGAGATGGGATCTCAGTTAGGTGGGATGGGATTTCAGTTGGGTAAGATGGAATTTCAGTTGGGTGAGATGGGATCTCAGTTGGGTGAGATGGGATCTCAGTTGAGTGAGATGGGATCTCAGATGAGGAGATGTGGGATTTCATGGACTTTCGAGAATAACAAAATTGGATTTCTAGACTCGAAAAAACGTTCCCTTCAATTCCCATGCATCGCAGAGCTCAGCAGGACAGCGCCCAGCTCATGGAGCAAGAGGCTCTCAAACAGCAGCTTCGCCGCCTGGAAGCCGAAGTCCAGCGGCTCCAGCGCTGCAACTCCAACGCACCGGCGGTGGCGGCGCCACCGTCAGCGCCAGCTGCCGTCAGCTCGGTGGCCAGGAACGCCGAGCATCGGGCAGTCATCGACGCCGCCGAGGCCGCCTTAAAACGACTGGATGAGCCGCGCGTTCTGGACGATCCCGCCAACGACTTCGATGGCGGAGGCGACGTCTGGAAGTCGAGCGGCACCTTGAGCGCCGGTGGCTACGTGCTGGAGGAGCGGCTGCCACCAAACAGTCGCGGCAATTTGCTGTTCAAACGAGTCGCACCGTCGTCTACAAGCAGCTCACCGATTGTCGGCGAAACGTCGACAAAAAGTCAGCAGCAGTGGTGGCAGCCGCAGCAACAGCAACAGCAACAGCAGCAGCAGCAGCAGCAGCAGCAGCAGCAGCAACAGCGGCAGTGGTGGCAGCAACAGAAGCCACAGCAAGACGAACTTCTGCTGGTCGTGTCGCCCAGGAAGGAGCAGCTGCCAGCGGCGTCTCCGCCTCCGCCCACTCCGCCGCCACCGCCGCCGCCTCAGCGCCAGGAAGACCGGGAGATCTCTGAGCGAGTTCGAAACTTCTTAGCCCGCCTGCCCGCGCTCAGCAACCCGGCCAGTGGCGCTGGTCGGCAGCAGCGAGGGCGGCCCATTTTTGACGATACTGACGGCGTGGAGAAGTCGGCGTCGAGCCCGGTGTTTGCGTCGGAGAAGACGCGCCAAGGCGTCAGTTTCCAGGGGGAATTCGACACCGGTTGCGACACTGAGGAAGAGGGGGGCTACGAGGATTTTGATGGGCCGATATCGCAGCAGCAGCAGCAGAGTTCGTCAAGTCGCGGAGGCCTCCTAGCGCGTCTTCGTGCTCAGGCTGCGATGAGGCTGCAGCAGGAAGCTGCGGTGATGAAGCTGCCAGCATCGCCAACTGCGACAGCTGATTCCACCGCAGAAATTGAAGCCGATTTCGCTCCGGCGGAAACTTTGGCTCAGGTGAGGCAGAGATTTCGCGAGTCGTCCGCCGAGGCGCTGTACGGTGGCGGCGGCGGCGGCGGCTCTGCGGGCTCCGGGGGCCGGGCGGTGCCGCCACTCGATCTTGACTTCGTGACCGGGTGAGCTGACGGCTTTATTGACAGAGAGCATTGAAAGTTCAAATAGCTGAATTGCAAATTTAACTTTATTTGCAATTTAATGTTGATTTTTTAGATTAAGTTTGTACTGATAATTAATTAGTCATATTATTGAAAAATATTTGGATACAATCACATGCTAGCTTTAGTTAAAAATATATACGAAATAAGATAATAGAAATATATAGATAATTTATTTGATTCTGTTTTTTTTTTAAAATCAATAAAAATGAAAATAAAATTACTGATAATTCAAACAATCATTAGTTAATGTTGAAGTTAAACTTGAAAGAAACTATATTTGAGGAGGCATTGTGTAAACAAGGGAAAATTTTACAATTAAAGTTAAATTCTATCTTCAATATATTAATGGCAATTGGATTGCTTGATTTAAAATGTAAATAACGAAATATTTCAATTTTTTGTTATAACCAGTAGTTGAACTTTTGTTTTTTCATTTATTTGAATTCTACTTAATATATATTTAGTAAATAAAAAACTTTATTTTATTGTTAATTAAATTTATTTAAAATTTATATTAAATTTATAGATTAAATTTTATTAAAAATTATTAAAATATATTTTAAATATATATATATAATAATAATAATAAATGAAAAATATTTAAAAGAAAAAAAGAAAAAAACTAATAAATATATAAAAATTATTTTTAAAAATTATTAAAATTAATTAAATTATTTATATTTAATTCAAACCTTTTTGTTATAGTTTCACCAAGATAATTTAACTTCGAATGCAAGGCATGATACACTTAGATTTATAATTTGAAATAATCTTAAATTTCAAACAAACAAAAAAGTTACGAAGCATTTTGTCTTCAATTTCAGCCAACAACCACAGAAGCAGCAGTCGCAGCAGCAGCAACAGCAGGACAATCTGTCTCCCAGTGCCCGTCGCTATGCGGACCAGCTCGTTCACAAGTACCTGAGCACCCTTTCCGACACCCAAGCGGCATCCACCGCGCACTGAACTGTATTCCTAGAAACTGACTGATTCCTCATGCTAGAAAGCACCTTTTCATTTTCATACTACTAAGATTATTGATAAACTAAGTAGTAAATGTAGAACATTTATTTTTCAAAACACAATATTTTTCTGCTGTTTTTATTGGGCTTGTAAAAAATAGCTTCTTGTTTGTCAAATTGATTGTTGACAACAACCAAGCTTTGATTATAAAGTAACATTGTTTATAACTGCCGTCCTCAGTGAATGTAGTTGAATTTAGTTCAGAAATTGGTGACTGACTGCACTGCCGTTCTACAGCTAGCTATACGTAATATTAGCTCATTCCTCATAACAGTAACACCACAGCTATTACACACATATATATATATAGTTGCTATGGTAACACTTTTTATTCAATTTTATTTTATAATTTAAAGTCAGTTTGTACTGTAAATTATTTGTCACCAATTGCACTTCTTTAATTCACCATTACAGTAGCCAAAACTATATTTCACAGGTGGTATAATATAAGTCTTTTGCATGGTCAGTAAAATTGATGCGGAACCTTGTAGCATGAGCAAAATCCCAAACTCCCAAAAATCCCGAAACCGCAAGTCGCAAATGCCATGGGCGGCCGTGAATCCCAGTATCCCGAATCCCAGTATCCCAAATCCCAGTATCCCGAATCCCAGTATCTTAAATCCCAGTATCCCGAATCCCAGTATCCCAAATCCCAGTATCCCGAATCCCAGTATCTTAAATCCCAGTATCTTAAATCCCAGTATCCCAAATCCCAGTATCTTAAATCCCAGTATCCCGAATCCCAGTATCTTAAATCCCAGTATCCCGAATCCCAGTATCCCAAATCCCAGTATCCCAAATCCCAGTATCCCAAATCCCAGTATCCCAAATCCCAGTATCGTAAATCCCAGTATCCCGAATCCCAGTATCCCAAATCCCAGTATCCCAAATCCCAGTATCCCGAATCCCAGTATCCCAAATCCCAGTATCCCAAATCCCAGTATCTTAAGTCCCAGTATCCCGAATCCCAGTATCTTAAATCCCAGTATCTAAATCCCAGTATCCCAAATCCCAGTATCCCAAATCCCAGTATCCCAAATCCCAGTATCCCGAATCCCAGTATCTTAAATCCCAGTATCCCGAATCCCAGTATCCCAAATCCCAGTATCCCAAATCCCAGTGTCTTAAATCCCAGTATCCAAAATCCCAGTATCCCAAATCCCAGTATCCCAAATCCCAGTATCCCGAATCCCAGTATCCCAAATCCCAGTATCCCAAATCCCAGTATCTTAAATCCCAGTATCCCAAATCCCAGTATCCCAAATCCCAGTATCCCAAATCCCAGTATCCCAAATCCCAGTATCTTAAATCCCAGTATCTAAATCCCAGTATCTTAAATCCCACGATCCCAAATCCCAGTATCTTAAATCCCAGGATCCCAAATCCCAGTATCTTAAATCCCAGGATCCCAAATCCCAGGATCCAAAATCCACAGGATCCCGGACTCTCAAATCCCTAAATCTCAAATCCCAAATTTAAGGTCTCAAATTCCTTCCCGAAATCTCAGAATGTCGGAACCAAAAATCCTAGTTGTCAAAATCCCAAGTAGCTGTCCTTTAATTCCAGGGATTCCAAAGCCACAAATCCCCCATCCCAAGAGTTCAGGCCTGCTCAAACCTTGGTCTTAGTGTAGCTCTCAACCGCTACAACGGCATCATTGATGCAGGCAGCGAATCCGTGCTCAGACCGGTTGGCCGGATTCTCCAACAGATCTTCCTGGATCACGAAGGCCATGGCGTAGATGAACTCCTGCCGCTTCGGTCCTCGGGTTGTTTGAAATTCAATTTTCAGGCCGGACCGCAGCACCAGACGGGACAGGCCGATGATCCAGTACCGGACAAAGATTAGCAGGAAATTCGAGCTGAACAACAGGAAGCAGCCGAACACGAATGCGCGATTGTACAGAGCAATGCGATCCGTCACCTGGATGAGAAGTTTTAACGGGGAGCTTGCATTACCTGAAGAATTAATAAGACACACCTGAAGTATCAATAAGACACACCTGAAGTATCAATAAGACACACCTGAAGTATCAATAAGACACACCTGAAGTATCAATAAGACACACCTGAAGTATCAATAAGACACACCTGAAGTATCAATAAGACACACCTAAAGTATCAATAAGACACACCTAAAGTATCAATAAGACACACCTGAAGTATCAATAAGACACACCTGAAGTATCAATAAGACATACCTGAAGCATCAATAAGACACACCTGAAGTATCAATAAGACACACCTGAAGTATCAATAAGACACACCTGAAGTATCAATAAGACACACCTGAAGTATCAATAAGACACACCTGAAGTATCAATAAGACACACCTGAAGTATCAATAAGACACACCTGAAGTATCAATAAGACACACCTGAACTATCAATAAGACACACCTGAAGCATCAATAAGACACACCTGAAGTATCAATAAGACACACCTGAAGTATCAATAAGACACACCTGAAGTATCAATAAGACACACCTGAAGTATCAATAAGACACACCTGAAGCATCAATAAGGCACCTGAAGCATCGATAAGACACACCTGAAGTATAAATAAGACACCTGAAGTATCAATAAGACACACCTGAAGCATCAATAAGACACACCTGAAGTATCAATAAGACACACCTGAAGTATCAATAAGACACCTGAAGTATCAATAAGACACACCTGAAGCATCAATAAGACACACCTGAAGCATCAATATGACACACCTGAAGTATCAATAAGACACACCTGAACTATCAATAAGACACACCTGAAGCATCAATAAGACACACCTGAAGTATCAATAAGACACACCTGAAGTATCAATAAGACACACCTGAAGTATCAATAAGACACACCTGAAGTATCAATAAGACACACCTGAAGTATCAATAAGACACACCTGAAGCATCAATAAGACACACCTGAAGCATCAATAAGGCACCTGAAGCATCAATAAGGCACACCTGAAGCATCAATAAGGCACCTGAAGTCTCACTTAGAAAAAGCTCCAAGCCCCCAGAAAGCACCCCCGCTCGCCTTGTCCAGATGGACATAGTAGTTGGATCCCGGCTTCAGCCTGAAGTCGTCCAGATCGTAGGTGACAATCTTGGCATCGTCTTCGCTTAGCGCCTCAAACGGGCTGCTCTCCATCTGCCCGTCATCTCCGATTTTGAAAATATCCGAGTTTGTCTTCCAAGCAATCACCGGCCAAGTGCGCTTGTTATACTGCTGCTCGAGTTCGCGAACTTTGTCCTGGCTGGCTTTGGATTTTTCTAGAAATTTTTTAACGAATTTGTTGCGCCTCACTCGTTTGAGAAGCGGCTCGGCTGTGGCGTTATGTCCGCTGCTCGGAGCGTCAGTGGTGTTGCCAAGCCGGTGAGCTGCGATGACTGCCTGCCAGTGTACTACTGCCCAGAGCAGGATGGCGAACTTGCTGCTGTGCATGGCCTCAGGGTTGTTAATAATATCCTAATGATGCGATTTTATGTAGCTCATAGTAATTTACTAAGTGATGCTTTTAGCTGGTGTCTTTTGCCAGCAATTGCATTCAATCTGCTTGTACCATAGATTGTCAGTTTAACCTGGAATGTGGACTTCTGCTCGCTAAATTTTCGATCAGCTTAGCTTTCTATTTTTTAGCCTCACTCTTCTTTAGCTACTCTACTCTTGGCTACTCTACCTTAGCTACTCTACTCTTGGCTACTCTACCTTAGCTACTCTACTCTTGGCTACTCTACCTTAGCTACTCTACTCTTGGCTACTCTACCTTAGCTACTCTACTCTTGGCTACTCTACCTTAGCTACTCTACTCTTGGCTACTCTACCTTAGCTACTCTACTCTTGGCTACTCTACCTTAGCTACTCTACTCTTGGCTACTCTACCTTAGCTACTCTACTCTTAGCTACTCTACTCTTGGCTACTCTACCTTAGCTACTCTACTCTTGGCTACTCTACCTTAGCTACTCTACTCTTGGCTACTCTACCTTAGCTACTCTACCTTAGCTACTCTACCTTAGCTACTCTACCTTAGCTACTCTACCTTAGCTACTCTACCTTAGCTACTCTACCTTAGCTACTCTACTTTAGCTACTCTACCTTAGCTACTCTACCTTAGCTACTCTACCTTAGCTACTCTACTCTTAGCTACTCTACCTTAGCTACTCTACTCTTAGCTACTCTACCTTAGCTACTCTACTCTTAGCTACTCTACCTTAGCTACTCTACTCTTAGCTACTATATCTTAGCTATCCTACCTTAGCTATCCTACCTTAGCTATCCTACCTTAGCTATCCTACCTTAGCTACTCTACCTTAGCTATCCTACCTTAGCTACTCTACATTAGCTGCACTACCTTAGCTACTCTACCTTAGCTACACTACCTTAGCTACTCTACATTAGCTACACTACCTTAGCTACTCTACATTAGCTATCCTACTTTAGCTACTCTACATTAGCTACACTACCTTAGCTACTCTACCTTAGCTACACTACCTTAGCTACACTACCTTAGCTACTCTACATTAGCTACACTACCTTAGCTACTCTACATTAGCTACACTACCTTAGCTACTCTACCTTAGCTACACTACCTTAGCTACTCTACCTTATCTACCCTAACTTTGCTACTCTACCTTAGCTACCCTAACTTAGCTACTCTATCTTAGCTATTCTACCTTAGCTGCCCTACCTTAGCTACTCTACCTTAGATACTCTACCTTGTCTTTCTACTTACTTTGCCTTAACTAACATCATCTAATTTGGTACTCTTGACTACTGTTAGCTACTATACTCCCTCCCCTACTCTACCCATCGTCTCCCATTGAATACTCTTTTCCTCTATTTCTGCGCAACATCTATCCCTCTCTAGCTTCATCCCAAACTCTAATCTCTCCATTCACATCGGCAAGTGTCGCACATCTTCGCCTTTTTGCTGTTTTATGGTTTCATTCCACTAAATATTTTCTTATATCAGGGAGCGCTATTCAACTTTCGAGTTTGTTATCAGGAATCTACTCAACATTGTCTCTTCCTTACTCATTCTTCTCCAGTGTCTCTCGCGCACAATATCTACGCTCGTAGTTGCGTAGGCGTTGTTTCTGTGAATTTATATAAAGACCTGTTTGTTATACAGCCCTGCCGTGCAATAGCTGAAAGCTACGTTATAAAAACTGTCGTAAATAGCTTCTGCGCGCGGAGCGACTCATTAACTACACGGCTAATTTGAACGTAAGCACAAGCGCACAATATTCGAGTAGGGTGTAGCGAATCTGCTACAAAAAAGGGGGTGGTTGTCGTTTTACAGCATTTAATTACTCGCTACCTTCTCTATATTTGTTAATACTATAATTGCTGGACTAGTTAGTTTGTGCGGTTTTCATGAGACTGGGACCCGCTTAAAGGCGAGAAATGAAATGAAATGTCATTCCGTGCGGGGTGCACGCTGAATGACTGTTTGTTGACTGTCTGGTTGCCACTGGAGCAAGAATTTCACGGCTAGTAGAGTAGCTAAAGTAGGGTAGCTAAAGTAGGGTAGCTAAAGTAAGGTAGCTAAAAAAGAGTAGCTAAATTAGAGTAGCTAAAGTAGGGTAGCAAAAAAAGTGTACCCAAAGTAGGGTAGCTAAAAAAGAGTAGCTAAATTAGAGTAGCTAAAGTAGGGTAGCTAAAGTAGGGTAGCTGAAATAGAGTAGCTAAAGTAGGGTAGCTAAAGTCGGGTAGCTAAAGTCGGGTAGCTAAAGTAGGGTAGCTAAAGTAGGGTAGCTAAAGTAGGGTAGCTAAAGTAGAGTAGCTAATGTAGGATAGCTAAAGTAGGGTAGCTAAAGTAGGGTAGCTAAAGTAGAGTAGCTAAAGTAGGGTAGCAAAAATAGTGTTGCTAAAGTAGGGTAGCTAAAATAGAGTAGCTAAAGGAGAGTAGCTAAAATAGAGTAGCTAAAGTAGGGTAGCTAAAGTAGAGTAGCTAAGTTAGGATAGATAAGGTAAATTCGCTTAAGTAGAGTAGCTAAGGTAAAGTAGTAAAGTTAGAGTAGCTAAAGGAGAGAGGGTGAGAGTGGGGCCGAGAAGGAGAGAGAGAAGATGACAGATGGCAGAGCAGGGCCAACAAACAATATCCAAAACTATACAGAAGGCGTAACATTTCAGAATAGCTGGGGGCAAAACTGGGGAGTTGCAGGTTTACAACGTAAAATACTCTTAAGCCACATAGTAGCCTATAATACACTAGAGTTAGCGTAGGCACAATTTTAATTGGCTACCGCCTACGTAACTTTTTTTTACCTGTCTGTACCAGCGTTTCTCGGCCCCACTGACCCCTCCTCCGCCCCCCCCTCGCCTATCTCGGAGTCGCGGGTGTTGCACGTTCGACAAACCACCCACCCACAGTGCCTTCTCTTAATTCGAACAGTTGTTGCTCTCAAAACTAGCGGCTATTTGAGTCGAATGTTAAGTTATTTTGAATTTTTGTCAACCAATTTCACATGCTTTTTCAAGTTATATTGATTCAGATCATTTAATAATGATTCAGATTGGAGCCGCTTTGACCAGCGAATCTTGCAACTGACGGTAAATTTAAGGATTGCAAACCTTTTCCTTTTTAATTTTTCTTCCTTTGAGTCTATGGCCATCTGAGCAATTCCCCTTTGAGTCTATGGCTGTCTGAGCAATTCCCCTTTGAGTCTATGGCCATCTGAGCAATTCCCCTTTGAGTCTATGGCTGTCTGAGCAATTCCCCTTTGAGTCTATGGCTATCTGAGCAATTACCCATTGAGTCTATGGCTGTCTGAGCAATTCCCCTTTGAGTCTATGGCCATCTGAGCAATTACCCTTTGAGTCTATGGCCATCTGAGCAATTCCCCTTTGAGTCTATGGCTATCTGAGCAATTACCCTTTGAGTCTATGGCTATCTGAGCAATTCCCCTTTGAGTCTATGGCTATCTGAGCAATTCCCCTTTGAGTCTATGGCTGTCTGAGCAATTCCCCTTTGAGTCTATGGCCATCTGAGCAATTCCCCTTTGAGTCTATGGCTATCTGAGCAATTCCCCTTTGAGTCTATGGCTATCTGAGCAATTCCCCTTTGAGTCTATGGCCATCTGAGCAATTCCCCTTTGAGTCTATGGCTATCTGAGCAATTCCCCTTTGAGTCTATGGCCATCTGAGCAATTCCCCTTTGAGTCTATGGCTATCTGAGCAATTACCCTTTGAGTCTATGGCCATCTGAGCAATTCCCCTTTGAGTCTATGGCCATCTGAGCAATTCCCCTTTGAGTCTATGGCTATCTGAGCAATTCCCCTTTGAGTCTATGGCCATCTGAGCAATTCCCCTTTGAGTCTATGGCTATCTGAGCAATTACCCTTTGAGTCTATGGCCATCTGAGCAATTCCCCTTTGAGTCTATGGCTATCTGAGCAATTACCCTTTGAGTCTATGGCTATCTGAGCAATTCCCCTTTGAGTCTATGGCTGTCTGAGCAATTCCCCTTTGAGTCTATGGCTATCTGAGCAATTACCCATTGAGTCTATGGCTGTCTGAGAAATTTCCCTTTGAGTCTATGGCTGTCTGAGCAATTCCCCTTTGAGTCTATGGCTGTCTGAGCAATTCCCCTTTGAGTCTATGGCTGTCTGAGCAATTCCCCTTTGATTCTATGGCTGTCTGAGCAATTCCCCTTTGAGTCTATGGCCATCTGAGCAATTCCCCTTTGAGTCTATGGCCATCTGAGCAATTCCCCTTTGATTCTATGGCTGTCTGAGCAATTCCCCTTTGAGTCTTCGACCATCGAGTCTTTGGCAATTTTCATCGTAAAAAGTTTCTTTAAAAAGCAGCCACAATGCAAACTGAGCCAAAAGATTCACTTGAAACATGGTTACAGTTTGCGCAATTAATAACGTAATGTTTAAAAATAATCAATTGGGTCACGTGACTGCTCCGTTATCGCCGCGCAATCCCGCGGCAGGGCCGCTAAATGCCCTCTCCGCGTATAAACTTCACTTTAGATTTTGATAAGATACAAATTGCGCTGTTGTGCAGGTATAGTGACACTGACCCGCCAGCTGGTTGCAAATTTGCCCTCCTGCCTACGGCCGGGTGAGCTCACATATCTCTGCTGCACTGCCGAATATTGTTCAAAAATTTAGCGCAAAGTTCAAAATATGAAACAGGAGAATTATGAGGTGTAACAGTGACACACAATATGAGAAAGGGAGATGGGAAGAGAAGATGGGGAGAAGGAGAGAGAGGAAGTTAGAACGAGAGAAGATCTGAGAGAGAGGTGTAGATGGGAAAGGGAGAGGGGAGGGAGAAGGAGGAGAGAGGACAGAGATAGAGGGAGAGGAAGATAGAGAGGGCGAGATTTAGAGGAGAAGGGGAGAGAGAAAGTGAGAGAAGGGTAGGGAAAGGAGAGGGGGAGAGAAGGAGAGGGACTGAGTCGAGAAAGAAAGGCAAAGAGATGGAAGAGAAGGAGAGGGAGGGGAGAGAAAGATGGAGAGAAAGGAGCGGGGAGAGAGGGGAGAGAGGGGAGAGAGGGGGATATAGGGAGAGGGTGAGAGGGAGAGGGTGAGAGGGAGAGGGTGAGAGGGGGGAGAGGGTGAGAGGGGTGAGAGAGAGAGGGGAGAGAGGGGAGAGAGGAAGAGAGGGGAGAGAGGAAGAGATGGGGAGAGAGGGTGAGAGGGAGAGGGAGAGAGGAGGAGAGGAAGAGAGGGGGAGAGAGGGAGAGGGTGAGAGGGAGAGGGAGAGAGGGGAGAGAGGGGAGAGGGTGAGAGGGAGAGGGTGAGAAGGAGAGTTTGAGAGGGAGAGGGAGAGAGGGAGAGAGGGGAGAGGGTGAGAGGGAGAGGGTGAGAAGGAGAGTTTGAGAGGGAGAGGGAGAGAGAGGGAGAGGGAGAGGGTGAGAGGTTAGAGAGAGGGAGAGAGGGAGTGGGTGAGAGAAGATGGGGAGAGATGGACAAGGATGAGTTTAAAAGGGGCAGAAAAGAGTCCAGCCAAAAGAGACCTGATAGCCAGGCTCAATCGCTAGCGTTCATGCCTTCCGCATCCAACCAGTCGGGCCAAAAGAGGACACGCCAAAAGTGCACTCAGAGGGTGGACCAGCGGCTGTTGTGTGGCTTCCTAATTACCATAATCGTAGTTCTATTGAATTTATTCATGCAACAACCGTGGGAGTGAATCGAATGCAAAAATAATTGTTGCATAATACTGTAAGAACCCAGACTACTTGAAAACTACTTGAGACTACTTGACTTCTGTAAGATAAACAATGCTATTACCCATGCTACTGAATATTTTGTTGGTAGATAAGCCAGTCCGACATGAACCTTTATTGTACATTTTCGCCTAAGTGACAAGGTCAAAGAATATTACTCTCGTATTTCTATTCCAATGTGTACTTTAAAGTATTAACTAGTTCGAGTTTCATAGTTAGCAATCCACTCTAATCCTTCATCCATATTGTGTCTCAATAGATTAGCAATCCTCTCTAATCCTTCATCCATATTGTGTCTCAGTAGATTAGCAATCCATTCTAATCCTTCATCCATATTGTGTGTCAATATATTAGCAATCCATTCTAATCCTTCATCCATATTGTGTCTCAGTAGATTAACAATCGATTCTAATCCTTCATCCATATTGTGTCTCAATAGATTAGCAATCCACTCTAATCCTTCATCCATATTGTGTCTCAGTAGATTAACAATCCTCTCTAATCCTTCATCCATATTGTGTCTCAGTAGATTAACAATCCTCTCTAATCCTTTATCCATATTGTGTCGCAGTAGATTAACAATCCACTCTAATCCTTCATCCATATTGTGTCTCAATAGATTAGCAATCCATTCTAATCCCTCGTCAGCAGACTATTCGTAACCATAAACGGAGGTGAATGTTTTCGGAACCAAACAGCACACAGGGCTGTTTTATTTGGTTGAATGCATTTCTCACGTTAACTGTATGTAGGGTGGCTGGGGTAACCCTGCCCTTCTTGAGTACTTGCCTTGCATGTCATCTAATTGCCTCTTTAATTGGGATTGTAATTTGGCAACTCGGCAAAATGTTTCACTGAGGCGTCATGCAGAAATTTTAAAAATATTCGTCGATGAATTAATTATCTCTAATCTACTCTCTCTGGTTTATTCTCTCTGATCAATTCTATCTAATCTATTCTCTCTAATCTATTCTCTCTGATCTATTCACTCTGATCTATTCTCTCTAATCTATTTTCTCTAATCTACTCTCTCTGGTTTATTCTCTCTGATCAATTCTATCTAATCTATTCTCTCTAATCTATTCTCTCTGATCTATTCACTCTGATCTATTCTCTCTAATCTATTTTCTCTAATCTACTCTCTCTGGTTTATTCTCTCTGATCAATTCTATCTAATCTATTCTCTCTAATCTATTCTCTCTGATCTATTCACTCTGATCTATTCTCTCTAATCTATTTTCTCTAATCTACTCTCTCTGGTTTATTCTCTCTAATCTATTTTCTCTGATCTATTCCAATTGATATATTCTCTCTGATCTATTCTATCTGATCTATACCCTCTAATCTATTCCATCCGATCTATTCTCCATAATCTATTTTCTCTAATCTATACTATCTAATCTATTCTCTCGTATCTATTTTCTCTGATCTAATTCCATATTGATCTATTCTCTCTGATTTTTCTCTCTGATCTATTCTCTCCAATCTATTCTCTCCAATCTATTCTCTCTAATCTATTCTCTCTGATCTATTCTCTCTAATCTTTCTCTCTGATTTGTTCTCTCAAATCTATTCTATCTGATCTATTCTCTATGATCTCTGAAATATTTGGCTCTGCAATTCATTTTCGAAAATTTTTTAAAACAATCTTATCTATTCTTTTCGATCTACTCCATCAAACTCTCTCCGATTGTTGGGAATCAGCTTTCAGCAAGACTGACTGTCTCTCCATTCTCTGTCCCTACATAAATAAATATGCTTTTTTAAAACCGCATTCCAACACGCTCTGCAGGTTCTGACTTCGGCATGGAATCAGCCACAGTGGGCGGCACAAGTTAGGGAATTAATAAATCATAAATCCAAGCCAATTAGATCTAGTTTATGTTAACAGCGGGAGGGGCTGAGACCGCGGGGCTCAGTGATTCGGGACAAAGAGGGGAACCGATTCGCTGCCATTGGCTGGGAGCAGCTCCTGCGTCCGGCCAACCCGGCCACCAAATATTCATATTCATAATTTCAGTAGCTGCAGAACCCTAGTCGTGTCGAACTTTTTAATAACCAAAAAAACGTCTTGAAAAATTACTAAAAGCAACAACCTCCACCGGCAGACAGTGAGATGAGCACCCTGACGATGGAGAAGGCCACAGCTTCTTCTGGAAATTCAACAGCAACAGTGGCCGCAGCAGCAGCAGCAGCAGCAGCAGCCGCCTCTTCAATCTGGAGGCCGCAAACTGCTCAGTCGTCGGCTTCGCTGATGTCGCAGCTGCAGCATCCTCTGCCGCCCCAGCCACCGCCGCAGCTGCCGCCACCGCAGCCGCCGCAGCCGCAGTTGTCGCCGGCTCTGCATGCCGCGGCTCTGATGACGGCCTTCGGTCTGCATCCGCCGCCGCCGCCGCCGCCGCCACAATATCCCCCTGCCAGCCGCTCCATGCTGCACCAGATGCACCCTGGCGGCAGGTACCCGCCATTGTCTATGGCTGAAGTGCCCCGCCTGCCGCCTCAATTCCAGCCTCATCAGCAGCCTCATCTGCATCCGGGTCAGCTTCAGCCAAGGCTGCATCGATCTGTCGGAGCAGCAGCAAGCGGCAGCGGTGCAGAAGCGCTGCCAATGGTGAACCAACTGTTCAGGAGAGGCACAGTCCTGTCAATCTGGGGCGGCAGGTTCAAGCGGGTTGAAGAGCTCACCCTGCAGGATTTCGAACTGACGGCAATGGCTAACGCTGTGCCTGCCGCGGCCTCTTCTGCTTCCGCTGTTGCAGCAATCGAATCTCAAGCCAGCGGCTTCAGCCTGATTCACTGTCGGCTTGTTCAGGTTGAAGACAGCAGGACTGACGGCACCTCCACACTGCAGCTGGTGTCGATCGGTGCGGAGCGGAAGCAGGTGCGTTCTGAGCTGGGCTTGATTTTCGATTTTGAATTTCTGAACTTCAGATTGTGCCATAGACATAATAGGGATAAGGGCGTCCCTATAAGACAGGGGCGCCCACCGAGAGAGAGGGGCGCCATCCAAGAGACAGGGGCGCCCACCAAGAGCAGGGGCGCCATCCAAGATACAGAGACGCCATCCAAGAGACAGGGGCGCCCCCCAAGAGACAGGGGCGCCATCCAAGATACAGGGGCGCCATCCAAGAGACAGGGGCGCCATCCAAGATACAGGGACGCCATCCAAGAGACAGGGGCGCCATCCAAGAGACAGGGGCGCCATCCAAGAGACAGGGGCGCCCACCAAGAGACAGGGGCGCCCACCAAGAGACAGGGGCGCCAACCAAGAGACAGGGGCGCCATCCAAGAGACAGGGACGCCATCCAAGAGACAGGGGCGCCCACCAAGAGACAGGGGCGCCATCCAAGAGACAGGGACGCCATCCAAGAGACAGGGGCGCCATCCAAGAGACAGGGGCGCCATCCAAGAGACAGGGGCGCCATCCAAGAGACAGGGGCGCCATCCAAGAGACAGGGGCGCCATCCAAGAGACAGGGGCGCCATCCAAGAGACATGAGCGCCATCCAAGACACAGGGGTGCCATCCAAGAGACAGGGGTGCCAACCAAGAGACAGGGGCGCCAACCAAGAGACAGGGGCGCCAACAAATAGGTCGCCAAGGAGCAACAGGCGCAACTCTGGCGCCCCAAACGCTGCGCAAGGATCACTTCAGCACCACAAGACAAGCCTGCTTCGCTGAGAACAAACGCGAACTCCCTGCTAGAAAAACTCGTCAGTTTTAATTTAATTTAAGCAAAACTAAACTATCGGAAGAGCCCATGTAGATTTTTTATATTCGCACGAGCATAAAGTTTCAAGGCTTCAAGAACAGTTACTTAAAATTCTGTATAAGTCAATTTGACAGCTCTAGCTAGTATATACTTAATTGTCTCCCACACTTTTCTACTTGTCACTACTGGAGTGGCCTCGTTGGTACCGTAATAAATTCTGGCCGTGAGACTCTTTAGTTTATGGTCCATTTAACTTTACAAAATGCAGCAAGAATGGCTTTCGTTTGTCTGTGCGCTAAAGCTTATTTGTCTATGGCTTTATAGCTCGTATTTGGCGACTTGTCTGTCTATGGTTCTTTTGATTGAAGATCTGCTGCCTGAATGTAATTGCCGTGAATCTTTGAACCATAGACATCTTGGACCATAGACATCTCGGACCATAGACATCTCGAACCATAGACATCTCGGATCATATACATCTCGGACTATAGACATCTCGAACTATAGACATCTCGGACCATAGACATCTCGGACCATAAACATCTCGGACCATAGAAATCTCGGACCATATACATCTCGGACTATAGACATCTCGGACCATAGACATCTCGGACCATAGACATCTCGGACCATAGACATTTCGGACCATAGACATCTCGGACCATAGACATCTCGGACCATAGGCATCTCTTTCCTGTGTGTCTTTGTAAAAAGTGTCCCTCCATATTTGGAAAATAGATGCAGCAGCAATTAATGATGGTCAGTTAACAATCGCGCCTTAACCCTAACCCCAACCAAGCGAGATAGAAACAAGGGGTAGGAGCAAGCTTGTGAAAGGGAGAGGAGTGAGCAGGGAGAGTGACAGGCAGTTATGAGTGAAATCAGCCGCTTGAAAATGCCGACCCAAATGCCCATATAGTGGTGTCTGAATACCGCTTAGCGACCCGACCTAAACTGACTATTCCCTTAAACCCCTCCCCCACTTGAGCGCATTAAAACCACTCCTCACTATTGCTACTCCACGATAAACTGAGGCGGAGTCGTCACTGATCCTCAAGTCCCCCCTCTGCTCCCCACTGTCCACCCCCCCCACAAACACTGACTGACCCGGCCATATGCTAATGCCAAGGACTTCTAATCCTGCCGCTAAAACTCCCCAGTGTAAGTCAATTCCGTCTGGACTAGAACCAGTTAATTCAAGTTAATATCGGCGGTTTCTATAGCATCCCTCTCTGACCAAATTTACAGACAATCTAATGACCAAATTTACAGACAATCTAATGACCAAATTTACAGACAATCTAATGACCAAATTAGAAGACAATCTAATGACCAAATTTACAGACAATCTAATGACCAAATTTACAGACAATCTAATGACCAAATTTACAGACAATCGAATGACCAAATTTACAGACAATCTAATGACCAAATTAGAAGACACTCTATGGCCAATTTTACAGACAATTCCCGAAAAATTTTACAGAAATTCTATGACCTTATTTTACAGACAATCTACGAGCGTATGACTAATTTACAGACCGTCTATGACCAATGTCACAGACAATTTATTACTCAATTATACAGACAGTCTATGACCCAATTTTACAGGCAATCTATGACCAATTCATAAGACATTCTATAACCCAGTGTATTGCCTTTCTTGAACAATTGTTTTAACTATTTATACCGCTGATTGAATAGTTTTATGAACCTTTAGGACTAAGTCTAGCAACGCTTTATGAACAATATTAATCCAAATTCTAGTCCAGATGCATCGCATCAGCGGTCCATGGCACAGCTATTTAAATTGTTGCCGTGGGCACGGCCGGCTCCCGCCGCGCCCTACAAAGCTGTTCAAACCTATCGTTGAAGATCTTTACACACTTGACCAAAAACTGGCCAGTGCAATGGCAGGCAGACAGTTCCTGCCATGGCCCCTCAAACTTGTTTGACTCTTTCACAGGCAGAGAGGTATAATCGAGAGTAGGAAAAAGTGTTGGAAAAATGAAAATCTACACACTACGCAAGTACGGTAGTCGTCGCGTCTGTTATAGAGCTAATACGTCACTTTAATCCCAAATGCTTAACTATGTATTTTGAGTGATAATTGAGTTGCTAATAAAGCTGAATGAAATGACACAAATTTATTAGTAATGAAACTTCGAGCTTATGAAGCACCCCTCCTTCCGACGCAAATTCTGCTCGTCTCACGTGTCACCGGGGAAAATTGAAAAGTAAAACAAAAAATTGCATGTTAAAGTGAGCAATTATGAGTTAAAATTTTCTTCGCTTAATTCTCGATCTCTGTCTCTCTTTCCTGCTCGTCTCTCTTGAGTCTGAGTTGATCGGCTGCGTGGGCAGGACAGGCCCCGATCCCTTGGATCAGTTATCGATTTGAGTATATCAGTGTATCCCAGCTCAAACACACGCTTTCGCCTAACACGTGCTTGACATCCCAGCAACATTAAAAAGTTGTTACTCCTCCTAGCCTAGTCAGTGGAATTTCCTAGCAGAAAAAAACTGGCAACCGTTTGTTTGAGTGGGAAACGTGACTCTTCTTCTCTAATTCTTGGAGATCTTTTTAACGCCCCTGAAGGGTGTGCGCTCAAATTTGAGCTCAAATTTGTTATTCTCGGGAGAAATATAGACATTTTAGAATTCGCTGCTGCCGCGTTAGAATGAAAAGTGGCTGACAAATTTGTCCAAGAGCAAATATGGGAGCAGTGCCCCGTGTTTTCTAACTACAGATATGAAATTCTTGACTGTAGCATGTAGCCAATCGACTGCTTGGCTGATACAATGACGGTAAATTTTAATTGCTGCTAACGTGTTACCGAAAAACCTGAAACTCCAGCAGACCCGAAGTCTCCGCCTACCCTCAAGCCAGCCGCTATTTGTGCCAGACAAATCTGGCTGGTCTGCTCGGGATCCAATGCGAGCCATGGAGATTTTCGGTTTGGCCTGCGGTCGCCTAGAAATCGGCGATTGCATCATCGCCCTGACGCCGCGACTGCGAGCGTCGCCCGTATCAGCAGACGTCACCGCGGCACAGGCAGCTGGACTGAAGTCCAATCAGCATCGATCGTCGAGAAAGCGGAGCCACTCTCCTAGCTAGAATATTACTTGAATGTAATAATGATTGTATAATGTACATGTAGCTATGGATGGAAGAAAGGATTTTCCACGGAAAGCACGCGGTTTTCCCATATTTACACTTTTTGGCCCTCAATCTAAAAGACCCAATTTTTAGGCCCAATTATATGCCTTGAATATTGTAAAATGACGAGAATTAGTGTTTAAGACTAGCTCAGTCGTTCCCCCTCTAGGGGAGCTGAAACAATATGTGAGAATAGCATTGTTTACTTCAAAGCTGGCATTGAAAGGAAGTATATAACCACACAGTGGGCCATTAGCGTTTTCACTCTCTTACCCGACGAGGGATCGATTATCAGTTTAGCCAGACCAACCCACCTCACTCCATTGCGAGACCCTGTTTAAGGAATGTACACTGTGTGTGTACAGTAGCTGCCTTGACCCTCCCCCCCTCTCTCCACCACGGTCTAAAATGTACATAGCTAAACTGCGTACATTGATTCGAACTGTACATGTGTTTCACAACCTATTTTACTTTAGTCGTCGTGAAAACTTCAGTTTTTTTCACGTAAACCACAAAAGTAATTAGAATTTATTTACTGTTTTTAATTTTAATTATGCTCGATCTTACTCGAAAAGGTTTGCCCTTTTTGCTAGTCACAGGAAATTGTTTTCCTGTCTCAAAAAATCATCTGCCTCATATTAACAAAACTATTCAGCAAATTTTTTACGGTTTCCTTTGATTTTTCTCGAATTGTAATTATTGTATTTAACAAGCACCGTTTCTTCTGCTCTGTTGTTTTTTTAATCGGAGTCTTTCGTACGAGCCTGTTGTCTTTCGGGTAGGGATTCCAATCCCGGGATCCCGGGATCCCGGGATCCCGGGATTGGGGCCAAAAATCCGGGATTTGAATCCCGGGATTTTTTTGGGAATCGAATCCCGGGATTTTTAATCCCGGGATTGCAAAAGACCGGGATCGGGATCCCGGGATTTCAAGGCCTTAATCCCGGGATTGGTCCGGGATTAGAACGACCTTTCAATGCCTAAATTAGATAATTTAAAGTCTAAACGTTTATTTGAATAATAAAACATTTATTTGTTTTTGCTGTTTCTCAATGAAACGTTAAACATTTGCAAAGCTCCTGTCCTAATTGAGCTAAAAATTGTTAATGTGAACTGTAAATTATAGATAATTTTAACTTTTTTTTCGTTTTCTACCACGAGACGAGACTGAGGGCCTTTTCATATTGCTTGCTCTGGTTCCAGAACAAGAACCAATTTGTGAAGTATAAACTTTTTGTCTCCATAACTAGAGGGAGATACGTGCTATAAAGTTTTTATTATTGAATGACAGTCGCCAAGAAGAAAGTGAAAAATTGTGCTAAGTGAGGCTGTTAAGGCAGTCAAATATTAACAGAGTTTAATAGTTATACTGCTGTTTTTCTTCGAATTCCGAACCGATTCTGGTTCTGGAATTGGTAATATGAAAAGGCCCTGAGACTCTGAGAGTCGCGAGACCATGACTACTGCACGCGGCACGCCGCACAGTCCGTCTAGCAATTTAGGGATTCCAATCCCGGGATCCCGGGATCCCGGGATTGGGGCCAAAAATCCGGGATTTGAATCCCGGGATTTTTTTGGGAATCGAATCCCGGGATTTTTAATCCCGGGATTGCAAAAGCACCGGGATTCCGGGATTTTGAATCCCGGGATTTCAACAGCATCGGGATTTCGGGACTATTCAATCCCGGGATTGTAAAATGTCGGGATTTTGGAATCCCTACTTTCGGGCTCGTATAGGATCTGGAAATTCTCTTAATCTAATACTCTTTTTTTCTTATCTTCTTTTTCTATCACAATCCACAATTCCTTGACTTTAAACTAATTGAAGTTCCAATGTATCTCCACAAAGCTCGGCCTGTGAAACTTAACACTTACAGTTATTAGCTTTTCCTTTAAGTTTTTCTTTTCATTTACAAAAACGACAAATTTTATTCTTCGTATCGTATAACCATTAGCCCAGGCCTTGATTTATATTTTTTAAAGTTTAACTGCTAAAACATAACACTTTTCAATCAAAAAATTGGAGTCCAGCACAAGAAAGCAATTTTCCAATCTTTAGTATTTTTTGCGGTGTTTAGAATTCTTTCATCCTTCATAACACTCGTATTTCAGGTGGTATCCATTTTATGCCGAATATTATTACCCGAAATTGCTTTTTATTGTAAATTACAGTATCACGTATGCTTTGTTATTTAATTTTTCATCTAAATAATTTATTTGCTAGCTAACTTTTGTATGCTTGTGTACATCGCGAATCTTTTGTTATAGTTTATAGTCTTTTGTTTTACTTCGCGTTGTCGCATTCCTGTTGAACACCCGGCTTTGCCTTCGCCACAATACGCTCGTATCAAGAGGTGTTCCATTATTTAAGTTTCTAAAACCGAAATTAGAACTCTTTGTATCATAAGCCTAACTTTTACGTGAAAAAATGTTATTTGATGAATAAATGCACTTTCATATAAAAATTACCTGCGGATCAAGGGAAATGACACATGACTGGCGTTTTCTTTTAGCAACATAATATTCTTCCTGATACAGTTCCACCTTATTAAACTTACATATATCTGAAAATTATTTTGATGAACTTGTTGAGAATAAGTGATATTCAAGAGAGATTTTGTGAGATTCAATTGATATTCTGTGAGATTTAAGTGAGATTCTGTGAGATTCAAGTGAGAGTCTGTGAGATTCAAGTGAGATTCAAGTGAGATTCAAGTGAGATTCTGTGAGATTCTGTGAGATTCGTTGAGATTTAAGTGAGATTCAAGTGAGATTCTGTGAGATTCTGTGAGATTCTAGTGCGATCTGTGAGATTTAAGTGAGATTGTTTGAGATTCAAGTGAGATTCCTGTCAGATTCAAGTGAGATTCTTTTAGATTCAAGTGAGATTCTGTGAGATTCAAGAAAAATTCTGTGAGATTCAAGAAAAGTTCTGTGAGATTTAAGTGAGATTCTGTGAGATTCAAGCAAGATTCGGTGAGATTCAAGTAAGATTCTGTGAGATTCAAGTGAGAATAGGTGAGATTCAAGTGAGAATAGGTGGGATTCAAATGAGATTCAGAGTTCCCGGTGAGTTTCAAGCTATATTCGTTGAGATTTGTAAGTGAGATTCACTTGAGATTCAGTGAGATTTCAGTGATATTCGTTAAGATTTGTTGCGATCGTTGTTCGCTTTAAACATGTATTCAGCTGAGACTCTTCAAGATGAGCATAAATATTTTACTGAGAAAATCCAGACACAAACTTTCCAGCTTGTTACAGTATCGAGTGTCTCATCATCGTGACCGAAAAAATGAAATGAAACAAGCCGGAACCTATTGCTAATCCGGTTCCGCACACTGCGTACCCTTGTACAAATCTCGTGTAGCCAGCAGTCAGTTTCGAGTTGGAGACCAGCCAACATGTGACTTTCTAGGAATGCCCAATTTCAACGATAATAGCCGAGCATGATTGAGCACATCATTCTGGATTCCCACGAGGGGATTAAGAAGTTTCTTGAGCAGTTTTTGATTACTAATCTGGTGGTGAAAAATTGCGATAAATGGAAGACGCAAACTGAGAATTGAGTTTCTTTAGGACCCAGTTGTACAGTTCTAGATTAGGATAGCGTGTGTTCCTTGCACACTACTGCTAGTATAAAAATAAAGTTTTGATGTTTATATTCTATAATAATCTAAATAAAATTTTCATATTTACATTTGCACGTTTTTTCACTGGTTAGATATACCAATTGCACCTGTTGGACAGGACAGTCTCACACACCAACCAAAGTCTCACACACCTGTTAGACAGGACAGTGTCACACACCTGTTAGACAGGGCAGTGTCACACCTGACTTACGAAACCAAAATTGAAGGCGCACCAAGAGTCTGCATGCAGCTTAGGATTAAATTTGTGCAGCTGTCACTTTTCTCACATTTTTCTTCCCTAGCAACTGTTATATTACTTAGCTTAGCTCCATCAGTTGTTTCCGCGATGTCTTGAGGGATAATCCACTCCATTGAGCCGACAAGCTGGCAAATGGATTAAAGCATCGAGTGAAGTGCTTCTCCCTGATGCCTCATGGCCTGCTCGAAGCTCGAAGGCGCTCTGCTGGGACACCCCAGGCCACACCTCTGAGGCCTGCGTCATCCCAATAGTCTGCAGCTGAGCTGGGGGCTTATAACTGGGGTATGAAGTACGCAGATGAAGAGGCGTGTGGCTGCATGCATTTTTAACTGGATGCTGGTCCTGCTGCTCATTATATATGCTTCATCTGCGTCTTGGCTCAATAGATTAGCAATCCACTCTAATCCTTCATCCATCTTGTGTCTCAGTAGATTAGCAATCCACTCTAATCCTTCATCCATATTGTGTCTCAGTAGATTAGCAATCCACTCTAATCCTTCATCTATATTGTGTCTCAATAGATTAGCAATCCACTCTAATCCTTCATCCATATTGTGTCTCAATAGATTAGCAATCCATTCTAATCCTTCATCCATATTGTGTCTCAATAGATTAGCAATCCATTCTAATCCTTCATCCATATTGTGTCTCAATTGTAGATTAGCAATCCTCTCTAATCCTTCATCCATATTGTGTCTCAGTAGATTAGCAATCCATTCTAATCCTTCATCCATATTGTGTCTCAGTAGATTAGCAATCCATTCTAATCCTTCATCCATATTGTGTCTCAGTAGATTAGCAATCCATTCTAATCCTTCATCCATCTTGTGACTCAATCAATTAGCAATTCATTCTAATCCTTCATCCATATTGTGTCTCAGTAGATTAGCAATCCATTCTAATCCTTCATCCATATTGTGTCTCAGTAGATTAGCAATCCACTCTAATCCTTCATCTATATTGTGTCTCAATAGATTAGCAATCCACTCTAATCCTTCATCCATATTGTGTCTCAATAGATTAGCAATCCATTCTAATCCTTCATCCATATTGTGTCTCAATTGTAGATTAGCAATCCTCTCTAATCCTTCATCCATATTGTGTCTCAGTAGATTAGCAATCCATTCTAATCCTTCATCCATATTGTGTCTCAATAGATTAGCAATCCACTCTAATCCTTCATCCATATTGTGTCTCAATAGATTAGCAATCCATTCTAATCCTTCATCCATATTGTGTCTCAGTAGATTAGCAATCCATTCTAATCCTTCATCCATATTGTGTCTCAATAGATTAGCAATCCACTCTAATCCTTCATCCATATTGTGTCTCAATAGATTAGCAATCCTCTCTAATCCTTCATCCATATTGTGTCTCAGTAGATTAGCAATCCATTCTAATCCTTCATCCATATTGTGTCTCAGTAGATTAGCAATCCATTCTAATCCTTCATCCATATTGTGTCTCAGTAGATTAGCAATCCATTCTAATCCTTCATCCATCTTGTGACTCAATCAATTAGCAATTCATTCTAATCCTTATTCATAGAGGTTATATGGCTTCTATTTTTATGACTATAAACTAATCGCCCCTCTCAGAATATCAATCAGGTTGATAGCGAGTATCAGGCAGCTCAGTTATAGAAAGTGAATTTGTTATGCCAGATCAAAGGCACTTTTCCGGCTCAGCAACCCTAATCAATCAGCTTTCCTACCTCGCTCTATTCCGACTCGATTGGCTCTGGAAACTTAGCAGTACTCAGTCTTAAAGCCTGGAGAACCGGCTCTAGGGGACAGAATTCAATCAGTCAGTGTCTTGTTTATTATTGCTTTGCGGAGCTGAGCAGATTTAGACTCAACTGGGCCAAGCCGTCTTCTTTTTAGTTTGTTTGTAAACTGAAACGATAAGTTCGGGATCAGTGCATGAGGATTGTCAGTTTGGTTAAAGCGTTTTTGATAAAAAGGTGTAAATGTAGGCTCATTATAGTCGGGCAGGCATCCCCGCGCCTCCTGCTTGTTGTGCGTAGGAACCTGAGCAGCATCTTGTGTCATTTTGCACTGATGGGTTTTTATTTTCCGCTTTTCTCTCCTCTCTCCTTCCCCTTCCCCTTCTATACCCTCTCCCCTCTCCTCTCCTGTCTCCCCTCTCCTGTCCTCTCTCATCTCCTCTCCTCTCCTCTCTCCTCTCCACCACTCTCCTCTCTGATCTCCTCTCTCCTCTCTTCTTTCTTCTCTCTCCTCTCCTCTCTCCTCTCTTCTCCCTCCCCTCTTCTCTACCTTATCTCCTCTCTCTCTCCTCTCTCCTCTTTCTTCTCTCCTCTCTCCTCTCTCCTCTCTCGACTCTCTTCCCTGCCCTCACCTCTATCTTATCTCCTCTCTCCACTCTCTACTCTCCTCTCTCCACTCTCCCCTTCTCTCTCCTCTCTCCTATCTCCTCTCTCTTCTCTTCTCTCCTCTCCTTTCTCCTTTCTCCTCCTTTTAAACTCTTTAAGACGCTCCTCTCATAACCTTTGTTATCGATAATGCAAGCAAACATAAGAATTTTTATGTGCATCTACAAGGAAACTGAGTGCACACACACACACACACTTTCTATTCAATAATGAATATTACACTTCACTTGCATAGCGCAAACAAGTACAAGCATATTGTGAGGTCAAGGCTCTCTCATCGCATCCTGACTAATTGGATAAGGCATCTAGACTTTTACCTTTCATCTATATGTAGCTCATTAAGAAGAGAAGCTTTTTGTCGACAGTTATGAAAGGAAAAGAGGAAAAGATAATTCTTGTGCCCGTTAGAACTTATTTTTTTTAAGTATAGTTTGTTGTCTAGCCCAAGGCTATTAGCAAATTAGAATAAGCTATTAGCTAAATAAAATAGACTAATAGGCTATTAGCTAATTAGAATAGGCGTAGCGTATTAGAACAGTCTATTAGCTAAATAGAAAGAACAGACTATTAGCTAACTACATTTAGATCATTAGCTAATTACAACAACAACAACAACAACAACAACAGAGCTAATTAGAATATAGGCTATTAGCTAAAATTCAATAAAATCCCTTTTAAATAAGACAAATCAAGTTGGTGTTTTAAATTAAAAAACAGGGTGCAAAATATTCATTAAAAAGTGCTGGTGTCACCTGCAGAATACGTAGGTAATTTCCTTGAGTTTGCTTTTATTGAAATATTTATTAAAACAAATAAAGAATGCAACACTCTCTGTATTCTTTAAGTAGAAAACGTAAACTTAAAATAAATTTTCAATAGATAACTAATATGATTGTTAAATAGAATTCAACTATTTTTTAAATTAGAAACAAGCATTTTTACAATTTTGTTTTAAACACGATGAATATGTTCTACTTAGTTTTCGCTTATAATTTGACTGCTTAAGTCTTAACACTTAAACATATTTGTAAAAAAATTTTCATTTCAATTCACGTAATTTCATATAAAAAAGTATTAATACTTAATTAGCTGTTGGTTACTGTCACACACCTGTTTACGAAGACAAATTTATTTCACATGTGTGCCAATGAAACATCAGAATTAATAACCTGATTAAATCTTGCTAGAAAATATGAAATATGGGAAAAATTTATTAATCAACCTGCATCTGACACCCCGACTAAACAGAAACTAGCATCTGACACATACCTGACAGGTTCAATTCAGTATCTGACACACATCTGACAGGTTCAATTCAGTATCTGACACACACCTGACAGGTTAAAGTCAGCATCTGACACACACCTGACAGGTAAAAGTCAGCATCTGACGCACACCTGACAGGTAAAAGTCAGCATCTGACGCACACCTGACAGGTAAAAGTCAGCATCTGACACACACCTGACAGGTAAAAGTCAGCATCTGACACACACCTGACAGGTTTAAGTCAGCATCTGACGCACACCTAACCGCCAACAACCCCATTGACAGAGCGCCGCACTAAAGTACATTATCAAATTCTAATCAGTCGTCATTCTCGCCGCAAAAACTCGCCGCCCAGATGCTGTACCGCCGCCATTCCTCATCGCTCACTGAGGCGTGGCACTCTGCCAGCACGCGGCCAATATCGGCGCTGTCAAGTTGCAGCAGATCCGGGTTGTCAACCAGCCTCACCCGCTGATCAACCAGCCGTTTAATTGGGAAGTTGGCGGCCTGGTGCAGCAGGCAGACCAGGTCTCGTGGCGACATGCCTTCGCTAGCGGACAGGATTACTTCCAGCATAGCCGGCTGCGTCAAATTCTCGACAGCATCGTCGCTGCCGTTGAAATCCGCCGACCTCAACGAGAACTGGAACGGCGCCCAGGCGTCCTTGAGCTTGGCCAGGCCTGCCAGAATTCGCCGCCTCTCCGCTCGACCTGGCGCTCTGGACAAGCAGACGGTGCTGCGCTTGAGCAGATCTCGGAGTCTGGGCTGCTCCGACATCAGCTGCCAGGGGCGGCAGGTGGACAGCACGACAGGAAGTTTGCCGCAGGTCAACAGACAGTCAGTCAGCTCCGAGAGCGCCCTGCCAGCGCCGCTGTCAACGGAGCCTCCAAGCAGAACGTCCAGGTTGTCAATGGCAAGTAGGTACCTCCTCGGCTGCTGACCCTGCTGACTCTGCAGGTGTTGAAACAGTCGACGAGATTCTCCTTCGGAGTTGAGCAGAGCTTGAGCAGGCACTCGCAGTACAGCTAGGTCACTTGAGTACTCCACGGCTAGGCAGGAGATGAGGTGCGTCTTGCCGCTGCCTGGCGGTCCAGTGAGCAGCAGGGAAGATCGGATCTTCGCTGACGAGCCCTGAGAGAGATTCTGCTGAATAGTGATGAGGCCCTCCTCATCCAGGCCCGAGCAGCTGGACAAATCTTGTCCGTCAGCCCGAAGGCGATACTGGCTGTCCCAATCGACGCTTCTAGTTGGCATTTCGGCGTCGCTGTCAAAGTTGCTGCAACTAACAGAGACTAGCGGAGTCTGCTGGAGCAGCCTGTAGCGCCTGTACATCTGAGACGGTTCTGCGGGGGGTTTATAGAGGCAATTGGGGCCGCTTGCAGTTGCGAGTGACTTGGGTTAGCGGGGCTCTCATTGGCCAAGACAGGAGAGAATTGCAAGGAGAGACACAAGACTTAGAAGAGCGCCTGGCTAGTTCTTCTGCATGGGTTTGTGAGTTGTTCTATTCTGGCTAAAGCTCTTTCCTATCCACTCCATTCTCACTCTTTGACTGAGCAGTTTAAGAGTTTAAGTGGCGATACGCATGGCTGACTCGAGACACGGAGAAACTGGCATATTTAGTAGCGCCAGGAATTGTGAACTTGAGCTTTGTATGTGATCTGAATGGGGCCTGAGGGTCGGTTGTAGTGTCTGTTGTAGTTTCTGTTGTAGTGTCTGTTGTAGTGTCTGTTGTAGTGTCTGTTGTAGTGTCTGTTGTAGTGTCTGTTGTAGTGTCTGTTGTAGTGTCTGTTGTAGTGTCTG
The DNA here is from genome assembly GCA_002269645.1 of Macrostomum lignano. Classification (NCBI taxonomy): domain Eukaryota; kingdom Metazoa; phylum Platyhelminthes; family Macrostomidae; genus Macrostomum; species Macrostomum lignano. The sequence continues at coordinate 386,747 of NIVC01000553.1, read as the reverse complement.
TTGTAGTTTCTGTTGTAGTGTCTGTTGTAGTGTCTGTTGTAGTGTCTGTTGTAGTGTCTGTTGTAGTGTCTGTTGTAGTGTCTGTTGTAGTGTCTGTTGTAGTGTCTGTTGTAGTGTCTGTTGTAGTGTCTGTTGTAGTGTCTGTTGTAGTGTCTGTTGTAGTGTCTGTTGTAGTGTCTGTTGTAGTGTCTGTTGTAGTGTCTGTTGTAGTGTCTGCTGTAGTGTCTGTTGTAGTGTCTGTTGTAGTGTCTGTTGTAGTGTCTGCTGTAGTGTCTGTTGTAGTGTCTGCTGTAGTGTCTGTTGTAGTGTCTGTTGTAGTGTCTGTTGTAGTGTCTGTTGTAGTGTCTGTTGTAGTGTCTGTTGTAGTGTCTGTTGTAGTGTCTGTTGTAGTGTCTGTTGTAGTGTCTGTTGTAGTGTCTGTTGTAGTGTCTGTTGTGGTGTCTGTTGTGGTGTCTGTTGTAGTGTCTGTTGTAGTGTGTGTTGTGGTGTCTGTTGTGGTGTCTGTTGTAGTGTCTGTTTTAGTGTCTGTTGTAGTGTCTGTTGTAGTGTCTGTTGTAGTGTCTGTTGTAGTGTCTGTTGTAGTGTCTGTTGTAGTGTCTGTTGTAGTGTCTGTTGTAGTGTCTGTTGTAGTGTCTGTTGTGGTGTCTGTTGTGGTGTCTGTTGTAGTGTCTGTTGTAGTGTGTGTTGTGGTGTCTGTTGTGGTGTCTGTTGTAGTGTCTGTTTTAGTGTCTGTCTGTCTGTCTGTCTGTCTGTCTGTCTGTCTGTCTGTCTGTCTGTCTGTCTGTCTGTCTGTCTGTCTGTCTGTCTGTCTGTCTGTCTGTCTGTCTGTCTGTCTGTCTGTCTGTCTGTCTGTCTGTCTGTCTGTCTGTCTGTCTGTCTGTCTGTCTGTCTGTCTGTCTGTCTGTCTGTCTGTCTGTCTGTCTGTCTGTCTGTCTGTCTGTCTGTCTGTCTGTCTGTCTGTCTGTCTGTCTGTCTGTCTGTCTGTCTGTCTGTCTGTATGTATGTATGTTTGTGTGTCTGTCTGTCTGTCTGTCTGTCTGTCTGTCTGTCTACTATCCAGATTTAATGCTTAGTCTGTCTTTCTACGGTCCAGGTCTCCCTATAGGGCTGATATTTTCTCATCAATTTCGCAGAGTTCGCAGATTGCCCTTGTGCCTGTATGAGTCTCCATGAGTACTGGGAATCAACTAAAGCTTTTTGCTCCCATTTTCGTCTCCATTTCATTCAAACTTTGCTCAAATTTCCTTGTTGGTTTTTTCTTCAGCGCGACGGTCAAAATCCATGCTCAACGGCCTCGTCCATTTCCCACACTGGGGCCTGTTCTCACAGCAAATATTGCCCTTCTGCATTCAGCAATCGGCATTCAGATCAAGTACTATTTTAAGCAGTATAATTTATAAACATTTATAAACTCTACTGCAGTTTATACACCCCTAACACTCACTGATCAGACACCCCTGACACTCCAGACACCCCTGACACTCACTGATCAGACACCCCTAACACTCACTGTTCAGACACCCCTGACACTCACTGATCAGATACCCCTGACACTCACTGTTCCGACACCCCTAACACTCACTGATCAGACACCCCTGACACTCACTGATCAGATACCCCTGACACTCACTGTTCCGACACCCCTAACACTCACTGATCAGACACCCCTGACACTCCAGACACCCCTGACACTCACTGATCAGACACCCCTAACACTCACTGTTCAGACACCCCTGACACTCACTGATCAGATACCCCTGACACTCACTGTTCAGACACCCCTGACACTCACTGATCAGATACCCCTGACACTCACTGTTCCGACACCCCTAACACTCACTGTTCAGACACCCCTGACACTCACTGTTCAGACACCCCTGACACTCACTGTTCAGACACCCCTGACACTCACTGATCAGACACCCCTAACACTCACTGTTCAGACACCCCTGACACTCACTGTTCAGACACCCCTGACACTCACTGTTCAGACACCCTTGACACTCACTGTTCAGACACCCCTGACACTCTCTGTTCAGACACCCCTGACACTCACTGTTCAGACACCCCTGACACTCACTGTTCAGACACCCCTGACACTCACTGATCAGACACCCCTAACACTCACTGATCAGATACCCCTAACACTCACTGTTCAGACACCCCTAACACTCACTGATCAGATACCCCTAACACTCACTGTTCAGACACCCCTAACACTCACTGTTCAGACACCCCTGACACTCACTGATCAGATACCCCTGACACTCACTGTTCAGAGACCCCTGACACTCACTGTTCAGACACCCCTGACACTCACTGTTCAGACACCCCTGACACTCACTGATCAGACACCCCTGACACTCACTATTCAGACACCCCTGACACTCACTGTTCAGACACCCCTGACACTCACTGTTCAGACACCCCTGACACTCACTGTTCAGACACCCCTGACACTCACTGTTCAGACACCCCTGACACTCACTGTTCAGACACCCCTGACACTCACTGTTCAGACACCCCTGACACTCACTGTTCAGACACCCCTGACACTCACTGTTCAGACACCCCTGACACTCACTGATCAGACACCCCTGACACTCACTGTTCAGACACCCCTGACACTCACTGTTCAGACACCCCTGACACTCACTGTTCAGACACCCCTGACACTCACTGTTCAGACACCCCTGACACTCACTGTTCAGACACCTCTAACACTCACTGATCAGATACCCCTGACACTCACTGTTCAGAGACCCCTGACACTCACTGTTCAGACTGACACTCACTGTTCAGACACCCCTGACACTCACTGTTCAGACACCCCTGACACTCACTGTTCAGACACCCCTGACACTCACTGTTCAGACACCCCTGACACTCACTGTTCAGACACTTCTGACACCAAATGATTGACAAATGCTCAACTGAAAAACTTACCAAAATGAAGAACTTCACTCACAGATCAATGCGATCAATTTTAACTTCTCACAATTGAATGGATTTGAAATTTGTCTATACAGCAACTGTCTCAATGCTTACAGGTTTTTCTTTAAAACTTAATCAATTGTTTAGCAAGCTACACAAAGGCTCAAAACTGTACTCAAGTTGCGAGTTGATTTAGATTGAGCCAACCTTATACTAAGCTATTGAGTTGGCTCAAATTGTACAGCCTTCCCAGCTTTTAGAATTACTTTCAACCCCAAGTCCACTGGGTTGGCTGGCTTGGTCAGTCAATAATTCTCTCTTCCCCACCCTGAAAGTCCATCTCTGACCAATTCTATAAATATAATCCACCGCTGCTAATAGGTGAGCGTGCTCAACTATGGACTCGCGTTGCCATGGAGACGACCGCGGTTGGATTTCGGGGTAGGGGGAGGAAGCGATTTTAGTGGAGTGGGAAGCGCAGAAGAAATTATCCCAATAGTGGCCACTACTTATTGTTGAGCACCTGTCTGCTAGAGAGAAAGAGGGTGACAGCTCAATTGTGGTTTGATTGACGTCTTATGTGAAGGATATTTGAGAAGCATATTACCCGTATATTGATAAGAATCGATTCAAAACTGCTTTGTATTTTTATCAGCAGCTGTGTGAATTTAAAGAAGAATTTAAAGATGAAATAAAAAATTTGCGTAGCCGATACGTTGGAGAGGGAAAATGACAGCGAGAGGGAGAGGGAGAGGGAGAGGGAGAGGGAGAGGAGAGGGAGAGGGAGAGGGAGAGGGAGAGGGAGAGGGAGAGGGAGAGGGAGAGGGAGAGGGAGAGGGAGAGGGAGAGGGAGAGGGAGAGGGAGAGGGAGAGGGAGAGGGAGAGGAGAGGGAGAGGGAGAGGGAGAGGGAGAGGGGGAGGGAGAGGGAGAGGGAGAGGGAGAGGGAGAGGGAGAGGGAGAGGGAGAGAGAGAGGGAGAGGGAGAGGGAGAGGGAGAGGGAGAGGGAGAGGGAGAGGGAGAGGGAGAGGGAGAGGGAGGGAGAGGAAGAGTGAGAGGGAGAGGGAGAGGGAGAGGGAGAGGGAGAGGGAGACGGAGAGGGAGAGGAAGAGGGAGAGGGAGAGGGAGAGGGAGAGGGAGAGGGAGAGGGAGAGGGAGAGGGAGAGGGAGAGGGAGACGGAGAGGGAGACGGAGAGGGAGAGGGAGAGGGAGAGGGAGAGGGAGAGGGAGAGGGAGACGGAGAGGGAGAGGGAGAGGGAGAGGGAGAGGGAGAGGGAGAGGGAGAGGGAGAGGGAGAGGGAGAGGGAGAGGGAGACGGAGAGGGAGAGGGAGAGGGAGAGGGAGAGGGAGAGGGAGAGGGAGACGGAGACGGAGAGGGAGAGGGAGAGGGAGAGGGAGACGGAGAGGGAGAGGGAGAGGGAGAGGGAGAGGGAGAGGGAGAGGGGGAGAGGGAGAGGGAGAGGGGGGAGAGGGAGAGGAGAGGGGGAGAGGGAGAGGGAGAGGGAGAGGGAGAGGGAGAGGGAGAGGGGGCGGAAAGGGAGAGGGAGAGGGAGAGGGAGACGGAGAAGTGTAAAGTAAAGTTGGGAGATACGAGGAGGTAGAGTTTAACAGAGTGAGAGGTGGTGTAGAAGGGATTTCCAGAAGATGGAGAGAAAGCGGACAGTGAGTTATAGAGAAGTAAAGGCAGGGAGTGATGAGATAGGCATGAGAGCTGCAACCAGGTCAGAACTAGATTCAGTTTAGTTGCAAGCACCAGCATATACTCGCAGCAACACAGTTCCTCTGGACCGAGAGGCCGAATAGAAGTGCAGACAGGCATATAAAGGTTAGGCGTTCATTTGTTTGCAAATTAAATTTTCTGACCTCTCGCTAACTTAGTCTGGCTCTCTGCGGCGCTGAGCTTAAAAAACCTTAAAAGACCCGAAAGCAGTTTTTGCCTGCGGGTAAAAATGTATTGCAGCAGGCAGTCCTGCTGTGTCATACGCTCTTAGTTCCTTTCAAATCACAGGATTTCTGATCTGTTCTCTTCACCGGAGAGAGAAAAGGGACAGTGATAAGAGAGAGAGAGAGGGAGAGAGGGTAGAAGGTCGAAGGGGGAGGGAGAGAGGGAGAGAGGGAGAGAGGGAGAGAGGGAGAGAGGGAGAGAGGGAGAGAGGGAGAGAGGGAGAGGGGAGAGAGATGAGAGAGTGAAAGGGGAGAGGGAGAGAGTGAGAGGGGAGAGAGTGAGAGGGGGAGAGGGAGAGAGGGAGAGAGTTGTAGTGAGTTGCAAGTGTACTTGTATGCGCCAGTCGCTGGAGCGGGGTTGGGGGTTGCTATTGTACAGCATGTACGTGCTTTCCACCCACCCCTGTCTCTATCTTTCTACCCAATTATATAACCATCTTTGTATCGAGGGAGAGAGGGGGAGAGGAGGAGAAGGAGAGAGAGAGGGAGAGAGGGGGAGAGGGGTGAGGGGGAGAGGGGTGAGGGGGAGAGGGGTGAGGGGGAGAGGGGTGAGGCGAGAGGGGTGAGGGGGAGAGGGGTGAGGCGAGAGGGGTGAGGGGGAGAGGGGTGAGGCGAGAGGGGTGAGGGGAGAGGGGTGAGGGGGAGAGGTGAGGGAGAGAGGTGAGGGGAGAGGGGTGAGGGGGAGAGGAGTGAGGGGGAGAGGGGTGAGGGGGAGAGGGGTGAGGCGAGAGAGGGGTGAGGAAGAGAGGGAGAGAGAGAGGGAGAGAGGGGGAGAGGCGTGAGGGGGAGAGGGGTGAGGGGGAGAGGGGTGAGGCGAGAGGGGTGAGGGGTGAGGGGGAGAGGGGTGAGGGGAGAGAGGTGAGGGGGAGAGGGGTGAGGGGGAGAGGGGTGAGGGAGAGAGGGGGAGAGGGGTGAGGGGGAGAGGGGTGAGGGGGAGAGGGGTGAGGGGGAGAGGGTGAGGGGGAGAGGGGTGAGGGGGAGAGGGGTGAGGGAGAGAGGTAAGTAGCGGAAGATAAATATAATAAGAGGGAGATAAGTAGCGGACATGTCAAAATATTTCCGGTCGTAATTATATATTTTTTTCGAAAATAGGTCGTAATAAAATCGAATTATAACAAAAAACATTCGCGGCTCAACACGGCCATAAAGCATCAAATCTATACAAATTCTTAAGAAATACAAAAGTAAAGCATCGCGCTGACAAACTACTCACAGTAGACGATGCGCAGTTTATTTTCTAATAAATAATAAAAAATCAAACAATCCAAAGAGTTGCTAAGGCCTACTTCTTGCCCGACTTAGTCGATTTCTTTTTCGACTGCTTCTTGGCATGGTGCTTGCGGCCTTTGGCTGGCGTTGGTGACTTCTTATTGCCGAGCGGAGTCTCCACCGATAGCGGCTTCAGCAGTGTGGGCGGTGCAGCATCTACAGGAGCAGCCACAACTCCCGAGTCGGTGGCCCGACGCCCGAAGAAGACATCAGCCAGTGACACCGTGCCGAGTTCTTCGCTGACTCTCTGCCTCGGTGCGCCCTCAGTCAGGATGTCATTGTGATATGACTTCAGCCTCTGCTGCAGGTTGCGCTCCTGGATCTTCATCATCCGCTCCTTGCGACGCTGGTCCCGAAAGCCTTCGCTGAACTTCCTGGATTGGGATTGGGGATTGAGTTGCTGTTGCTATGACTCAAGCTCGAAACTTCTCAAGCTCGAAATTTCTCAAACTCGAAACTTCTCAAACTCGAAACTTCTCAAACTCAAAACTTCTCAAACTCGAAACTTCTCAAACTCGAAACTTCTCAAGCTCGAAACTTCTCAAACTCGAAACTTCTCAAACTCGAAACTTCTCAAACTCAAAACTTCTCAAACTCGAAACTTCTCAAACTCGAAACTTCTCAAACTCGAAACTTCTCAAACTCGAAACTTCTCAAACTCGAAACTTCTCAAACTCAAAACTTCTCAAACTCGAAACTTCTCAAACTCGAAACTTCTCAAACTCGAAACTTCTCAAACTCGAAACTTCACTGTTGTCATCCGCAGCAACTGGATTGGTAATCTATGAGCATAGTTTGATCATAGATGAAGTATTATAATATATGTAGATTGCTAGCCCATCTCACTTGTAGTTGATGTCGCCCTTCAGCTTCTCTTCTTTGTTGCGACCTTCTCCGCCCTTTTTCAGCTGGTAGATTAGCTCCTCCACCTCATTCTCTTTGAGTTTAATTCCTGCTTTCTGCAATTGTTGCAAAAATAACCTGAATTTTGAATTGCAAATCATCATAGGTAATTTATTTGGATTAAGTGACGTCCTAGTCTAAAAGGTAATAAACAGTTTAACAGGTAACAAAACAGTCTAACAGGTAACACAACAGTCTAACAGGTAACACAACAGTCTAACAGGTAACACAACAGTCTAACAAACTGGTAAAACAACAGTCCAACAGGTAACACAACAGTCTAACAGGTAACACAACAGTCTAACAGGTAACACAACGGTCTAACAAACTGGTAAAACAACAGTCCAACAGGTAACACAACAGTCTAACAGGTAACACAACAGTCTAACAGGTAACGCAACAGTCTAACAGGTAACACAACAGTCTAACAGGTAACACAACAGTCTAACAAACTGGTAAAACAACAGTCCAACAAGTAACACAACAGTCTAACAGGTAACACAACAGTCTAACAGGTAACACAACAGTCTAACAAACTGGTAAAACAACAGTCCAACAGGTAACACAACAGTCTAACAGGTAACGCAACAGTCTAACAAACTGGTAAAACAACAGTCTAACAAGTAACACAACAGTCTAACAGGTAACACAACAGTCTAACAGGTAACACAACAGTCTAACAAACTGGTAAAACAACAGTCCAACAGGTAACACAACAGTCTAACAGGTAACACAACAGTCTAACTGGTAAAACAACAGTCCAACAGGTAACACAACAGTCTAACAGGTAACACATCAGTCTAACAGGTAACACATCAGTCTAACAGGTAACACATCAGTCTAACAGGTAACACAACAGTCTAACAGGTAACACATCAGTCTAACAGGTAACAAAACAGTCTAACAGGTAACACATCAGTCTAACAGGTAACACATCAGTCTAACAGTTAACACATCAGTCTAGCAGGTAACACATCAGTCTAGCAGGTAACACATCAGTCTAACAGGTAACACATCAGTCTACCAGGTAACACATCAGTCTAACAGGTAACACAACAGTCTAACTGGTAAAACAACAGTCTAACAGGTAACACAACAGTCTAACAGGTAACACACCCCAGTAAAACAACTGACACCCTGACTTCCTCACCTGCAGCCTGGCCGTGAACTGGCCCTTTCCCATCTGCAGCATAACACTTTTATCAAACGTCCTGAGCAGTTCCAACGGCCTGAGCTGAAACCGCTCCATGTACTCAACTACCTGGGCCATGGGGTCGCGTCGCTGCTCCATTCTCTGGCCAATCAGATCGTGCGAGGGCAGGACTCCGTCGTGAAGGCAGCGAAATTCCCGACCAGCTCCAATTGTTTGAGCAAGCATTTCGAAATCGTTCGCAACACTGTTGCCCTGGGATGGAGTGGGATGGGGGTTCATTAGCTCCTTTGCTAAAATTCTAGATGTAAGACTGAGTGGAGGGGTAGATTCAGAGGGGTAGATTTAGAGAGGTAGATTTAAAGGGGTAGATTTAGAGAAGTAGATTCAGAGGGGTAGATTCAGAGGGATAGATTCAGAGGGATAGATTAAGAGGGGTAGATTCAGAGGGGTAGCTTCAGAAAGGTAGATATAGAGGGATAGATTCAGAGGGGTAGATTTAGAGGGGTAGATTCAGAGGGGTAGCTTCAGAAGGGTAGATATAGAGGGTTAAATTCAGAGGGGTAGATTTAGAGGGGTAGATTTAGAGGGATAGATTCAGAGGGGTAGCTTCAGAAAGGTAGATTCAGAGGGTTAGATTCAGAGGGGTAGATTTAGAGGGGTAGATTTAGAGGGGTAGATTCAGAGGGGTAGATTCAGAGGGCTAGATTCAGAGGAGTAGATTCAGAGGGGTAGATTCAGAGGAGTAGATTCAGAGGAATAGATTTAGAGGGGTAGATTTAGAGGGGTAGATTTAGAGGGGTAGATTCAGAGGGGTAGCTTCAGAAAGGTAGATATAGAGGGTTAGATTCAGAGGGGTAGATTTAGAGGGGTAGATTTAGAGGGGTAGATTCAGAGGGGTAGATTTAGAGGGGTAGATTCAGAGGGATAGATTCAGAGGGGAAGCTTCAGAAAGGTAGATTCAGAGGGTTAGATTCAGAGGAGTAGATTCAGAGGAGTAGATTCAGAGGGCTAGATTCAGAGGGGTAGATTCAGAGGGGTAGATTCAGAGGGGTAGATTTAGAGCGGTAGATTTAGAGGGGTAGATTCAGAGGGGTAGATTCAGAGGGGTAGATTCAGAGGGGTAGATTCAGAGGGTTAGATTCAGAGGGGTAGATTTAGAGGGGTAGATTCAGAGGGGTAGATTTAGAGGGGTAGATTTAGAGGGGTAGATTCAGAGGGGTAGATTCAGAGGGGTAGATTCAGAGGGGTAGATTCAGAGGGGTAGATTCAGAGGGTTAGATTCAGAGGGGTAGATTCAGAGGGGTAGATTCAGAGGGGTAGATTTAGAGGGGTAGATTCAGAGGGGTAGATTCAGAGGGTTAGATTCAGAGGGGTAGATTCAGAGGGGTAGATTCAGAGGGGTAAGAAACAAAAGGATTTGTGTAGATTTCGTGGGCGATCATGCAAATATTTCAGAAACGAAGTCTGCTTCTTATAATGCTACTAATGCAATAGTGCACTTTGATTTGCTTTCTTATTTTCTCATATTTATTATTATTCAATCGTTACCCTCAAATCCAGTAGGCTGATGGAGCAGTTCAGGCCGGTCAGGGACTCCAGGATGTCCATACAGCCGGTGGTTGACAATGGATTGCCACCGATCTGAAGTTAACGAATGAGTGAGTGAGTGAGTGAGTGAGTGAGTGAGTGAGTGAGTGAGTGAGTGAGTGAGTGAGTGAGTGAGTGAGTGAGTGAGTGAGTGAGTGAGTGAGCGTGTGAGTGAGTGAGTGAGTGAGTGAGTGAGTGAGTGAGTGAGTGAGTGAGTGAGTGAGTGAGTGAGTGAGTGAGTGAGTGAGTGAGTGAGTGAGTGAGTGAGTGAGTGAGTGAGTGAGTGAGTGAGTGAGTGAGTGAGTGAGTGAGTGAGTGAGTGAGTGAGTGAGTGAGTGAGTGAGTGAGTGAGTGAGTGAGTGAGTGAGTGAGTGAGTGAGTGAGCGTGTGAGTGAGTGAGTGAGTGAGTGAATGAGTGAGTGAGTGAGTGAGTGAGTGAGTGAGTGAGTGAGTGAGTGAGTGAGTGAATGAGTGAGTGAGTGAGTGAGTGAGTGAGTGAGTGAGTGAGTGAGTGAGTGAGTGAGTGAGTGAGTGAGTGAGTGAGTGAGTGAGTGAGTGAGTGAGTGAGTGAGTGAGTGAGTGAGTGTGTGAGTGAGTGAGTGAGTGAGTGAGTGAGTGAGTGTGTGAGTGAGTGAGTGAGTGAGTGAGTGAGCGTGTGAGTGAGTGAGTGAGTGAGTGAGTGAGTGAGTGAGTGAGTGAGTGAGTGAGTGAGTGAGTGAGTGAGTGAGTGAGTGAGTGAGTGAGTGAGTGCAGAGCTCACCCTCAGCGTCTCCAGATAGCAGTTGGCCCGCAGGCCGTTGGCCACCAGGGTGGCGCCCTGCCAGTTGATGCGGCAGTGGCTCACGTCCAGCTCCCGGACGTATTTGTTGCCCTTCAGCAGCTCGGCGAGTGCCAGCGCCCCCTCGTAGCCGAAGCCGTTCCAGGCCAGGCTGACCTGCGCCAGGCTGACATTCCGTCGAACGCCCTGACAGAGGCCGACTGCGCCAACTTTGCGCGCCCGGCACCAGCTGATGTCCAGCTCCTCCAGGATGAAGTTCTCGGCCAGAGCTCGGCCGATGTACAAGGCGCCAGTCTCCGAGAATCTGTTGTTGCTGATGTTCAACCGGCGAACTGATTCGTTCTCTTCGATGCCGAGGGCGATGAACTTGCCGCCTTCTTCGCCGATCTGGTTGCCTGCAAGCGATGATTGATGTTTGATGATTGATGATTGATGATTGATGATTGATTATTGATGATTGATGATTAATGATTGATGATTGATGATTAATGATTGATGATTGATGATTGATGATTGATGATTGATGATTGATGATTGATGATTGATGATTGATGATTGATGTTTGATGATTGATGATTGATGTTTGATGTTTGATGATTGATGTTTGATGATTGATGATTGATGATTGATGATTGATGATTGATGATTGATGATTGATGATTGATGATTGATGATTAATGATTGATGATTGATGATTGATGATTGATGATTGATGATTAATGATTGATGATTGATGATTGATGATTGAATTTTGATTATTGATGATTAATGATTGATGATTGATGATTGATGATTGATAATTGATGATTGATGATTGATAATTGATGATTGATGATTGATGATTAATGATTAATGATTGATCATTGATGTTTGATGTTTAATGTTTGATTTGCGGTGTTTCATGCATGAATGAGTTTTTGTCAGGTTTGAAAACCTTGCATTGGAAATAATCAGCTTCTTACTACTTAAGTCCAGCGTGTGAATTGTTGCATTGGCCTTCATCATGTCTGCCACAGCAATGGAACCCTTGTCTCCGATGCAGTTTGAGGCCAGAATCTAAAATATTGAAAAGGCACGCTTGAATTACATCTCTCTCACCCACCTCACTCCCGTCCCTCTCACCCACCTCATTCCCGTCCCTCACATCCACATCACTCCCGTCTCTTTCACCCACCTCACTCCCGTCCCTCACATCCACATCACTCCCGTCCCTCTCACCCACCTCACTCCCGTCTCTCTCACCCACCTCACTCCCGTCTCTCTCACCCACCTCACTCCCGTCCCTCTCACCCACCTCACTCCCCGTCTCTCTCACCCACCTCACTCCCGTCCCTCTCACCCACCTCACTCCCGTCCCTCTCACCCACCTCACTCCCGTCCCTCTCACCCACCTCACTCCCGTCCCTCTCACCCACCTCACTCCCGTCCCTCTCACCCACCTCACTCCCCGTCTCTCTCACCCACCTCACTCCCGTCCCTCTCACCCACCTCAATCCCGTCCGTCTCACCCACCTCACTCCCGTCTCTCTCATCCACCTCACTCCCCGTCTCTCTCATCCACCTCACTCTCGCCCCTCTCACCCACCTCACTCCCATCCCTCTCACCCACCTCATTCCCGTCTCTCTCACCCACCTCACTCCCGTCCCTCTCACCCACCTCACTCCCGTCCCTCTCACCCACCTCACTCCCGTCCCTCTCACCCACCTCACTCCCGTCCCTCTCACCCACCTCACTCCCCGTCTCTCTTACCCACCTCACTCCCCCGTTAGCACGACAGCACATGAACTCACCAGCTCCTGCACAGTGGTGTTCACTTTCAGCACCCTGGCAAGGCACAGCATGCCTTCCGCATCAATTCCGTTGCAAGTGAAATCGAGCTTAGTTACGTTGCTATTAACCTGCGACAAGTAAATCAGTTATGAAGACGCAATGTTTAATAACTATTGAAAACAAAGCCTATATCCGTGTACCATCCGGAATAAAAGGCTATCCAGACAGATCCCAAATTTTTCGATCTCATCTCACCCTGAGCGCCAGACTGACGGGCCTCAAAGATTTCGATCCCATGTAGCGATTCCTCAAGCTCAGCGTCTCCAACGACAAACCGTTGAGCACTCGGCCCTGCTCGGTGAGTCTCGACTCTCTGCAGGTGTCCAGATAGACCGTCTGACTGCGGCTCAGCTGCTTCGGAGGCTCCCTGCCCGACATCAGAGCGAGCTCATCTTTTGTTCGGGTTCGACGCTCGCTCTTGAAACTGCAGCGCTCGGCCTGCTGCTCCTCCGCTGTGTGTTGAGAAGGGGGTGATCGGAGTGTTCTTCAGAGTGTCTTCAGTGTGTTTTCTCACTCTACTTCTCAATCTCCACCACTCGCTCTGTTTTTCAATTTCCCCCACTCGCTCTCCTTCTCAATCTCCCCCTCGCTCTCCTTCTCAATCTGACTCACTCTCTCCTTCTCAATCTCCCCCACTCGCTCTCCTTCTCAATCTGACTCACTCTCTCCTTCTCAATCTCCCTCACTCTCCTTCTCAATCTCCGTCACGCTCACCGCTGACATCCAGATCCGTGTCAGACTCGTCGCTATTCAGAGGCGACAGGGTCAGCTTCATCATGGCCTCGGCGAAGATTGAATCATCGTGAATTGACGAACGGGCAGGTTCAGCTGCCTTTGCCATTTCCAACGTAGTTGGTAAAACTTTTCTTTATTGGAATTTTGTCTGACAATTCCCTTCTAGCTTTTCAAAAGCTTGGACAAATTCAAAGCAACAGTTTAATAAGGTGGACTGGGCCTCTGCTTCTGGGGGAACTCACTGGCCAATGAGAATGCCTGTGCCCGTATCTGGGCCTCCCTGCTCATTTATAGTGGCGCTTCCAACTCCCTCCCTCTGTTCTACATCTCTCAGCTCTCTGCCCATGCGCCCCCCACTGTATTTCTATAGTAACATTTAATTTTCCAAATGAAATGCTTCAGCATTGAGTGCGCAAGGCAGAAAAACCAGCGCACTAAACTGCAATTAGTAGAATGGTAGATTACGATAAAAAAGATGGGACTCAGGATTCTGTTCCTCCAAAGCTTCCCCAATGTTTGTCCATCGCTTCCACATGCTAGACGGGAAGTGCTAGATTAGATAGATTGATAGATAGATAAATAGATAGATAGATAGATAGATAGATAGATAGATAGATAGATAGATAGATAGATAGATAGATAGATAGATAGATAGATAGATAGATAGATAGATAGATAGATAGATAGATAGATAGATAGATAGATAGATAGATAGATAGATAGATAGATAGATAGATAGATAGATAGATAGATAGATAGATAGATAGAGAGAGAGAGATAGATAGATAGTAGATAGATAGATAGATAGATAGATAGATAGATAGATAGATAGATAGATAGATAGATAGATAGATAGATATAGATCCGGCAATATCGGCTTCCATCGTTTTGGGCGATTTTAGTCTACCATATTTTCCTTTTTGGCTTTTACCCTGTCCCTAACTGCTCTTCTTTTAGCAGTGGAGAACAATGAAACTGCTCCTATACAAAATGACCACTTTTTGTTGGGAAGCCGCGCCCCACTCAGGTTTACAATCAAGGGGGAAGAGAGACAGACAGAGCTGATGATGATGAAGGAACAACAGTGGGTAAAAATGAATTGAGTCTATAGTAAAGGGTTGTAAATTGTGCAGAGTACGCCCGCGCTACCATAGCAACTTGCTACTGACTGCGGACACTATCATTGGCGTGTAGCTTTAACAATTTCTCGCCTCACACTCTGCCCCCCCCCCCCAACCTCTATCACTAGGAGCAGTTATGTAGCAAATTACAATGGCGCAGGCAAGCATGCCTCATAGCATGTAGGTACAACTAAACTAAGTCATGAATTTTCCACGTTTTAGTTTTTTGTTGTCTTGCATAAGACTGCAGGGGTTTTCTTTTTTTATAAAATGCATTGATCCCATTTGGCGTAACGTGGTGTAGGACTTCCAAATGAGAATTTAATTAACCCTTCATAAGGCCAAATTATTTTGTTAATTGCATATTTATCACTGTTTCTTTACATTAGAAATTTATATCCTCGGCATGACGTGGGCACATATTGTATTTATCAAACCCAGCATGTGTAATACATGTTAAAGCATCCGTTACTTTCTACGTGCAATTAAGTAAGCCCTTACATTACTATTATGGGAAATTTCAATAGGCAGTGGAATATACTTCAGTAACTTTAATTTTTGTAGTTTAACATTGAAAAAGTTATGGAACAGTCACAGATTCTGCGATTTTCACAGAAAAGCGATTTTCAACGTAAACATTTTTTTCGTTTTTCCGGATAACAACATTCGATTTTTATTGGTATCAATGCCTCTTCCTCGAAAAAACACACGGAGTGATTAAATCACTCAAAATATCCAAATACAATGTAAACAGAACGCATAACGCAAAATTTCTATGTGAATTGAAACTCACGGAACCATTGTGTAATATTTTTATTAACGTGTCTCGCAATATATACATAATTATTAGTAAACTTGAGTATTAGTATTAGTAAATTTTGAAAATAATAATCTCTTTATGATTTCCTGCTTCGTTTAAAAGTATTGCTTAACGAGTGAAAAAAATATTGAGAGCAAAATGTTTGTTATATGATTTGAACTTTTTGTTGTTTGGAGAGTTTAAAAACAGCTACGCATTCAGGCGAATTGTTTTTGTTGCTTAATGCTCTAAAGTCTAATAAGATTTTTTTATTGTATACAATCGATTAAGAAAATCGCAAAAGCTATAAGGTAGAGTCATCAATGTAATATATTCTGCCCGTATTTAAATATGCTTCGTTCATTTTTGAATCTACACTTTTCATTGAATAATGCCTCACAGAACAAAGTTTAATTAAATAACTTGGACATTACAGACATACTGCATCGAAAACCTACTCTTTATTTTACTGCCCGGGCTTTATCACCAAACAGTTCTTTCTCTAAACAAGCCTTGTAAGGTCTCCATATTAAATCATGGCTGACCTAGAAGCTGTTCTAGCTGATGTCAGCTATTTGATGGCTATGGAAAAGTCAAAATCAACCCCTGCAGCAAGAGCAAGCAAAAAAATCACCCTCCCAGATCCAAGGTATGTTTAGTACATGTTGCTATAATATTTCATAATAATTGGCTTAAAAATTCAAGCAATACAATAATACAAACATTTTATAAAATATTTTTCTATAAAAAATTGCAAAAATTTTATTCATTAATTCATTAGTTCAAGTTTATAGTTCAAGTTACCACTTTGTAACTTGTGTTAAGAAATAGAATTTAAATGTAGCTACCTATTTATTTTAGTTGCAAAATTCTCAAAAATTAAAATGAATTCATTTTGTTTTTTTAACAAATATTTCTGTTTTTTTGATAAATGCTTAGTAATAAACTGTTTAACTTACTGTTTTATTTGATTATTTTTTTCAAAGTTACAAGATTTTGTATTTAGCCTTATTTTAGTATTCATTTGGAATTATTAAAATGTTCAAGTTTCTTTCATATTATTTTAATAGTTTGTATTAGTTTTGCCATATTGGGTTTTTATGTATTATTTAATTATATATACTTTATATATATTTTTATTTTTTTATATTTTAATTGTTTTATCATTTTATAATGCTATGTAATGGTTTAAAATTTGGTGTTGGTAAACTTGTCAACTTTTTTTCGTCAACTGGCCTAGCTATATGATAATTTGTCAACTAGTAAATTTGTCAACATATAGTAGTAGGCCTATATGCAATATTTGTATATGCAGCTGTCTCAGTGCACAGATAAAATAGATTCATAAAACCAATGAGCCTAGCCATGTCATTGTAATGCCTGTTTTTAAGCACAAGATATGACAATTGTCAATCGTGACAATTTTTGTGACAATCCTATCTTTACTGTCACCAGATCAGCAGATTGTCTATTGCTAAAATGTCTTTTTGCTAGATTTAACTGGACAAAAGAAAGCATAAACACACTGCAGCACCCAGCAGTCTTCATGATCAAATATGAGATACAAAAAATTAAAAAACAGTAATACATATACCAAGAATCTTTAATTTCAACAACTAGCTAAGGGACCAATAATTTGAAATTCGGGATCCCAATCCAGTTTTAATAAATGTAATTGAACTAAAAATATTACTTAATTAATTTTTATATACATATAAAAAACCTTATTACTTTCACTTTTGTTTGCATCTCTTACTTATATATACTTTGTTATACTGCATATTAGTTACGCAATGCAAACCATGGTAAACTTGTCAACACAGTTGAAGAATAAAAAGTTGATGAGTTTACCCAGATCCTTAAAATTCTAACTCATATAATAGTATAGAAATCTTTGAAAAAAACTTAAAGCTAAAATATATTTTTATAATTTGTAGTTATAAAAGTAGCATTACACCTATTGTAAAATGGGACAGGTTGGGTATCACTGACATTAGCTTAGATGATTGAAAGTATATCTACTGACCCCTTTAATGATTAAAGTAAATAGATATATGTAGCTTTAGATATCCTAGGCAACTAGGCCTAGGACCTAGGCAATATCCTAGGCAACTGTGTTGTTAATTGCATATTTGGCCATTAGGACTTTTTCAAGTTTCAGTTGACTAGCAAAGAGTTTTTGTATCTAGCATATTGAAAATAGAGAATTGCAAATTTTTGGTACAAAATTCCATTAAATCATATGTAGTTGAACAATCTTAAACAAAATTTAGTATTACTTTTTTTTCTTCTTTTAGATTGCTATTACCAATGAATTTTTAGGCTTTATCTTTTGCTAAACAGATTTATCTTTTTTTAATTGGAATGATTTCTAAATTTAAACATTTAATATTTAAATATTAATATCTATATTTCCACATTCAATCAAATAAAGTCAATACCTTTATTGGTACAATAGTGCTTTGCATTGCATCTTCTATATGCATTCACATTGTAGTTTTATGCAAGCGGTCACAAAATAATTTACAATTTTTTCTTAAATGCAAAAATGTGTTGCAATTTTAATGCAAAATTACGTATTGGTTAGTTGATTAAAAATGACAAAAAAGGAACATTAAAATGCAAAATTTTTTGTTGCTGTGGGCAACTTTTATTTGGTAATCCCCTATGTTACCAATAAGAATTTGATACAAATCAGTTCTATGAATAACATATCTAAAAACATACATTTTTAACAACAAAATTATTGTCAGAACTGTAAACTAAATTATTTATCAACCTAAACTTAAAGAAGTCTGCCCATTGAGGCAAGTGTAATGAATCATAGTATATTATTATAATAAAACAGTATTTTTTATTTGAATGTGTTTATTTAGGCCGCAAAGCTAATTTGACATTTATATAAGTCAAATAGCCAATGTAATTTCAGAGATTTTATAGGTATGATTAACCAATTTATTTAAGCTTTATGTTTGATATTTATTAGTCTAAATACTTCATTAAATTATGCAATTAATTCATTATAGACTTTCTTATGATTATCAAATTCACCAAATATCACCTCACAGTGTTCGCAGTGTAATGCTCAAACACCTGACCAAGAATGGCGAAGTGACATTCGAGAAGATCTTCAACCAACGTCTTGGCTTTCTTCTATTAAAAGAGTTTGTTGAGCAGCAATTGGAGGATTGCGCCCAGGTGCTGGCATTCTATGAGGAGATTAAAAAATTTGAGGAGCTCGACTGCGAAGAGATGAGAATGAAGCTGGGCAGGAATATCTATGATAGCTTCATCATGCAGGTGAGGAATTTGGAAAGTTGAAGAAATGTAGAGTAGTGTTAATAAACTACTGAGGCAATAGAAGGGGTCCAACCCTTAATAAACTGATGCAATAGAAGGGTCCAGCCCTTAATAAACTGAGGCAATAGAAGGGGTCCAACCCTTAATAAACTGATGCAATAGAAGGGTCCAGCCCTTAATAAACTGATGCAATAGAAGGGTCCAGCCCTTAATAAACTGAGGCAATAGAAGGGGTCCAACCCTTAATAAACTGATGCAATAGAAGGGTCCAGCCCTTAATAAACTGAGGAAATAGAAGGGGTCCAGCCCTTTTAATAAACTGAGGCAATAGAAGGGGTCCAGCCCTTTTAATAAACTGAGGCAATAGAAGGGGTCCAGCCCTTTTAATAAACTGAGGCAATAGAAGGGGTCCAGCCCTTTTAATAAACTGAGGCAATAGAAGGGGTCCAGCCCTTTTAATAAACTGAGGAAATAGAAGGGGTCCAGCCCTTAATAAACTGAGGCAATAGAAGGGTTCCAGACTTTTAATAAACTGAAGCAATAGAAGCAGTGCACACTGCCCTTCAATCCTTGCCTACCATCAGGAGCTGTTAGCGCAGAGCCATCGCTTCAGCACCGCAGCCGTAGCGTTTGTACAGGAGCGCCTGACCGCCTCCCAGCGCAGTGGCTCCCTGCCGCAGGACACGTTTAGCATGTACGCTAAAGAGATTTGCGAAATTCTGAAACGCGAAGCGTTCGACTTGTTTGTCAGATCAGACAAATTCACCAGGTTCTGCCAGTGGAAGAATCTGGAGCTAAACATCAGTGTAAGTTTATTTATGTTTATATTCCGAAAATTTACTTGGGGGATTTTCGTGCGTTTCAGAGCCCGTGATAGCAAACCCCCGTCGTACACCCTGTGTGAGCGTGTTGCGTCCTCAGAGGCCAGCGGAATAGTCATGCCTGCTTGCCTCTTACAAAATCCCAAGATTCTAAGAATAACACCTGACATTATGGGATTGTTAGTACATTCTAAAAATACGAGCTAACATCTGACGTCAAGGGGTTGTTCGTAGATTCTAAAAATAACATCTGACGTCATGGGGTTGTTCGTAGATTCTAAAAATAGCATCTGACGTAATGGAGTTGTTCGTAGATTCTAAAAATAACATCTGACTTCATAGGGCTGTTCGTTGATTCTAAAAATAGCATCTGACGTCACAGGGTTGTTTGTATATTTTAAAAAGAACATATGACGTCATAGAGTTGTTCATAGATTTTAAGAATAACACCCGACATCATGGGGTTGTTCGTAGATTCTAAAAATAACACTTGACGTCATAGGACTGTTCGTAGATTCTAAAAATAACATCTGAAGTGAAGGAGTTAATTGGAAATTCTAGAAATGGCCTCTTAAGACGCAATCGACCGCTTCTTGCATGCCATTCCAGCTGACTACCAACGACTTCAGCGTCCATCGCATCATTGGTCGTGGCGGTTTCGGCGAAGTGTACGGTTGTCGCAAAGCGGACACAGGCAAAATGTACGCCATGAAGTGTCTGGATAAGAAGCGAATCAAACTTAAGGGCGGCGAGACTTTGGCTCTGAATGAGCGAATTATGCTGTCTCTGGTTAGCACAGGCGACGGCTGCCCGTTCATTGTGTGCATGACCTACGCCTTTCAAACCAATGAGAAGCTGTGCTTCATCTTGGACTTGATGAACGGTGGCGATCTGCACTACCACCTGTCTCAGCACGGCGTCTTTGCCGAGAAGGAGGTGAAATTTTATGCTGCCGAGGTGCTGCTGGGACTGGAGCACATGCACTCCAGGTTCGTGGTCTACCGAGACTTGAAGGTGAGTCTGTTTATCTATCTGGCTATCTGTCTGACTATCTATCTGACTATCTATCTGGCTATCTATCTGGCTATCTATCTGGCTATCTATCTGGCTATCTGTCTGGCTATCTGTCTGGCTATCTATCTGGCTATCTATCTGGCTATCTGTCTGGCTATCTATCTATCTATCTATCTATCTATCTATCTATCTATCTGTCTATCTATCTGTCTATCTATCTATCTATCTATCTGTCTATCTATCTATCTATCTATCTATCCATCTATCTGTCTATCTATCTATCTATCTATCTATCTATCTATCTGTCTATCTATCTATCTATCTATCTATCTATCTATCTGTCTATCTAGCTATCTATCATTGCAGTCTGTATTTTTCTATGAATTAGTTTCAAGTTCACACAATAACGCAGTGCTAAATGCTCAGGGATGGAACTCGCTCTCTTCAATTTCAATTTTTTTTACTGGATGGCTTTGATTTTTTTATCTGTTCGTGCCATCTAACGGGCTATAATAAAGACACTGAAATATCGATTAAGTATTGCTAAGTGTATTATTCTTCAGATGGCGCCCAGAGTTTCAGATTCAGTGAGTTCACAATAAATATCCCCTAAGTATCTTATCTGACCCCTGTATAATTCATAGGAGTTTGGGCTGACTTATAGCAATCTCACTTCCGTTAGTCAGAATGAAGGATGGGCGGATATATAGATAGATCTTCAAATGAGCTGATTTCTTCAATTCTTTATCTGCGAGGCGGCCTCAAGTGACTGAGGCTCGAAGCCAGGACTTTATTGATAAATTTTAACTTCAGTAAGGCAATTTAAATTGATTGCATGGACTTGGACTCAAGTAGTGACATTGCCAGTACTGCTGAAAAGTGTTTGTTTTGTAAAATGATATCGTTTGAGATTACTGTATTATAGTTTTGGTTTTAAGTGCTAGGCTTGACTTGATATCATTTAGACTTGAAGGTCGCGGGTTCGATTGCCGAATACCACTGTAGAACAATTTGTATCCTTGATCAAGACACTTAACTCTGCATTATTGCTTCAGTTCACCCAGCTGTAAAATGGGTGCCAGCATTAGCTGGGGTAATTGAAGGTGGTGTGTGGCGACCCCCCAGTCCTTAGACTGAACAGCCGTACGCAGCCTTCAGATGCGCCGCGCAATAGCTGCGGCTGAGCTGTCGGTTGCACATCTGTCTAATTGGGCAGGTGCAATCAATTATTATTAATATTTAAGCATTATGTTCTCCCTTCTACCCTCCCTCTGTCTTCCCTTCTACCCCCTCTGTCCTTCCTTCTACCCCCTCTGTCCTCCCTTCTACCCCCTCTGTCCTTCCTTCTACCCCCTCTGTCCTCCCGTCTACCCCCTCTGTCCTCCCGTCTACCCCCTCTGTCCTCCCGTCTACCCCCTCTGTCCTCCCGTCTACCCCCTCTGTCCTCCCGTCTACCCCCTCTGTCCTCCCGTCTACCCCTCTGTCTTCCCTTCTACCCCCTCTGTCCTCCCTTCTACCCCCTCTGTCTTCCCTTCTACCCCCTCTGTCTTCCCTTCTACCCCCTCTGTCCTCCCTTCTACCCCCTCTGTCTTCCCTTCTACCCCCTCTGTCCTCCCTTCTACCCCCTCTGTCCTCCCTTCTACCCCCTCTGTCCTTCCTTCTACCCCCTCTGTCCTTCCTTCTACCCCTCTGTCCTCCCTTCTACCCCCTCTGTCCTTCCTTCTACCCCTCTGTCCTCCCTTCTACCCGCTCTGTCTTCCCTTCTACCCGCTCTGTCTTCCCTTCTACCCCCTCTGTTCTCCCTTCTACCCCCTCCACCCCCCATTCTACCCCAGTGCCTGACTCATTCATTCGCACAGCCTATTACTTGCACTATATTTTATTCCCACTCCCTACCCAGTGCCAGTGAACTTTTATTAAAACGAATCAGCGAGTTGAGTGATTCTTTTGACGGGATTTGGAGTTGAAGCCCAACGAAATTTGCACGAAATTGAAAGGTTTCTCATATTCATTTTCTCGATTTATAATTTAGGCTTAGACTTAGACTTAGTCCGATAAGAAATAATTTAACTTTTTAAAGCATTACAGTTTTTAGAAAATTATAAGCTTTTTAAAAGTACTTCCTTCTACAGATTCTGGTTTCAAATTTTTCATTTGCAATAGTTTTAAAGTCGGTTTTTTCTGTTATAACACGTCTGCTCGTTACCTGCTTCTCTTTCCTTCGTTGCTTATAGCAGTTCGGGTAAAATAATCTATTAAACAGGATTTAAAGTTTTGTCTGCTATTCATTTTGGATAACAAAATAAAAATATTTTTAATCAGATTTGAAAAACACAGATTTTTTTAAACTAGATTTTCTGTCTCAATTTGATGCCGAATTGCGGCATTGCTACTCAGCTACTTTTTTTAATTTGTGGCTGGCTGGGTTTTTTAGTTACAAGATAATTAGAAATTTAGGCGTTGACTTTTGTAGTTTAATGCTTATTGCACGGACCTATTCACAGTAACATAAATATTTAACAAATTTAAGCAACTCATAACTGGATTTTATCTATTTCAAGGAAAATTCCTGGCAAACTTAATGTAATAAAAAAGGATTTTAGTAAAAATAACAACATGTCATTTTATTAGTCTGCAGACTAGCACTAAAATGAGTGCAATCAGGGAATGAGGTGGGTGAAATCAGGGAGTAAGGTGGGTGCAATCAGGGAGTGAGGTGGGTGCAGTCAGGGAGTGAGGTGGGTGCAGTCAGGGAGTGAGGTGGGTGCAGTCAGGGAGTGAGGTGGGTGCAATCAGGGAGTGAGGTGGGTGCAGTCAGGGAGTGAGGTGAGTGCAGTCAGGGAGTGAGGTGGGTGCAATCAGGGAGTGAGGTGGGTGCAATCAGAGAGTGAGGTGGGTGCAATTAGTTAACTCAGTCGCTGTCCCTCGCCCCAACAGCCGGCGAACATCCTGCTAGACGAGCACGGTCACGTTCGCATCAGCGACCTCGGCTTGGCTTGCGACTTTTCTAAGAAAAAGCCTCACGCCAGTGTCGGCACCCACGGCTACATGGCGCCGGAGGTGCTGCAGAAGGGCACCGCCTACGACAGCTCCGCCGATTGGTTCAGCTACGGCTGCATGCTGTACAAATTGCTGAAAGGTCACAGCCCGTTCAGGCATCACAAGACCAAAGACAAGCACGAGATCGATCGCATGACGATGACTGTCAGTCCGGATCTTAACGACACGATTTCGCCGGAGATTCGCAACCTGCTGGAAGGCCTGCTGGCTCGCGATGTTGATCAGCGAATTGGTTGTCGAGGACGCGGCGCTTCGGAGCTCAAGGAGCATCCGTTCTTTGCCGGGATCGACTGGGGCCAGGTATACCTGCAGAAGTACCCGGCCCCGCTGGTGCCGCCCCGCGGCGAGGTGAACGCCCACGACGCCTTCGATATTGGCTCCTTCGACGAGGAGGATACAAAAGGTGCGTTATGTTTGTGTATGACATAGGTTACTGAATTACCTATGACCGATTTTAATGGCTTATGACCAACTTTAATGGCTTATGACCGACTTTCACATTGGTCATAATAGCTTTTTTCACAGTATATGACCAATTTTTACAGCATATATATGACCGATTTTCCACAGTATATGACCGACTTTTCACAGTATATGACCGACTTTTCATAGCGTATGACCGATTTTTCAAAAAATATGACCGATTTTTCACAACATATGACCGATTTTTCACAACATATGACCAATTTTCACGGCATATGACTAACTATCACAGTATTATGACCAATTATTACGGAATATGACTAATTATTACAGCATTATGACCAATTTTCATGGCATATGACCAATTTTCACGGCAATTGACTAATTGCTATAGCCTATATTCGATTTGCCTATCTTTGATTTATGACTTTAAGCCTATGACCAATTCTCATGTTCAATGACCGGTCTCTAATCCTCGATCCCGAGCAGGCATCAAGCTCACTGAAGCCGACCAGCAGCTGTACCGCAACTTCTCTCTGGTTGTCTCCGAGCGCTGGCAGTCGGAAATAGCCGAAACTGTGTTCGAATATGTCAACAGCGAGACAGACAAGCTCGAGCAGAAGCGTCGGGGCAAACGCGACGACGGTGAACAGCAGCTGGACTTGACGGCCGGCTCCGACTGCATTGTTGAAGGCGAAGTCCAGCGACTTGGCGGCCCGTTCCTGCAGACTTGGCAGAAGAAGCACCTGAAGCTGTTTCCCAACCGGCTGGAGTTCTACAGCAAATCACGCGACGGCCTGTTGCAGAAGAAGGGCGCCGAGCTCATCAGCATGTTCGACATTCGCGAGATCGGGCCCGAGTTTCACAAGGTGCACAAGTACGAGAATTGCATCGCCATCGGCCTGAAGAATGATCAGAAGGTGTACATCACTTCTCAGGTGAGTGTTGATGAGATGGGGACCTGTCCTCTGCTTACCCGTTCTGGTCTAGACTGCTGAGTGAACTGGGTAGACTCTACTGAGCGAACTGGGTAGACTCTACTGAATCAACTGGGTAGACTCTACTGAATCAACTGGGTAGACTCTACTGAATCAACTGGGTAGACTCTACTGAATCAACTGGGTAGACTCTACTGAATCAACTGGGTAGACTCTACTGAATCAACTGGGTAGACTCTACTGAATCAACTGGGTAGACTCTACTGAATCAACTGGGTAGACTCTACTGAGTCAACTGGGTAGACTCTACTGAGTCAACTGGGTAGACTCTACTGAGCGAACTGGGTAGACTCTACTGAATCAACTGGGTAGACTCTACTGAATCAACTGGGTAGACTCTACTGAATCAACTGGGTAGACTCTACTGAATCAACTGGGTAGACTCTACTGAATCAACTGGGTAGACTCTACTGAATCAACTGGGTAGACTCTACTGAATCAACTGGGTAGACTC
Organism: Macrostomum lignano; assembly: GCA_002269645.1. Classification (NCBI taxonomy): domain Eukaryota; kingdom Metazoa; phylum Platyhelminthes; family Macrostomidae; genus Macrostomum; species Macrostomum lignano. The sequence goes on along the minus strand of NIVC01000553.1, from coordinate 361,625 downwards.
TACTGAATCAACTGGGTAGACTCTACTGAATCAACTGGGTAGACTCTACTGAATCAACTGGGTAGACTCTACTGAATCAACTGGGTAGACTCTACTGAATCAACTGGGTAGACTCTACTGAGCGAACTGGGTAGACTCTACTGAGTCAACTGGGTAGACTCTACTGAGCGAACTGGGTAGACTCTACTTAATCAACTGGGTAGACTCTACTGAATCAACTGGGTAGACTCTACTGAGGGAACTAGGTAGACTTTACTGGTAATTTAAGTAGACTTAACTGGTAATCTAGGTAGACGCTATGGGTAATCTGGATAGACTATCGGTATTCTGAATAAACCACTTGCACTTACTCACCCCACCCTTGCTCCCGCACCAGGACCGAGTCCTAATCAGCCAGTGGAAAGACGAGATCCAAGCCGCATTCGACGCCAGCAACGCTATCCTATCGAAAATGAAGCCCAAGGCGCACAAATGGTACGGCGCCGACGTGCCGTCCACCTCCTCGTCTGGCGGCGCCACTGGCGGCGGCGGCGGCGGATCGACAAACTCGACAGCAACAACGACAACTCTGTGCGGCGCCGGACACGGCAACCAGGGCTCGTTCGATAGCAGCGGCGGCGGCGCTGGAGGCTCGGAGCCGAGAAGGCCAAGTCGTGGCAGTTTGAGTTAAATGAGCCAATAATGATGGACAAACAGTTTGGAAATTAGTCTGTTTATGGAGTTTACTGTCTTAGTGATTTTTTCCTTTGTTTTATCTTGTCATTGTGTACTCTGTTCTCGACTTGTCTGATCTCTCTTGAGTATGAATCTTGAATCTGAAAATCTAAACTTTAGCTTACATCAAAGTAGTCTCAATCAGACTTAGTCCAGAATTTAGAATAGAATATGCAACATTTGGGGTTATAAGTCCTGTTATCTTGTCTCTTTCACCATTTCGATTTTCCAGCACTGTATATTTGTATCTATAACGCGATTTTTAATGTCCCAAATTTTGGATTTCTATTTTGCCAAGTCAAGTCTGGCTATCTTTCTATCTATCCTGTATTCTTTTATATACTCTCAGAATCAGTAAGCTTGCCTTCTGTAGTCAGCTTGTGTCCCAGACCAGACAAGTAGTATGCAAAGAAGTTTACTTTTATCTTTAGTATATTCGCCTTTCACCTGTCCGCGAGTACTTGTGTTGGGTGAAAAACCCTGTTTATCTTGTCCTACGTAGATTATCATAGTTTATAAGGGGCTCTTTAAGGAAAGCGTTTCTAAAAATAGATTATTCTGTGTACACACAGCTCTAGAGTACATTCCCTGATACTTGTGTTCCTTCCTTACCCAGAGTGTACATGCGCTGGTCATAAAAGTTTCTAAAAATAGATGGGGTTTCCCTATCAAGGACAAGTCATCCCCACAATCGTTAAATCTGAGTGTACACGCGATGAGGTGTACGCACATGCATGCCCTCGCAGGCTTAACTCGTGTCAACCCCTCTCCACGCTCAGACGAACCTTTACTTCAATGTACATCGGCTCCTTTTAATCCACAAAGTTTATTTTTGAAAAAATTGTTTTTTTAAACTAAATTCTCATTTAAGCATCGATAAAGTTTTCTAATTTCCTTTAATTCTAGCTCGTAATTCTTTCATTCGATCTATTATTGTACAATCGTGTGCGATACAATCATTTTTTATGCTCCGATTCTGTTACAACTAGGATATCTTCTTCTGGTGGCAGATGCATAGATAGTGATTACTATTTTGTGTGCGCGATTGGCGGTTAATCATTTGAATTGTATCTGTAGTTTGTAATGATCTGTATTCTGTGCTGATTTGGTATTTCTTTGTCGCTGTGTTTCGAATCGTCGCTATTCCGTATTTTGGTATTTTTTCTCTCTTTCCGATGCGCCCTAATCTCTGTTTATTATCCTCGAGCGTTGTCCTTGTCAAGGCGGCAAATTTTAACATTAAAACAGTCGACTTATTTTAATAGTGCTTAATTCCTGATGATACTACTGTTTTTTCCTATAGTAGGCACTATAGAAAGCGCTGGCTATTATTGTTCACAGAAGTTGAACATTGATTTATCATTGTTAATTAAAAGCATAATAATTTTTCTTGCTGTCGGTATTTCTGCTCTCTTGTCCTTCTCTCCTCCACCTCCGTACCTGCTACCTTCCCATCAGGGAAAATTGGAAAAAAGAAGTCATTAATAACTTATTACTGTGAGCCATAAATTGTCTTGTACTTGTCTCAGTCTGTGTGCTATATTCCACTGTGGTTTTACTGTCCCAACAATGTCATTCTGAAAATGGTTTCTACGATTTTTCAAAACAATTGACTAAGCGCAGGAATATAAATTCTAATTGATGTGTTGAATTTCTTGTCAAAGATTTCTGCGTGTGTATATTGTTGATCAGATATTGTTATAAATTTTACCTCTATGCGATAGTATGTTTTATTCATGTGTATACACTGTATGCTGTAGTTGTGCCCTCTAATTCTATATTCATGCAGCTGTGTCTAACGAGAAGAGACTGAAGATTTGTTATTCTAAGCTAATATTAATTTGATTGAATAGCAAAGTTCATACAGTTCTTTTTACAGAATCTCGTCTTTTTTGTATTTATTTTGTCCGTTCATTTTAATTACAGATTATCGACTTACAACTTAGCCTCTGTAGCGTCAACGATATAGTTTATGGAATTTATTTGTGTTTTTAGCAGCGTGCCGTGTCTGCTCTGCTATATTTTTCAGTCAGTAGTGTACAAAAGTACGTAAAAATATCTCTCTTTTCTGTCTGTCTGTATATCAAATGTGTCTTGGTCATTGTTGTTGTCTTTAAAGACTGGTAGTAACTTCGTTAATAAACAATTTGTTTTAGTTTTTACAAGCTAATCAAGTTTAAAATAGAAGTGTGACGGAGTGGGGTTGGTGCAGACTGGTCAGATAACACCAATGTACATTCAAAAATAAACGCCGATGTACATTCGCCTGGGGATAGACAGTAAAAGGGTTAGAGCCGCGCGAGCGATAAGGATCAGGAGGTTGGGGTAGAAAAATTAAGTTTGCCAGACGGGGCAGCCCATTTGCGGGGGAGACGGGGGAGCGGGGAGCCTAAACAAGACTTTACAATGTACATCTGTACGTGCATGGGTTTAGAACTGCTTAGGCCGAGTTTAAAAAGATAAGAAATCAAGTAAAAGCAATTTTTTAAATTAGTGGCTGTACTTTAGCTTTGTAATGTTATAACAAACGAGTTCTTGTATTAAAATCTATTGATGGTCTCCATTTTAAAAAAAGCAACGTACTTTTCTAGTTCTAGTTTTAAACATTTTAATTTTACTTTTCTTTGTAGCGGAGCTTCATAGTTGTTTCTGTGTTTTTCTCTATCCGAATTGTCGGTTTTGAATTTATGTCTACGAAAGAAGATATCTCCTAGAAACGAGATGTTTGTCCTAGCACACAACTGTGCACTACTACAATATATTATTTTTGTAGGAAATAAATCGTGTGATGATTTTTGGGTCATTTTCAATTGCGTAAAATTTAATTCTTCTTTAGATGGACATTCTCTTATTAGACTGCTGGTTACTAACTTTGCCGCGAAGTCCGATATATTTAAGTCTTTAAATGGATACTTGAGAATTTTAGTTAAGCTGTTTATTAGTCTGTCCTGGCGATGTGATAAGATATTATTTCTCTTTTTTGTGTCTACCGTCTAGTCGTCTTTTTGGCTTACACTATATAATAAAAAACTATATATATACTTTTGCTGTCATGCACCTCCAGTCATCAAATGTCTGTCTGGGAGCTTACAAAAAGTTAATAATGAAAAGTTCATTTCGATGATTGAAGCACGCCATATATTACAGACAAAAAGCAATTTTTATGTTGCTGTACTTGTCCATTTTTTATTTTAGCCTGTCACACCCCCGATTTCTAGAATAGCCTGCCACCCACCCCTCACCCCGATTTCTAGAATAGCCTGCCACCCACCCCTCACCCCGATTTCTAGAATAGCCTCCACCCACCCCTCACCCCGATTTCTAGAATAGCCCGCCACCCACCCCTCACCCCGATTTCTAGAATAGCCCGCCACCCACCCCTCACCCCGATTTCTAGAATAGTCCGCCACCCACCCCTCACCCCGATTTCTAGAATAGACCGCCACCCACCCCTCACCTGATTTCTAGAATAGCCTGCCACCCACCCCTCACCCCGATTTCTAGAATAGCCCGCCACCCACCCCTCACCCCGATTTCTAGAATAGCCCGCCACCCACCCTCACCCCGATTTCTAGAATAGCCTCCACCCACCCCTCACCCCGATTTCTAGAATAGCCCGCCACCCACCCCTCGACCGATTTCTAGAATAGTCCGCCACCCACCCTCACCCCGATTTCTAGAATAGCCTGCCACCCACCCCTCACCCCGATTTCTAGAATAGCCTCCACCCACCCCTCACCCCGATTTCTAGAATAGCCCGCCACCCACCCCTCGACCGATTTCTAGAATAGCCCGCCACCCACCCCTCACCCCGATTTCTAGAATAGCCTGCCACCCACCCCTCACCCGATTTCTAGAATAGCCTGCCACCCACCCCTCACCCGATTTCTAGAATAGCCCGCCACCCACCCCTCACCCGATTTCTAGAATAGCCTGCCACCTAGATAAAAACAAAAGTTAGTGCTTGTGATCTGTTTAATAGCGTTAAACTATGGCTATCAAATTTAGGTAAATTTACAAACCTCACATCTTATCACCCGATGTTTTTTGTCAGAAAAACAGTCAACACAAACTGTCCTACCTGACGAAAATGTCTTACCTGACCATTGGCCGACACCTATTTCGCAATCAGCGTCTTCTTTTAGGTGGCAGCAATAGCAACAATACTTGCCTAGCAGTACCAATAATCTGCAGACAGATGTCCGGTAACGAATTGGGCCGCGGCGCCGGCAAAGGCGGCGGCTCTGGCGGCTCTATTCGCGACGCCGGCGGGTCGATGGGCAAGGCCCAGGCCGCCAAGGAGGAGGAATATTTTCGCAGATTGGAACGCGAACAGCTGGCCGAGATGCAGCATAGCCTTAAACAGGAAGTTGAGCATCACGAGAAAGAGATCGCGCATCACCTGGAAGCGATTAAGAAGCACCGGGCTAGCATGAATCAGCTGGATCAGGCTGCTAGAGGTGACGAAAACAAGAAGCACTGATTAAAACAAAAATCACTCAAATTAATGTAGCGCCACCTTTTTTATTTCAATTTTTTCACTACTTCCTACTTATTGTAAGTAGGCTATTTCGAACGCTTGCTGAGTAGATGTTTTTTTCTGAACAACAATTTAATATCTGAGATAATTTAGGTAAAGAATCTTTTTATTCGCCCAGATCTTTATTAAGTATTGGTTTACTACTTTCGTCTTGTTATTGTAATTATAGATTTTATAGCATCTTTAATTTAATCTAGCTGCATACACAACAGTTTTTTCATTGTTTTCGACATTGTAGCTTCGTGTGTGTTAACAAAATAAATATATTCAAATATTCGTTCATAGTTAATTTTCGAACAGTTAGTTTGCTAACAATCATAAAATGTTTTGGTTTTTGCTGTCCGAATTGAATTATTTTTTCACCGACCAATTAATTGGGATAAGAGTTATGAACAGCATGTATGCCCCTACTATTAAAGTAGTTAAACATTCCAATTCCAATAGGGCCAGATGTGCAACCGACAGCTCAGCCGCAGCTATTGCTGCGTACGGCTGTTCAGTCCAAGGACTGGGGGGGTCGCCACACACACCCTCAATTTTACCCCAGCTGATGCCGGCACCCATTTTACAGCTGGGTGAACTGAAGCAATGCGGAGTCAAGAGTCTTGCTCAAGGACACAGACTGTTCCAGTGGGACCGGGAATCGAACCCCCGACCTTCAAGTCGTGAGTCCGACGCTCTGACCACTTAGTCCGTTTTTGTCTTTCAATGCGTGGAGCAGTTTTGGAAGACATTTTTTCCTCGGATCTCGCCCAAGCAGGTGTTGCTATCTCGGGCTCCTGCCGATGGTGGTTTGTCATCTCCCCTGTCGATTTGGATAAAAAACTTTGGCGAGAAAACTCGTGTCCACTCGAATTTGTGTGAATAAAAGAAAACTGAAACCGCATGAATGCGAGTTATGGAGTTCTGGATGGTGGTTAGCAATTTTGATTGACAGTTTTGCCTTTGACTGGTCATCTGCGGTGTCGCTTCGCGCTTCACGCGCCTCATGGGGCGTATGTGTTAGTTTTTCGGGTGAATGAAATTTATCTATGCTTTTCATAATTTATCACAAGCTGTAGTGCCGCGGACTTGCTGCATATAGCGGTGACACATCGAAGAATTGGGCCTGCTGGCTTGCAGATGCAGACACGCTGTTGTTGCTGTTGCGTGGATCTAGATTAAGCTTTTCGTGGCTTCGGTTTTTGCTGCCTCGTCTGTCTTAGTTTTGGTCTTTTTAATTTCGATCTTCTTCAGGGACTTTGTTTGGGTCCAATACCGAGTAATTGATTCGATTGATTCTGTAATTAACTATAACGCTGCGTAGAGCGAAATGGTAATTCGTGTCGAGCTCTTGGCGTCATATTTTCAGAGTTGTCTATAGGCAAGCCCGTTTCACGTCTCACGATCACACTGCAGGGTGTACGGCAGCCTCTGACTTTCTCATATTCAGGAAGTTTACACTGCAGTCTGTGTCTTTGCATGACCGCGTGCGTGCCCAGGGGGTCATCAGCAAAATGGGCGTGTGACCTCTTACCACTTTAATCAACTCATTAAAACATTTTACCTGATATTATTGTTACCTTTACATGTATGTCTATTTTAATTCAATCCTGGCTCTCCTGTGTATCCCGGCAACAGCTTGCAACTTTGTCTTCAGTGAAAAGTTTTCGCCGCATGTTTAGAAGTCTCTCCAGTTTTTCTTTGTTTAACAACCCCAATCTACCGTAATGTTACCGTCCTTCTCTGCTAGTTTTTTTTCACACCTTTATTAGCTAGTTTCTCTTCTCGACACACGGTAAAGAAGCGAGACTTTAACCTCACTGCCATGTCTCACTCTTTTAGTTGGGCCAATTTTTTAACAAAGAAATTGTGTCAAATATTTGCTAAAAAACCTTTGTTTAAAAAGTTTGTTTGAATTGAGTTTTCCTGGAAATAGGACCCTCCGCTCGCATGCAGCTTCGAGTCAATATTTTCCAATTTTGTTAAACAGCTCACTCTTTTTACAAAAAAGTTGCATCCTGCTTTTGCTGCAGATGTCCGCAAAAGAATTTAGTCATGGTTTTGCGAGTATGAAGGCACTGAAATACCCCTATTGTTGTGTATTTCCAAATCAAGTCTAGCAATAATTATGTGCTTTTGATGAGTGTATAGCCGTATTGGTTTCAAAAAGTTTAAAACAAAGCGTTGAGAAATAAATTGAGTTGAATCGTGTACTCCTTCGAAATTGAAGAATTAACAAATAAACAAAAAATTAATTTACGAGTAAATTGATACATGTAAGTCGACAGAAAACTTCTAAGAATTGCCATGATTGAAATAGTGAAAGGATATCTGAAAAGACTGAAAAAGATATATACTACTGATTGCAACGAAGGTACTACAAACAGATTATCATCTAAACGAAAAATCTAATCTAAAAGTTAAGCACATGCGAAACAAATCAATGTGTACAGATGGATCCGCTCGTTAGAGCTGAGATTTCCGACGGATTTACCATGGAGTTTCCACGGATTTACCATGGAATTTCCACGGATTTACCATGGATTCTATGGATTACAGTTGTGCAAAAGTAAAACAAGAATTAGTTATGCAACTAGTGACACAAGAATTTTGAATATTATTTGTCAATCGATTCAATTATTAGCCCCGATATTTATCATTACAATAAATGAGGATGTAAACTTAAGAGTCAAAATGGAGCCGAAAAATTGGGTCCCGATTTCTTTACGCCAGTCCCTTCATTTGGAGCCAAATGGCTCTCGTTATGTCTAAAAAGGATCACTTTAGCATTTGGGAATCTAAGAAATGGGATAAATGGGGATTTCAAGTGATCGGGAACCTTAGAGCGTTTATCATGGTCATCTCGTCATTTAAGTACGAGTATTTGAAGCGCCAAATGAAAGGATTGGCGTAGAGAAACCGAGACCGAATATTTCGGGATCAATTTTGACTCTTAAGTTCACATAGTTTTTATAGCAATTCTTTTACCACAGGTAGACAAACTGATTAACCTCGTATTATCCAAAGCAGTCAAATATTGCCCTCATCGTTCTGCGGCGCAAAAGTGGAATAATTCAACGGTGCATTGCTCTGCGACTGCAGCTGGTGCTGCGCCTGTAGGTGGTGCGGCAGAGGTGCGGCCTGAGTCCAGCAGAGGGATCTGGGATCCAACCACGCCTGCGGCAGAGTTGCCACCGAGGCAGCCGCGGTGGCCATGGCTTGTTGAAGAAAGAAAATTGAAGCCGCCTGCGGTGGTGGCGCTGACCGGGCAGCAATCAGCGGCGTCGCTGGCGCGACGTGGAACGCACCGACGTCGCTTGCCGCTGGCAGCAGTTGCTCAATGGAGGTCATTAAATCATTGTTGCAACTGGCAAGCACCTGACTCAAGGTGGGCCGATCTAGACTGGGAAATAGTCGCATTAGCAGGGTAATTGACTCGGCTGGAGATTCAAGTCCAGTGCCCTGCTGAGATGCTTCATAGGACCTCAGATCTGCAGCATTGCTCTTGGCCCCATCATCTGCTCAGGCATTGGGTGAATTGAGTGGTGATTATTTAAATCTGTGCTGTAAGGATTATCTAAATCGAAGCTGTGAGGATTATCTGAGTCGGTGCTTCAAGACCAGCTCAATTGTAACTCACCACCGTTGTCTCCTCCAGCAGCCAAATCGACATCCTGGTTGCCATCTTCACCAGCGTCAGCAGCCGCGGCCGCCTGCAGGCATCGAAGCCCAGCTGCCACCGCGTCCTCGGCACTCTGCTGCCGTTTCAACGCCACCTGAGCCGCCATGACTCGCTGTCTCTCGGCGATCAAGCCGCACTTGGCGCAGGCGCAGTCGCGGTACGGGCAGTGCCTCTTGTGGCCCTTCAGCCAGCTGACCGCGCCGTGGTTTCTGCAGCGAGCGCATTTCGGGCGTCGGGCTCCGCTGCCTCCGGCTGCGGCGACTGCGGTACTCGGCGGCTGGTGTTGTCGATTCAACAACTGACGCTGACGATTCAGCAGCGACGGTCGGAGCATCTTGACCAGTGACCGGGTCAGGGCTGGATCCAGGCTGCTGGCCAGGTGCAGGGTTGGCGACGCGTTGTTGGCGCGACTGCTGCTGGCGGCTGTGACGGCTGGGTCCATTGTGACTGGCTGCAGGTGTCCGCTGCGCTGCCAGCTCTCAGACCAGCTGCAGCTTATATATAGCAGCGTCTGATATATAGACCAATCGAATTTCAGATGCCAATTTTCTTGCCATGGCAGCTGTCCATGGACTGGCTGATGAAGTCAGAAAATACTACAATTTTTTTATAAAGCACCGAATTAAATGCCTGTGCATTAAGTGGGTTAAAAGAGGGTGGTCAAGAGAGTGAGCACAGGTGTGTCTGGAGTGAGCACGGGTGTGTCTGGAGAGAACACAGGCACAGGTCTAGAGAGAGCACAGGTAAGTCTGGAGAGAGCACAGGTGTCTGGAAAAAGCACAGGTGTCTGGAAAAAGCACAGGTGTCTGGAGAGAGCACATGTAAGTCTGGAGAGAGCACAGGTAAGTCTGGAGAGAGCACAGGTAAGTCTGAAGAGAGCACAGGTAAGTTTGGAGAGAGTACAAGTAAGTCTGGAGAGAGTACAAGTAAGTCTGGAGAGAGCACAGGTAAGTCTGGAGAGAGCACAGGTAAGTCTGGAGAGAGCACAGGTAAGTCTGGAGAGAGCACAGGTAAGTCTGGAGAGAGTACAAGTAAGTCTGGAGAGAGCACAGGTAAGTCTGGAGAGAGCACAGGTAAGTCTGGAGAGAGTACAAGTAAGTCTGGAGAGAGCAGAGGAAAGTCTGGAGAGAGTACAAGTAAGTCTGGAGAGAGCACAGGTAAGTCTGGAGAGAGCACAGGTAAGTCTGGAGAGAGCACAGGTAAGTCTGGAGAGAGTACAAGTAAGTCTGGAGAGAGTACAAGTAAGTCTGGAGAGAGCACAGGTAAGTCTGGAGAGAGCACAGGTAAGTCTGGAGAGAGTACAAGTAAGTCTGGAGAGAGCAGAGGAAAGTCTGGAGAGAGTACAAGTAAGTCTGGAGAGAGCACAGGTAAGTCTGGAGAGAGCACAGGTAAGTCTGGAGAGAGTACAAGTAAGTCTGGAGAGAGTACAAGTAAGTCTGGAGAGAGCACAGGTAAGTCTGGAGAGAGCACAGGTAAGTCTGGAGAGAGCACAGGTAAGTCTGGAGAGAGCACAGGTAAGTCTGGAGAGAGCACAGGTAAGTCTGGAGAGAGTACAAGTAAGTCTGGAGAGAGCACAGGTAAGTCTGGAGAGAGTACAAGTAAGTCTGGAGAGAGTACAAGTAAGTCTGGAGAGAGCAGAGGAAAGTCTGGAGAGAGTACAAGTAAGTCTGGAGAGAGCACAGGTAAGTCTGGAGAGAGCAGAGGAAAGTCTGGAGAGAGCAGAGGAAAGTCTGGAGAGAGTACAAGTAAGTCTGGAGAGAGCACAGGTAAGTCTGGAGAGAGTACAAGTAAGTCTGGAGAGAGCACAGGTAAGTCTGGAGAGAGCACAGGTAAGTCTGGAGAGAGCACAGGTAAGTCTGGAGAGAGCACAGGTAAGTCTGAAGAGAGCACAGGTAAGTCTGGAGAGAGCACAGGTAAGTCTGGAGAGAGCACAGGTAAGTCTGGAGAGAGCACAGGTAAGTCTGGAGAGAGCACAGGTAAGTCTGGAGAGAGCACAGGTAAGTCTGGAGAGAGCACAGGTAAGTCTGGAGAGAGCACAGGTAAGTCTGGAGAGAGAACAGGTAAGTCTGGAGAGAGCACAGGTGTCCGAAGTGTCATAATATGTTTCAGGAGGTAGAGAACAGGTGTCAGGAGAGTCGGAAATAGGTCAGGACAGTCAGCAAAGGTGTCAGAAGGTGTCAAAATCTGATGTCTGGTCGCTGGATCGTCAACATTAGTTTCGATTGATTGGGGTGTCGGCTGGGGTGCCAGCGTATTTGTGTTTTGTCTTCTTCAAATAAGAACTCCAAACCACTGAAGAATTTCCGAGCATACTACTACCGGTGGATGAAGTAGTATCAACAGTAGGACCAAACACTGTGATTGTCGAGCTGTGACGAACTTTAATTGCTTCATCTCAAGCAATTAACTTGCTCTTGCTTTTATTGCACTTACGCTGTAGCAAGACATTAATTGCATGGTAAATTTCTGAGTGCCGAGGGAATCTTCTTTTAATTGTACCCTACGCTGTATTTTTAATAACTTTGTCATTTTCATTTTTTATTTCTGTTCGGCGAAAGCTGAGTTCAATTCTTTCTATTTATCTTTGAGCCTTGCTCGTAACTTATTAAAAAGCACTCGTGAGTTTTTTTCAGTTTCAGTAGTAGTAGTAGTAGTAGTAGTAGTAGTAGTAGTAGTAGTAGTAGTAGTAGTAGTAGTAGTAGTAGTAGTAGTAGTAGTAGTAGTAGTAGTAGTAGTAGTAGTAGTAGTAGTAGTAGTAGTAGTAGTAGTAGTAGTAGTAGTAGTAGTAGTAGTAGTAGTAGTAGTAGTAGTAGTAGTAGTAGTAGTAGTAGTAGTAGTAGTAGTAGTAGTAGTAGTAGTAGTAGTAGTAGTAGTAGTAGTAGTAGTAGTAGTAGTAGTAGTAGTAGTAGTAGTAGTAGTAGTAGTAGTAGTAGTAGTAGTAGTAGTAGTAGTAGTAGTAGTAGTAGTAGTAGTAGTAGTAGTAGTAGTAGTAGTAGTAGTAGTAGTAGTAGTAGTAGTAGTAGTAGTAGTAGTAGTAGTAGTAGTAGTAGTAGTAGTAGTAGTAGTAGTAGTAGTAGTAGTAGTAGTAGTAGTAGTTAATGCTAAGCAGACACGAGTCATTCCAACTCAGCCTCTGCCTCAGTGACGCATAGCACAGGAAAGCGATGTCATAGCTCATATATATATAAATAACTCACTGGAGAACAATGGCGCGACAGAGGCGCAGGAAAGGAGAGAGTTTCACCAGTTTAAACGCGCTGCCATCGTAAAAAAAACTAGAATTCGCAAGCTGTAAGAGTATCGAAGTGCAAGAGAAACCCTCTTATCGAACAATTCAGACTGCGCCATGTCAAGCCCTGCTGCTGCCACAGCCGCAGCTCCGGACGGAGACTGGGGCTGGGTGGTCGTCGCCGCCAGCTTCTTCATCCACGTTGTTATGGACGGTTTAACCTACGCGTTCGGCGTGCTGGCGGCTGAGTTCGCTGAGAGTCTCGGCTCGAGTCGACAACTCAACGGCTGGATTACGTCAGTGCTAGTCAGCGTGCTACTTGGCGCTGGGCCCGTTGTCAGCTTGGCCTGCAGAAGATTTGGTGACAGGCTGGTGACCATCGTTGGAGCTGTCTTGGCCAGCCTTGGCTTCGCCTTGTCCTACTTTGTGCAGCAGCCGCAAATGTTCATTGTCACCATCAGCTTGTTGGCTGGTAATAATTACATTCTTGGTAAAAGATAATTTACAAGAATAATGGTATTTTTCGGACGTACTTATTGTTACAGTACATGTACGTTCGGTAGTCAATAGATTTCTAAAAATGCTCGTACCAGGTGGTTTCAATTTTACGAAATTTCATATCTCCGACACTTCATATCTCCGATACTTCATATCTCCGACACTTCATATCTACGACACTCCATATCTCCGACATTTCATATCTCCGACATTTCATATCTCCGACATTTCATTTCTCCGACATTTCATATCTTTGACACTTAATATCTCCGACATTTCATATCTTTGACACTTAATATCTCCGACACTTCATATCGCCAGCCTTACCCTTTCCTTAAGCCTAACATTAACGGACTCGTATGAAGTGTCGGAGATATTAAGTGTCGGAGATATTAAGTGTCGGAGATATTAAGTGTCGGAGATATTAAGTGTCGGAGATATGAAGTGTCGGAGATATGAAGTGTCGGAGATATGAAGTGTCGGAGATATGAAGTGTCGGAGATATGAAGTGTCGGAGATATGAAGTGTCGGAGATATGAAGTGTCGGAGATATGAAGTGTCGGAGATATGAAGTGTCGGAGATATGAAGTGTCGGAGATATGAAATGTCGGAGATATAAAAGAGGTGCTGTCAGAAAGATAGAATTTCGGAGATTTGAAATTATCCCAAAGTAGCAACCTTGGATATACCATGTCCCACCGTACATGTACAGTGTATAAAGAAGACATCGGCGCTACTGACAGAATCCATCAGGAGCCGGATTTGAAAAGTGATTTGAAAAGAAGTTTTGTCACTGGTGTCAGTAGGATGCTGGAATTATAATTTTTATTGTTACGACGTCGTCTTTTATTATCTAAACAAACAGGTTTCGGAATTAGCCTGATGTACCTGCCTGCCATTGTGTGCGTAGGCGTTTATTTTGACAAGCGACGCTCAACCGCTATTGGCATAGCTGCCTGCGGCTCTGGACTGGGTGAGTAAACGTTTGAACACCATTCGATGGACAGTGGATACCCGCACAGGTAACTTGTACTTTAACCCGAATCCTACACAGACACCTTGAGGACATCCCCCAATTCCTGAACCGGTATACCTTGAGAACACCCCGGTTCCTTAACCGGTATTCCTTGAGAACACCTCGATTCCTCAACCGGTATTACTTGAGAACACCCCGATTCCTCAACCGGTATTACTTGAGAACACCCCGATTCCTCAACCGGTATTACTTGAGAACACCCCGATTCCTCAACCGGTATTACTTGAGAACACCCCGATTCCTCAACCGGTATTACTTGAGAACACCCTTGACCAGCGTTACAAGGCACCTATAGATTCCCAACCATAAAATCCCAACCCTAACACCCCTGACCATGCAGGTATTTTCATTTTCGGACTTCTAATAAACTATTTAATCGTTGAGTACACCTGGCGAGGCGCTATGCTCATCCTGGCTGGAATAGTGCTCAACTGTGCCGTATTCGCCTGCCTACTGAGACCTCTTCCAGTGCCAAAGTCATCGGTTAACGTGTTAGACATTGAATGCAATAGATTTGAGCCTAGTAGTGCACTGAACTCCAAATCAAGTGGATTCGAGTTCCGCTCGCTGCCGCATCTGAGCACCAATAGGGTGATAAAAATCAATCAACGAGTAGCCAGCGTAGACCAACTGGAGACGGTAGGTCGGCAGAGACCGCTCCCCCTGTTAGTCAGTAGGTCGGCCTTTGTAGCCGCTTCATCTCTCAACCTGGCCACGACCAAGCCCGACCCGTCGTTCTCTAGCGGCAGCAGCCCGACCTCCCCGCTGGCGGTTATCCGCCGTCGAGTCCAGCAACTGTTTCCAGCCGACCTGCTCGGCGACCCGGCCTTCCTGCTGTTTCTGGGATCCAACCTGCTGTTTAGCGTCGGCTTCGATGCGCCGTTTCTTTACACGCCGGACCGAGCGATGCAGGCTGGGTACTCGGCCACGCAGTCCGCCCTGCTTCTGTCCGTGATCGGAGTGGCCAATATGATTGGCAGGTTGGCCTTCGGGCTGCTGTCCGACAGGCCCGGGGTGAACAAGCCGGCGCTCTACGCAACGGCGCTGGCCGTCGCTGGGGCGGCGCTGTTTTTCAGCTTCATCTCCGAAGTTTACGCCTTCATGGCCGTTTATTGCGCCGTTTTTGGTGTTTTTGTTGGTAAGAGAAAGCCTTAATATTGATAAGGACTCAATGCACTTTTATTTGGCAGCATCAAACAAAGATACTAAAATAGCAAAACAGCTTTCTACTATCAGATCAGTAGCAAAGAAGAATACATAAGCTATTTTATAAAAATAAAGGCAGCTGAAATTACTTTGATAAGTTTAGAAGCCCAAAGCTTACTTATTGTAAACAGCTTGCTATTGCTACGAGTAATTGGTTTAGCAATAATGTACACTGCCCACTTCACTGAAATGTACATGGCAGCTTTAGGCTGGAATTCAGAAAAAAGCAATAAAAATTGAGGTGGGCTGGGGGGGTTAGTGTGGAAAGGCGCGGCTGAAGGTCGGAGGGTTTAAGCTCGAGTTAAGAGCCATAAATGAGCCTTGGCTTAAAAATTATATTAAAATGCTTCTGTTTAACTTACTTACTGAACTGAAAGTAGCTTACACGCAAATGTACTGAGTGGCCCATCAAGTTATTCTACTACTAGTATCTGTGGGCAGCATCTGTCCAATCATTATCATGATTCAATCACAGATGAATTTCACATTCAATCACATTCACATTTTACAGGCGCCTATGTAACGCTAACGCCAGCCGTTCTGGCGCACTTACTCGGTCCGGAGAGGCTCAGTGACTCCTTTGGGCTCACACTCCTGTTCCAAGCGATTGGGGTTGTGTCGGGGCCTCCGATGGCTGGTAAGAATTCGATACTAAATCACTGATGGTGGCGTTTTTGGGTAGTGAATTAGTGTACAAGTGTGCTTGGGATATTTTTAGAAAGCTAAATTGTTTGTGTGCAAATGCAAACCAACTTAACGGTGGCCGGTGGGTTAAGGCAGAAGCGAGCGCCGTAATCGATAGTTTTAGGCTATGTACATGTAAATTCAAACTGTACATGCACCGTGTATGGAGAAGCTTGTAGAAAAGCTAAAAATAGCAGAGCATCGCAATAGATTAGATAAGTATTCCACCGACGAAAAGCCTCCCACCCCTCCACCCAGAATATAGTGCCTCCCACCCCTCCACCCAGAATATAGTGCCCCTCACCCAGAATATAGTGCCCCTCACCCAGAATATAGTGCCCCTCACCCCTCACCCAGAATATAGTGCCCCTCAACCCCTCCACCCAGAATATAGTGCCCCCCACCCAGAATATAGTGCCCCTCACCCCTCACCCAGAATATAGTGCCCCCCACCCAGAATATAGTGCCCCTCACCCCTCACCCAGAATATAGTGCCCCTCCACCCAGAATATAGTGCCCCTCAACCCCTCCACCCAGAATATAGTGCCCCCCACCCAGAATATAGTGCCCCTCACCCCTCACCCAGAATATAGTGCCCCTCCACCCAGAATATAGTGCCCCTCACCCAGAATATAGTGCCCCTCACCCAGAATATAGTGCCCCTCACCCAGAATATAGTGCCCCTCACCCAGAATATAGTGCCCCTCAACCCCCTCACCCAGAATATAGTGCCCCTCACCCCTCACCCAGAATATAGTGCCCCTCAACCCCTTCACCCAGAATATAGTGCCCCTCAACCCCCTTCACCCAGAATATAGTGCCCCTCAACCCCTTCACCCAGAATATAGTGCCCCTCACCCAGAATATAGTGCCCCTCAACCCCTTCACCCAGAATATAGTGCCCCTCACCCAGAATATAGTGCCCCTCACCCAGAATATAGTGCCCCTCACCCAGAATATAGTGCCCCTCAACCCCCTCACCCAGAATATAGTGCCCCTCACCCCTCACCCAGAATATAGTGCCCCTCACCCAGAATATAGTGCCCCTCAACCCCCTCACCCAGAATATAGTGCCCCTCAACCCCCTCACCCAGAATATAGTGCCCCTCAACCCCTTCACCCAGAATATAGTGCCCCTCAACCCCCTCACCCAGAATATAGTGCCCCTCAACCCCCTCACTCAGAATATAGTGCCCCTCAACCCCCTCACCCAGAATATAGTGCCCCACAACCCCTTCACCCAGAATATAGTGCCCCTCAACCCCCTCACCCAGAATATAGTGCCCCTCAACCCCTCCGCCCAGAATATAGTGCCCTCAACCCCCTCACCCAGAATATAGTGCCCCTCAACCCCCTCACCCAGAATATAGTGCCCCTCAACCCCTCCGCCCAGAATATAGTGCCCCTCAACCCCTTCACCCAAAATATATTTCCCTTCACCCCTTAACTCTGTACCCCGTGGGCTCGCAGTAGACTGGATCCTGGAAATTAGGGGTGGGCAATTTTCGCTTAGTTTAGTGGAATCTAGTATGCGGCCATTATGTGCAAAATAGGGTCTACCCAGCGACGCCTCTCCTTTCCAAACTGAATATAATCGATAGCATGTAAAGTGTCGCGTGCATATTTGTTGCTAGTTTTAAAACTAAAAATTTTGTGAGGCGGAGGGATAGAAAAAAGAATTAAGATAGTGATCGATAATTTCAGAGAATGTACATTACATTGCGAACACTGAATTTAAGAGTTAAATAGCATTGTATAATTGTTTTAACATCTGAAATGCAAAACAAAGCTTGTCCAAACAACCCCAGGCGCCATATTCGACAGAACGCACTCATTTAACGCGTCCTACATGGTTAGCGGCGCCTGCATGCTACTCAGCGGAGCTATACTGTACCCTCTGCCGTGTGTAATCCGCTGGCAGGCTGCCAAACAGGGCAAGCGAGTGTGCGCAGATCCAATCACGGTTGTTACTGAGGCACCTCTACTTCAGTCAAATGCAAGTCCAACAAGTGACAGTGACAAGAACAGAATTCAATAATCAATAGAATATGTTTACAACTTTTTAAGATAGTGATTTGAGGACTCACTATTAGCAGATGTAGGACCTGACCTAACATTCATAATTAGCTATAGAAATAAAATTTGAAGGCCTTATTCAGCTTCAAAACAGACGGAGGGATGGGCCAAGCGGCTACCGCACGGCACAAACCTCCACCTTGGTCTCCATCAACTGACCATCCTCCGCTGTGAGGAGGGCAAGGTGGAGACCAAGAAAGACGGGAAGCGCGCCGCTCCCGGAGCTGGGGCTCATGCCCCGCCGGCCAAGCGGCAGCAGCAACCCGATCCCGAGCCTAACAAGGCTATTCGCGCTGCTGAGTCCGCCTCGCGCGGACGTAGACCCGCCCGCAGTAGCCGGCGGTCCGGTCTAATCCAGCGCGCACTTGACGAAGCTCAGTCTCTGAGACTTCACCTCGAGCAGACTCGTGCCGCTCGAAAAAACACTGAAAGCCAGCCGAGGGAACTGGACGACGGCACGGCTCAGCCTTCCAACTGGTGGGATTACCACCAGGAGGACGCTGCCGGCCGAGCTCAGACTCCCGACGGCGGGGCGCAAGGCGAAGGCAGCAGCCGTACCCCAGTCGCTGGGGAGGAGGGCGGTGTAGCGCGGCTAGGTGACTCACCTGCCGTGGGCGCCGTGTCCGCCTCCGCGGCGGCTGGGGAGGCGGCTGAGCCTGAGCCAATGGAAATTGGCGACTCAACTCTCACCGATGAGGCTGAGAATGAGTTGCTTTTCTCCTCCCCTGGACAGTAGACATGACTGTCTCCCAGGGCATCCACTGCTTGCAGGTCAACCTGCAGCACAGCATTGCTGCTTCAGTCAACCTCTTGAAGCACACTGACCAATACGTGCCAGGGATTATCCTTATCCAGGAACCTTGGACGCTTAGGGGCAGCCCCCAACATGTCCCCACCGGCTACCAGTGTTTAACCGCTGGTACCCGGGAGGGAAACCTGGCACCAAGATCCTGCATCATGGTGTCCAGTTCTATTAACGCATGGCTCAGATCAGACCTGTCCACCAGGGACATCTGTGTCATCCAGTCTGAAGACATACTCCCTGGGAGGACTACCCTCATCGCCTCGGTTTACCTACCGGGCGACGGCGAGATGATCCCAGTAGAGCTTGTCACACTGGTCGAGCTCTGCTCCACCAGAAACTATGAGCTGCTCGTGGCAGGTGACATCAATGCCCACCACACCCACTGGGGCAGTTCTGATATAAACCAGAGAGGTGAAGACTTCCTGGCTTATATTGCTACTACAACCCTTGAGTTCTGTAACTCGGGTAGTACCCCTACCTTCAATAACGGACGCCGATCGGAGGTGCTGGATGCCACCCTCGCCACGCCCAGGCTCTTCCAGAGCACTAGGGAATGGCGGGTGCTTCCTGAGGCGTCCCTCTCCGATCACAAGTTCATCTCTTTCACGCTGGCCAGCGCCCGTAACGCAGGCCAGCTTTACTGGAAACGGAATGCTAGGAATACCGACTGGACCGCCTTCAGGCTTGCCCTGGAGGAGACCTATCGTTGCACTAGCGCTCCAGTCTCCATCAACACCTGCGAAGAAGCAGATGAATTTGCGGCCGCACTTACGGACTCGCTCACTGCTGCCTTCGAAGCCTCATGCCCACTAAAGGCATATAAAGGCAAACAGTCGGCCCCATGGTGGAACCCGCAGCTTGGCGACCTCCGTCGCAGAGCCAAAAGGCTTCACCGCAGGGCCCAAAAAACTAAAAACCCGGCCGACCAAACCGCCTACCTGAACTCTATCCACGAGTTCAAGAGGCAGGTTAGGAACGCCAAAACCAACAAGTGGCGCGAATACTGTGAGGAACTTGAGGGCTCCCGCCCCACCTCCAGAATCGTTAAAGCCCTCACCCTGGACAAAATGTCCAAACTCTCCTCAGTCAAGAGAGCCGACGGCTCGCTCACTGAGAACCCAGGAGAAACACTGGAAGCGATGCTAACAGCGTTTTTCCCGAACGAGCCAGCTAGGCCCGGCCCCCCTGACCACTCAGTGGGCGGACACGTACTGGCTGACTCAATCATCACGGAGGACCGCGTTACTAAAGCTGTCTCCTCCTTCAAACCCTTCAAATCCCCAGGACCGGACGGCGTTGTGCCAGCCTTCCTGCGGGAGGCGGTGAAATGCACCGGTTTCCTGCGGAACCTTTGCCGGCTTCTGAAAGCCTGCATTGTGCTCGGCTTTGTTCCGAAATCCTGGACCGAGGCCAAGGTGGTCTTTATCCCCAAGCCTGGCCGACCGGACTACCGGTCCATTAAATCCTTCAGACCAATTAGCCTCACCTCCTCATTGGTGAAGCTGTTAGAGAGACTGGTGCTCTGGCGCCTCCTCTCTGTGGAACTGAAGAACAAGCCGCTCAGTGAGAACCAGCATGCCTTTCGGGCAGGCAGGTCCACGGAGAGCGCGCTTCACGTTCTGGTTGACATGCTGGAGAAAGCCGTTCTTGGTAATGGCTACGCTCTCGCTGTCTTCCTCGACATTGTTGGAGCCTTCGATAATGTCCTCTTTGAGGCCTTTGACAGAGCTCTACGTGCTAGAGGAACCCACTCGCACCTCACCCGGTGGATCATGTATATGATCAGCCACCGTACTGCCACCGCACACCTGTTGGGCCACCAACGGACGGTAACCGTCTGCAAAGGCAGCCCCCAGGGCGGTGTCCTCTCTCCAGTTCTCTGGAACATGGTCATCGATGAGCTCCTCCAGGACAGCCATCTTGACCCCATCCTCAAGGTCGGTTACGCCGATGATGTCACAGCCGTGGCATCCGGACCGTCACCTGAAACCCTTAGAGATCTTTTGCAAAACTTCATTCGCTCTGCTGAACGTTGGGCGGACAGGTGCGGCCTCAGGCTCTCCGAGACCAAAACTGTCGCGATCATGTTCACCAGCAGGGTAAACTGGCGTATTCGCCCACTAAAGCTTTACGGGGTGGAAATTCCATCCTGCAAGCAAACCAAGTGTCTCGGCGTTACGCTGGACCACCGGCTGAGCTGGTCCACCCACGTCCAGGCCAAAACCAAAAAAGCCCTCGCGATTCTTGCGCAGCTGCGCAGAGCCGTCGGCACCACCTGGGGCCTCACCCCAAAGCGTCTCTGGTGGATCTATACCGCAATGGTCCGACCGGCCGTTACATACGCCGGCCTGGTCTGGACCAGCGCCTTGCAGATTAAAACCTGCCACGAAGCCCTCAAAAAGGTGCAGGGACGTGCGTGCCGCATGATCCTGAATGCCCCGCTCTCTGCTCCCTTTGACGGCCTCAACGCCTTTCTCTGCCTCCCGCCTCTGGACATCTTTGTCCGTCGCGAGGCTGCTAAAACTACCCGCCGGCTCATCGAGGCTGGTGTTAGCTTCAAGCCACAAAGAGCGATGGCGAAGCGCAAGCTCCTGCCGCACTCTGACCTGTGCCTTAAAGTTCTGGAGGAGAGTGGGAGTGCGGCTGTCCTTTCGGACGCTGAACCGCGCTCCCTCAACCTCTACCAACGCTTCAAGGTCACGATCCCCTCCAGGGAGAACGCCAACGACAGCTGGGCCCCTCAGGAGGTTCACTGCTTCACTGACGGATCCTCCAAAGACGGTTTATCCGGCTTTGGAGTCTGCATCCTTATCAACGGCCGCGTGATTGCTACTCACGCCCAACACACTGGCAGACTCTCCAGCGTCTTCCAGAATGAAGTCCTTGCCATCAGCTCCTGTGCAGCTGAGCTCCACCGCAAGGACTTCAAGGACAGAAGAATCTTCTTCCACTCTGACAGCCAGGCCGCTTTACAGGCCCTGTGTCACACCACTACGAACTCCCGAACAGTCCGCGACTGTATCGGGCAGCTCAACAAGCTGGCTCGGAGGAACACCGTCCGGCTCACGTGGATCCCAGGACACGCCGGCTTCAAAGGTAACGAGCTCGCCGACTCCCTCGCTAAGGCGGGCTGTTCCGGCTCGCCCCTTGGCCCCGTGCCCCTGGCCCCCATCCCCGCCACAGTCATTAATCGTCAGATTAACGACTGGGCGGACATCCTGCACTTGCGCAGATGGGATGGTATCTCCAACTGCCGCCAATCTCGTGCGGCAGTGCCCAATCCGTCCCTCAAGCTGCGGAGAATCCTTTTGAATCAAAATCGAAAAGATATCCGCGCTCTCACTATGACCTTCACAGGTCACGGTTGCTTTGCCAGGCACTGCTTCCTCCGATGTGTTCGCCGGAGTGAACTCTGCCCCTTCTGCAGCCTCGAGAATGAAGATGCCATGCACTTCGTCTGCTACTGCCCGGCCTTCAACCGAGACCGGCTCAACCACCTCGGGCCCAACCCGTCCCTGGACGACGTTTGCCGGCCCGAGAACATCCCACGGCTCATCCGGTTCCTCCGGGCCACCAAGCGAGCCTCCGTCTTCCCCACCGAAGACAACGCTGCAGACAGGACCGGCAGACCTCCCTGACCGGCCCCGCGCCCTAGCCTATGCGGGTCTTTCAGGGATTAGCGGAATGGGCGACGCTCGCCTCCCCGCTGCGTCTTCGGACCGCCCTGCAGCTAAGTCAAGTAAGTCAAAGTCAGCTTCAAAACAAAGCATTCTAGCATTTTCGGCATTCTGTAAAATGTTAAAAGAGCACAGGTTACTTTCGTTTTTCCGACAACTACCCAGCTTAATACTTTTAAATCCACCACTCAAAAACATAGAACAGCCATATGCTTGCAATGGGTACACTTTTGCTAAAATGAGCATGGCATGAATTGCAGAATTGTTTCATTGTGTTTTTTATTTATGCCAGGTTTGGCCTTCTCATTTTGGCCCTCCGGTCCTTTGAAACTTCACAATAGCATTTTCTCATTTACTCCCTCGCCTCTGCCTCAACGATCCTTCATCTGGACACCGCTACCCTCTCTCTCTGATCCTTCATCTGGACACCGCTACCCTCTCTCTGATCCTTCATCTGGACACCGCTACCCTCTCTCTGATCCTTCATCTGGACACCGCTACCCTCTCTCTGATCCTTCATCTGGACACCGCTACTCTGTCTCTCTGATCCTCCATCTGGACACCGCTACCCTCTTTCTGATCCTTCATCTGGACACCGCTACCCTCTTTCTGATCCTTCATCTGGACACCGCTACCCTCTTTCTGATCCTTCATCTGGACACCGCTACCCTCTCTCTGATCCTTCATCTGGACACCGCTACCCTCTCTCTGATCCTTCATCTGGACACCGCTACCCTCTCTCTGATCCTTCATCTGGACACCGCTACCCTCTCTCTGATCCTTCATCTTGACACCGCTACCCTCTCTCTGATCCTTCATCTGGACACCGCTACCCTCTCTCTGATCCTTCATCTGGACACCGCTACCCTCTCTCTGATCCTTCATCTGGACACCGCTACCCTCTCTCTGATCCTTCATCTGGACACCGCTACCCTCTCTCTGATCCTTCATCTGGACACCGCTACCCTCTCTCTGATCCTTCATCTGGACACCGCTACCCTCTCTCTGATCCTTCATCTGGACACCGCTACCCTCTCTCTGATCCTTCATCTGGACACCGCTACCCTCTCTGATCCTTCATCTGGACACCGCTACCCTCTCTCTCTGATCCTTCATCTGGACACCGCTACCCTCTCTCTCTGATCCTTCATCTGGACACCGCTACCCTCTCTCTGATCCTTCATCTGGACACCGCTACCCTCTCTCTGATCCTTCATCTTGACACCGCTACCCTCTCTCTGATCCTTCATCTTGACACCGCTACCCTCTCTCTGATCCTTCATCTTGACACCGCTACCCTCTCTCTGATCCTTCATCTTGACACCGCTACTCTGTCTCTCTGATCCTCCATCTGGACACCGCTACTCTGTCTCTCTTATCAGTACAATAGGCTTTAATAAAAAATCATATAAAGAAGCAAGAATCCTATGACAAACTACTTTCAGGCGCAGCTCTGTCTGAATAGGCCGGACCATAGACAAAACTTCTCTGCCTTGCTGGGACAAGAGTTGACCCCAGTCCACTGCATGACATCATGGACTATTCGTTAGAGCAGGCAGTTGTAAGAAAACTCTAAAAAATACGATCCAATTAACATATCAAGTGCTAGTTAGCAACAGGCCTCTCAGCTCACTGGGAAAGAGCCAGTCTCGAGAGAACAGCTAACAACACCGGTCATGCCAACAAGTGGGCAGCAGCTGACAGCAAAGAAGAAGCAGCAGCGCAGGCTGCAGGCCAAGCGCAGGCAGATGCACAGCGCCAGCGGCAGCATCGCCAGCAGCGGCCGCAACAGCGCCAGCGGCGGCAGCATCTGGCGTCAGCTGTTCAGCTGCACAGAGCCGACTTCGGAGGACGAGGAAGACGAGGACGACGGCTTCTCCGAGTTGGAGAACAAATCGACTGGAAAGTCCAAGAACAAAAGGTCTGGAAGGCGCGGTAAGCAGGCTAAGATTGAAGAGGCCACAACTGACGAAGAAAAAGATGAAACAGACAATGGCGAAGGAGAAGAAGACAACGACAATGACACGGCGACAATCGAGCCTCCCCGTCGAAAGCAGAAACAGAAGAAAAGCCTACTGACTCAGCAGAAGCAGAAAAAGCAGTTCTCCTCGGCGACTCCGATTCCAGACGATCGTCAGAGCCAGTCTAAGGACTCGTTCTGGCAGAAATTGTTCCGCGGTGGAGACGGCGCTACTCAGGACGCCGGCACCGCCACAGCGACGATGCCCAGCTCGCAGAAGCAGCAGCGAACCAAGAGTCCCTACGTTGCCAGCCGGCGGAGGCACAAGAAGCGTCTTGTTCTGGCTATGCTCGAGGACGACGACGGCGCCACGAACGCGGACGATTGGCAGGTGCAAAGCAAGACGAAAGAAAACGAGCCCAAAGACGCGTCCGCAGCCGCAAAGCAGCCGACGGTCCAGTCCAGCGACGTTGGCATGCAGATCCACGCCACTCGAGACGAGACAAACATTCGACGAATTTTGCAGTCGCTGAGCGACAGTTTGAAAACGCAGCTGCCGGCAACGGCTACAGCTGAGCAGCAAGCATCTCAGGGAACCAGCCAAACCGTGTCCCAGCAGACCATGACGGGCAACTCCGCGTCATTTCAGCCTTCGTCTTTGTCGGAACCGCAATCGGTTTTGCAACAGCAGCAGCAGCAGCAGCAGCAGCCAGAGCAGCCACCACCACCTCCACCGCCGCTGCCTCAGTCGTCTCAGCAGCCAACAAACCCAGCTACAGTCGCAGCCAGCTCTTCAAACTCGCTGCAGCAGAACTCTTCGCAGCAGCCTCCATCAGCTTTAAAGCAGCAGCAGCAGCAGCAGCAGCAGCAGCAGCAGCAGCAGGAGGAGCAACCGAATCTGCCCCAGCAGCCGCTTGCGACAGGTAAAATGGCTGTTTTTGTTGTAGTTTTCCGAGCTAATACGTAGTACGCTCGTACTTGAGATACTTAACGAAAAGCTTCATCTTGTCCGAAAAATCTCAATCAATTTTAAGAGTTTCGAGACCCTGAATTTTGTTTTAATCTACTCGTAGCTTTTGCTTAGCTCAGCCAAACCTTCCTCCCTAATGCACTATGTTTAGTCTACACTTCCGCTTTAGACTGTACATTGCTCATTCACCAGTTCTACACACTGTACATCTGCCCCTAGAATGTACATTGCTCAGCCACCACTTCTGTCCTAGAATGTACATTGCCCAGCCAACCCTTTCTGCCCTAAAATGTACATTGCTCAGCCACCCTCTCTGCCCTAGAATGTACATTGCTCAGCCACCCTCTCTGCCCTATAATGTACATTGCTTCACAAGTGCCTGTCGTCCCGTACCACAGAGCCCTCCAATAGTCGAAACCGCCGCCACGGCTATCGCATCTTCCACCGGGTCTGCTCTGCCGCCGAGAACTACTACGCCGTGCCGTTTCCACCGTTGGAGACACTCCGATTTAAAGAGGACGACGATGGACAGTGGGAAGATCAGGAGGTTTACGTTGTCAGTCATCGAGGCCTGTTCTCGATGAAGCCCTGGGTTAGTGCTCAATGTTGTGAATTCCCTTTTCTATTTTTTATGATTCAGATGACTGCATGTTGGATGGATCTCTTAGACCTGACTACCCCTAAAAGTACTCTTAAATCAAATAGAGATTGGATCTCAAGATCAAATAGAGAATGTATTCCTAGATCTAATAGAGAATGTATTCCTAGATCTAATAGATATTGGATCCTCGCATCTAATAGAGATTTGATCCCTAGATGTAATAGGGAATGGATCCCTGCATCTAATAGAGAGTGGATCCCTAGATCTAATAGAGAATGGATCCCTCTATCTAATAGAGAATGGATCCCTAGATCTAATAGAGAATGGATCCCTCTATCTAATAGAGAATGGATCCCTAGATCTAATAGAGAATGGATCCCTAGATCTAATAGAGAATGGATCCCTAGATCTAATAGAGAATGGATCCCTAGATCTAATAGAGAATGGATCCCTCTATCTAATAGAGAATGGATCCCTCTATCTAATAGAGAATGGATCCCTAGATCTAATAGAGAATGGATCCCTCTATCTAATAGAGAATGGATCCCTAGATCTAATAGAGAATGGATCCTCTATCTAATAGAGAATGGATCCCTAGATCTAATAGAGAATGGATCCCTAGATCTAATAGAGAATGGATCCCTCTATCTAATAGAGAATGGATCCCTCTATCTAATAGAGAATGGATCCCTCTATCTAATAGAGAATGGATCCCTAGATCTAATAGAGAATGGATCCCTCTATCTAATAGAGAATGGATCCCTAGATCTAATAGAGAATGGATCCCTAGATCTAATAGAGAATGGATCCCTCTATCTAATAGAGAATGGATCCCTCTATCTAATAGAGAATGGATCCCTCTATCTAATAGAGAATGGATCCCTCTATCTAATAGAGAATGGATCCCTAGATCTAATAGAGAATGGATCCCTCTATCTAATAGAGAATGGATCCCTCTATCTAATAGAGAATGGATCCCTCTATCTAATAGAGAATGGATCCCTCTATCTAATAGAGAATGGATCCCTCTATCTAATAGAGAATGGATCCCTAGATCTAATAGAGAATGGATCCCTCTATCTAATAGAGAATGGATCCCTAGATCTAATAGAGAATGGATCCCTCTATCTAATAGAGAATGGATCCCTCTATCTAATAGAGAATGGATCCCTAGATCTAATAGAGAATGGATCCCTCTATCTAATAGAGAATGGATCCCTAGATCTAATAGAGAATGGATCCTCTATCTAATAGAGAATGGATCCCTAGATCTAATAGAGAATGGATCCCTAGATCTAATAGAGAATGGATCCCTCTATCTAATAGAGAATGGATCCCTCTATCTAATAGAGAATGGATCCCTCTATCTAATAGAGAATGGATCCCTCTATCTAATAGAGAATGGATCCCTCTATCTAATAGAGAATGGATCCCTAGATCTAATAGAGAATGGATCCCTCTATCTAATAGAGAATGGATCCCTAGATCTAATAGAGAATGGATCCTCTATCTAATAGAGAATGGATCCCTCTATCTAATAGAGAATGGATCCCTCTATCTAATAGAGAATGGATCCCTAGATCTAATAGAGAATGGATCCCTAGATCTAATAGAGAATGGATCCCTAGATCTAATAGAGAATGGATCCCTCTATCTAATAGAGAATGGATCCCTCTATCTAATAGAGAATGGATCCCTAGATCTAATAGAGAATGGATCCCTCTATCTAATAGAGAATGGATCCCTCTATCTAATAGAGAATGGATCCCTCTATCTAATAGAGAATGGATCCCTCTATCTAATAGAGAATGGATCCCTAGATCTAATAGAGAATGGATCCCTCTATCTAATAGAGAATGGATCCCTCTATCTAATAGAGAATGGATCCCTCTATCTAATAGAGAATGGATCCCTCTATCTAATAGAGAATGGATCCCTCTATCTAATAGAGAATGGATCCCTCTATCTAATAGAGAATGGATCCCTAGATCTAATAGAGAATGGATCCCTCTATCTAATAGAGAATGGATCCCTCTATCTAATAGAGAATGGATCCCTCTATCTAATAGAGAATGGATCCCTAGATCTAATAGAGAATGGATCCCTAGATCTAATAGAGAATGGATCCCTAGATCTAATAGAGAATGGATCCCTAGATCTAATAGAGAATGGATCCCTAGATCTAATAGAGAATGGATCCTCTATCTAATAGAGAATGGATCCCTAGATCTAATAGAGAATGGATCCCTCTATCTAATAGAGAATGGATCCCTCTATCTAATAGAGAATGGATCCCTCTATCTAATAGAGAATGGATCCCTAGATCTAATAGAGAATGGATCCCTAGATCTAATAGAGAATGGATCCCTCTATCTAATAGAGAATGGATCCCTAGATCTAATAGAGAATGGATCCCTAGATCTAATAGAGAATGGATCCCTAGATCTAATAGAGAATGGATCCCTCTATCTAATAGAGAATGGATCCCTCTATCTAATAGAGAATGGATCCTCTATCTAATAGAGAATGGATCCCTAGATCTAATAGAGAATGGATCCCTCTATCTAATAGAGAATGGATCCCTCTATCTAATAGAGAATGGATCCCTAGATCTAATAGAGAATGGATCCCTCTATCTAATAGAGAATGGATCCCTCTATCTAATAGAGAATGGATCCCTCTATCTAATAGAGAATGGATCCCTAGATCTAATAGAGAATGGATCCCTCTATCTAATAGAGAATGGATCCCTCTATCTAATAGAGAATGGATCCCTAGATCTAATAGAGAATGGATCCCTCTATCTAATAGAGAATGGATCCCTCTATCTAATAGAGAATGGATCCCTAGATCTAATAGAGAATGGATCCCTAGATCTAATAGAGAATGGATCCCTCTATCTAATAGAGAATGGATCCCTCTATCTAATAGAGAATGGATCCCTAGATCTAATAGAGAATGGATCCCTAGATCTAATAGAGAATGGATCCCTCTATCTAATAGAGAATGGATCCCTAGATCTAATAGAGAATGGATCCCTCTATCTAATAGAGAATGGATCCCTCTATCTAATAGAGAATGGATCCCTAGATCTAATAGAGAATGGATCCCTAGATCTAATAGAGAATGGATCCCTAGATCTAATAGAGAATGGATCCCTAGATCTAATAGAGAATGGATCCCTCTATCTAATAGAGAATGGATCCCTCTATCTAATAGAGAATGGATCCCTCTATCTAATAGAGAATGGATCCCTCTATCTAATAGAGAATGGATCCCTAGATCTAATAGAGAATGGATCCCTAGATCTAATAGAGAATGGATCCCTAGATCTAATAGAGAATGGATCCCTCTATCTAATAGAGAATGGATCCCTCTATCTAATAGAGAATGGATCCCTAGATCTAATAGAGAATGGATCCCTAGATCTAATAGAGAATGGATCCCTCTATCTAATAGAGAATGGATCCCTAGATCTAACAGAGAATGGATCCCTCTATCTAATAGAGAATGGATCCCTCTATCTAATAGAGAATGGATCCCTCTATCTAATAGAGAATGGATCCCTAGATCTAATAGAGAATGGATCCCTAGATCTAATAGAGAATGGATCCCTCTATCTAATAGAGAATGGATCCCTAGATCTAATAGAGAATGGATCCCTCTATCTAATAGAGAATGGATCCCTAGATCTAATAGAGAATGGATCCCTCTATCTAATAGAGAATGATCCCTCTATCTAATAGAGAATGGATCCCTCTATCTAATAGAGAATGGATCCCTCTATCTAATAGAGAATGGATCCCTAGATCTAATAGAGAATGGATCCCTCTATCTAATAGAGAATGGATCCCTAGATCTAATAGAGAATGGATCCCTCTATCTAATAGAGAATGGATCCCTCTATCTAATAGAGAATGGATCCCTAGATCTAATAGAGAATGGATCCCTAGATCTAATAGAGAATGGATCCCTAGATCTAATAGAGAATGGATCCCTCTATCTAATAGAGAATGGATCCCTAGATCTAATAGAGAATGGATCCCTAGATCTAATAGAGAATGGATCCCTCTATCTAATAGAGAATGGATCCCTCTATCTAATAGAGAATGGATCCCTAGATCTAATAGAGAATGGATCCCTCTATCTAATAGAGAATGGATCCCTCTATCTAATAGAGAATGGATCCCTCTATCTAATAGAGAATGGATCCCTAGATCTAATAGAGAATGGATCCCTCTATCTAATAGAGAATGGATCCCTCTATCTAATAGAGAATGGATCCCTCTATCTAATAGAGAATGGATCCCTAGATCTAATAGAGAATGGATCCCTAGATCTAATAGAGAATGGATCCCTCTATCTAATAGAGAATGGATCCCTAGATCTAATAGAGAATGGATCCCTCTATCTAATAGAGAATGGATCCCTCTATCTAATAGAGAATGGATCCCTCTATCTAATAGAGAATGGATCCCTAGATCTAATAGAGAATGGATCCCTAGATCTAATAGAGAATGGATCCCTAGATCTAATAGAGAATGGATCCCTCTATCTAATAGAGAATGGATCCCTAGATCTAATAGAGAATGGATCCCTCTATCTAATAGAGAATGGATCCCTCTATCTAATAGAGAATGGATCCCTCTATCTAATAGAGAATGGATCCCTAGATCTAATAGAGAATGGATCCCTAGATCTAATAGAGAATGGATCCCTAGATCTAATAGAGAATGGATCCCTAGATCTAATAGAGAATGGATCCCTAGATCTAATAGAGAATGGATCCCTCTATCTAATAGAGAATGGATCCCTAGATCTAATAGAGAATGGATCCCTAGATCTAATAGAGAATGGATCCCTCTATCTAATAGAGAATAGATCCCTCTATCTAATAGAGAATGGATCCCTAGATCTAATAGAGAATGGATCCCTCTATCTAATAGAGAATGGATCCCTAGATCTAATAGAGAATGGATCCCTAGATCTAATAGAGAATGGATCCCTCTATCTAATAGAGAATGGATCCCTCTATCTAATAGAGAATGGATCCCTAGATCTAACAGAGAATGGATCCCTAGATCTAATAGAGAATGGATCCCTCTATCTAATAGAGAATGAATCCCTAGATCTAATAGAGAATGGATCCCTAGATCTAATAGAGAATGGATCCCTCTATCTAATAGAGAATGGATCCCTAGATCTAATAGAGAATGGATCCCTAGATCTAATAGAGAATGGATCCCTAGATCTAATAGAGAATGGATCCCTCTATCTAATAGAGAATGGATCCCTAGATCTAATAGAGAATGGATCCCTCTATCTAATAGAGAATGGATCCCTAGATCTAATAGAGAATGGATCCCTCTATCTAATAGAGAATGGATCCCTCTATCTAATAGAGAATGGATCCCTAGATCTAATAGAGAATGGATCCCTCTATCTAATAGAGAATGGATCCCTCTATCTAATAGAGAATGGATCCCTCTATCTAATAGAGAATGGATCCCTAGATCTAATAGAGAATGGATCCCTCTATCTAATAGAGAATGAATCCCTAGATCTAATAGAGAATGGATCCCTAGATCTAATAGAGAATGGATCCCTCTATCTAATAGAGAATGGATCCCTAGATCTAATAGAGAATGGATCCCTAGATCTAATAGAGAATGGATCCCTAGATCTAATAGAGAATGGATCCCTCTATCTAATAGAGAATGGATCCCTAGATCTAATAGAGAATGGATCCCTCTATCTAATAGAGAATGGATCCCTAGATCTAATAGAGAATGGATCCCTAGATCTAATAGAGAATGGATCCCTAGATCTAATAGAGAATGGATCCCTAGATCTAATAGAGAATGGATCCCTAGATCTAATAGAGAATGGATCCCTCTATCTAATAGAGAATGGATCCCTAGATCTAATAGAGAATGGATCCCTCTATCTAATAGAGAATGGATCCCTAGATCTAATAGAGAATGGATCCCTCTATCTAATAGAGAATGGATCCCTAGATCTAATAGAGAATGGATCCCTAGATCTAATAGAGAATGGATCCCTCTATCTAACAGAGAATGGATCCCTAGATCTAACAGAGAATGGATCCCTAGATCTAATAGAGTGGATCCCTAGATCTAACAGAGAATGGATCCCTAGATCTAATAGAGTGGATCCCTAGATCTAACAAAGAATAGATCCGTAGATCTAACAGAGAATGGATCCCTAGATCTAATAGAGTGGATCCCTAGATCTAACAAAGAATAGATCCGTAGATCTAACAGAGAATGGATCCCTAGATCTAATAGAGTGGATCCCTAGATCTAACAGAGAATGGATCCCTAGATCTAACAGAGAATGGATCCCTAGATCTAACAGAGAATGGATCCCTAGATCTAACAGAGAGTGGATCCCTAGATCTAACAGAGAGTGGATCCCTCTATCTAATAGAGAATGGATCCCTAGATCTAATAGAGTGGATCCCTAGATCTAACAAAGAATAGATCCGTAGATCTAACAGAGAATGGATCCCTAGATCTAATAGAGTGGATCCCTAGATCTAACAAAGAATAGATCCGTAGATCTAACAGAGAATGGATCCCTAGATCTAATAGAGTGGATCCCTAGATCTAACAGAGAATGGATCCCTAGATCTAATAGAGTGGATCCCTAGATCTAACAGAGAGTGGATCCCTAGATCTAACAGAGAGTGGATCCCTAGATCTAACAGATAGTTAAGCATGGGGTATAAGGATTCAGGATTGAGGATGAAGCCCTACATGTACTCGTAGATCCAATAAAACAGATGCATTACAAAGTCCTATATGTATCAGCAGTAATTGCAATTACTCGTTCAACCTATCAAAGCCCGTTACCCAAAAAAAACTTTTGTACAGTCGAAGTCTTCTCAGAGCTGCGTGGACAAGTCTCGCCTGATGAAAGGTGTTGGAAGGCTTGGCACTGTAACGACGGTCGCCAATCGTCAGCTGTCGCATCAGCAGCAGCAGCAGCAGCAGCAGTCGTGTCACCAAAATCAGCCAAATCAGGAAAGAAAGCCGAAGAAACAGCAGCAGCAATCAGCTGGAAAGCTGCCAGCCGGAGACTGCGCCAGGCAGCACAGAGTCGCTGGTCACCAGGGTCAGCAGCAGTTGAAGAATCAACTTGACAAGCAGCAGCGCAGACTTGGTAGGCAACCGCAGCAGCAGCAGCAGCAGCAGCAGCAGCAGCAGCAGCAGCAGCAGCAGAAGCAGCAACAGCAGCAGCCAAAGTTTCAACGAATGCCGGCACCCACTAAGCTGCCCGTGTTGTAAGTTGGTGCGAACTGTCTGACTTAGTAGTTCTTTAGTCTCATTCTTTAGATATCCACCCCAATAGAGACTCTACCCCTAGAATCTCTACCCCTAGAATCTCTACCCCGAGAATCTCTATACTCTCAGAATCTCTACCCCGGAAATCTCTACCCCGAGAATCTCTACCCTGAGAATCTCTACCCTGAGAATCTCTACCCCTAGAATCTCTACCCCTAGAATCTCTAACCCGAGAATCTCTACCCTCAGAATCTCTAACCCGAGAATCTCTACCACAAGAATCTCTACCCCGAGAATCTCTAACCTGAGAATCTCTACCCCTAGAATCTCTACCCCTAGAATCTCTACCCCGAGAATCTCTACCCCTAGAATCTCTACCCTCAGATTTTCTACACTTACAAGAGTCTCATGCCTCAAAGTTTTTCGTTTCACGTGCCCGAGAATCTCAGCTAGCCTACTAATTTCAAGAGTCTCAAGAATTTAGAATCTCTTTCATCTCTTCCATTTGAATCCCCTAGAGATTCGCAGAATATCAGATGGGGAACCCCTGCCTCTCAGGGGGACCGTCCTGTCTCTTCATGTAGGTATCTACTTGGGTACTTTTCTCTGTTTCTTAGGTTGTGTACCATGTGTCTCTAAGTATGTACCCCTGTCTATTAGGTACGCGCCACTGTCTCAGGTGTGTGAGCCTGTCTCTTAGATACATCACCTACTGCCACCGTCGCCGCCTTCCAGGAGCAGCAGGCGGGCTGAGCCGATCAACCCGGGCCGCCTGCTGCACCAGCTTCAAGACGTCGGCCAGCCTCAGGCCGCGCCAGGCGGTCGCGCCAATCCACCGGACGCCAGCGGCGCCCTGCCGTCCTACATGCGGCCGTACAGTCCGTTGCAGCGGGCCAAGTGGCCGGACACTGCAGACGGACCGGCCACAGCAGCGGCCTGCAGAGGCAACAGCAATAGGCTGGCCACGAACGTCACGTGATCACGTTAACGTGGCCAAGCAATATCGTTAGGACATTTTCAACGCTTATTATCTATATAAATACCCGGACAGGTAATATAAGTTTGTAAAATTATTTTTTTCCTACGCAAACCGGTCCAACGATATTTTTGTGTACAAAAAGTCCAAATACCGAACAATAAATGCTCGGAAGTCGAAGCTCAAACGAATCGAAATAAAATACTTAGAAAGCTTGCCGAGTTGCTAAGCAAAAAGAGAAAAAAACGGACTTATTTTTGACAACTTTCTCAGCCGCAGCAATGTTTAACGTCATTGTAGCCAGTAGTTGTCGCACATTTTTTCTTCTCTTTTTTTTACCTCATTTTACTACTTTTTAAATTCTGAGTAGTAGTACGCCTTGAAAATTATTAGTAACGAAAAAAGGTGCGCAAAGAAAACATTTTAAGATTTGAGTGTTATTTAAAACAGCACAAATCAGCCAGTTTATTGAATGCCGCAGTAAACAACCGCCATGAAGGCTTGACGCATTTGTTTAACTTTTATAAAAGTTCGATTTCGCGCGCAAATTAATTGGAGAACGAGTTGGACAAAAAAGACAGTTTGTTATAATAACAAATACCGGATAGAAAACCCGCAGATTTCAGCATGCATTCAGTGATACTCGTAGAATTTTAAGCGGCCTGCCGGTAAACCGCGATGAGATGTGAATATTTAAAAATGTATATGATACAGGATGAGGTATACGCGTTGGAGTCGGCCTGCATTATTTATTTATTAAATCATGAATGTAAAAGTGTAGTAAAATACTACAAGCATACCTGGAAGCATAAAACATGTAGAAAGTTAAATTCCTATCGTATATATTCATACTAAGAGATGAACAGTATTCAGACAGCTATCGAATATTTAATAACTAGTTTACTGTTCCGTACAAATATGAGTCATTAAAACAAAGTTTATGTATAGCCATCAAGACGATAAAATAATAGGTATTAAAGTGCAATTTTGTACAGATATAATTTTAAACCTGGAGGAAAAACCAAGTCAAATAAAACACAAACAAAGTACACGACATGCACACTATTTCCAAGAAACATAAATTCAAGCGACCCGATTAACACACACCGGAAAATAGTGATTGTGATAAACAGTTAAACAAAGTTAGTGACAGAATCACCGGCTTACTAGAAGTTGATAAAAAACAACAGCAAAGATTATTGAAATCAGTGAAAGTCAGAACTGATAAAACAGAATTGATACGTCATGCACTTTAAAACGAAGCAGGACGAATATTGAACTACGCTCAAAGTTAGGATAGCAAAATTATGCAAGCGCAGACACAGAAATTCATTATTTTTAAGTCATAACATGAAAATATTGTCAGAAAACAATACACATAAAAATTGATTGATTTATCGATAAATTTCAGCCAACTGCTGTTAACAAATTCAAGCATGAGTTTATATAATAATCGTTATGTCGAAATTATGTTAAATTCAATCTACTTGTTTTTTAGGTTAATTTAATTCTTTAATACTGGTTAAGTTGAGCACAGAATTACACCCTGACTGATACTAATTATCCGGCATATAGAAGATGGTATAATACGAGCCCTATGTTGGAATCTCTACCCTGAAAATTCTATCAGAAGAAACTCTACATCAACCACTTATACCCCAACTATTTCTACCTCAAGAATCTCTACCACAGGAATATCTATCCTCAGCGTCTCTACCCCAAAAATATCTTCTCTCAAATTCTCTACCCCAGAAGTCTATCCTCAGAGTCTCTACCCTCAGAGTCTCTACCCTCAGAGTCTCTACCCTCAGAGTCTCTACCCTCAGAGTCTCTACCCTCAGAGTCTCTACCCTCAGAGTCTCTACCCTCAGAGTCTCTACCCTCAGAGTCTCTACCCTCAGAGTCTCTACCCTCAGAGTCTCTACCCTCAGAGTCTCTACCCCAGAGTCTCTACCCTGAGAGTCTCTACCCTCAGAGTCTCTACCCTGAGAGTCTCTACCCCAGAGTCTCTACCCTCAGAGTCTCTACCCCAGAGTCTCTACCCTAGAAAAATCTGACAACCGAGCCTCAAGTCATAGCAACATGATTTGAACCCCCCCCCCCAGCTCAAACCTGCTCGAGTTCGAGTCACTTTAACAAGAACATTTCCAGCCCCAATTTTTAAACGGGCAGGCCGGAAGCACGAAGATGCTCAAAGCTGGCAGTCAGTGGCGGCTGCTGCTGCTGCTGCTGCTGCTGCTGCTGCTCACCCGAGCTGCTCCGTCCGCTATCAGGATCCTTCAGCATCAGCGGCTTCTCCATACCGCTGCCCACGTCGTCCCCGGAGCACTTCAACGGCGACATGTAGATCGGCGCGCTCGGCGCTTGGCGCTTACCGCTGCGGCCGGGACGACGCGCCGTGCCACCGGACTCCAACTGGATCTTCACCGGGTAGTTCAGCTCGTCATCGCCGCAGCCGGCACCGCGACGATCGCGCGAGACGGCAGCGGCGGCGGCGCGAGAGGCTTTTGGGCCTCGCATGTCCTGGCCCTGGTGCTTGTCGCGCCACATGCGGAACAGCTCATGGACAATGTCGCCTGGTGGGTTGATTTATTGATTTATTGATTTATTGATTTATTGATTTACCAAGCTGCATGATCGATTGGTTGCTTGGTTCGCTAGTTAATTGATTGGTATTCACCTTGATTGGTAGGTAGTCTACGAGTACTCCACCCTCTTCCAGTCTACTCTACCCAATTCCAATCTACTCTACCCAATTCCAATCTACTCTACCCTCTTCCAGTCTACTCTACCCTCTCCCAGTCTACTCTACCCTCTCCCAGTCTACTCTACCCTCTCCCAGTCTACTCTAACCTCTCCCAGTCTATTCTACCCTCTTCCAGTCTACTCCACCCCCTACCTGTCTACTCTAACCAATTCCAATCTACTCTACTCTCTTCCAGTCTACTCTACCCTCTTCCAGTCTACTCTACCCTCTCCCAGTCTACTCTACCCTCTCCCAGTCTACTCTACCCTCTCTCAGTCTACTCTACCCTCTCCCAGTCAACTCTAACCTCTCCCAGTCTATTCTACCCTCTTCCAGTCTACTCCACCCCCTACCTGTCTACTCTAACCAATTCCAATCTACTCTACTCTCTTCCAGTCTACTCTACCCTCTTCCAGTCTACTCTACCCTCTTCCAGTCTACTCTACCCTCTCCCAGTCTACTCTACCCTCTCTCAGTCTACTCTACCCTCTCCCAGTCTACTCTAACCTCTCCCAGTCTATTCTACCCTCTTCCAGTCTACTCCACCCCCTACCTGTCTACTCTAACCAATTCCAATCTACTCTACTCTCTTCCAGTCTACTCTACCCTCTTCCAGTCTACTCTACCCTCTCCCAGTCTACTCTACCCCTACCTGTCTACTCTACCCAATTCCAATCTACTCTATTCTCTTCCTGTCTACTTTAATCTCTTCCTGTCTACTTTAATCTCTTCCTGTCTACTTTAATCTCTTCCTGTCTACTTTAATCTCTTCCTGTCTACTTTAATCTCTTCCAGTCTACCGACCCTATCTTCCTCCCAGGTTACTTGAGCTCCATTGAATATCATTCTCAGATTACTGTGTCTCCCCATATATCTACTTTAGCTGTCTAATAATAATTCGAAGTGTCACTTTGACTTGCTCTGCCCAAAGTCCCAACCGCAACGCAGCTGTTCCTCTGATCTCACTACCGGTAACACCCTGATCCCCTACCGGTAACACCCTGATCCCCTACCGGTAACACCCTGATTCCCTACCGGTAACACCTGATCCCCTACCGGTAACACCCCGATCCCCTACCGGTAACACCCTGATCCCCTACCGGTAACACCCTGATTCCCTACCGGTAACACTCGATCCCCTACCGGTAACACCCTGATCCCCTACCGGTAACACCCTGATCCCCTACCGGTAACACTCGATCCCCTACCGGTAACACCCTGATCCCCTACCGGTAACACCCTGATCCCCTACCGGTAACACCCTGATCCCCTACCGGTAACACCCTGATCCCCTACCGGTAACACCCTGATCCCCTACCGGTAACACCCTGATCCCCTACCGGTAACACCCCGATCCCCTACCGGTAACACCCCGATCCCCTACCGGTAACACCCCGATCCCCTACCGGTAACACCCTGATCCCCTACCGGTAACACCCTGATCCCCTACCGGTAACACCCTGATCCCCTACCGGTAACAATGTCCCCAGCGTTAAGCTGCATCATCTTGAGCAAGAAGGTGCCATCGTGCCGCAGGAACTCGACTACGAACTCGCCAACAAGCCGTTTCTCGCTGTCGTAGTCGTCCATCAGGCGAAGGAACCGGCGCACGAATCGAGCTCGCGACCGACGATTTACGATGCGACACAGCCAAATTGGGAGGCTGGCAGCCGTGATGGCGCTGCCAATGACAAACCAGAACCAGAGGAATATGTAAATCTTCTCGTTCAGCATGTTGACTGGCAGGGCGCACTGGCTCAAGTAGGTCTGGGCGCCGCCGAAGATGGCCACGTTGGTACGGCAGAATGCCACCCGAGGAAACACCATGGTGTACTCCCAGTCTCTGCCTGCGGCGATGTCGGAGAGCACCTGGAAGTGAGGTTGCGTCTGGTAAAGTCAGAGTCTGGTAGAGTAGGTTTTGGTAAGGTAGGTTTTGGTAGAGTAGGTTTTGGTAGAGTAGGTTTTGGTAGAGTAGGTTTTGGTAGAGTAGGTTTTGGTAGAGTAGGTTTTGGTAGAGTAGGTTTTGGTAGAGTAGGTTTTGGTAGAGTAGGTTTTGGTAGAGTAGGTTTTGGTAGAGTAGGTTTTGGTAGAGTAGGTTTTGGTAGAGTAGGTTTTGGTAGAGTAAATTTTGGTAGCGTAGGTTTTCGTAGGTTTTGGTAGCGTAGGTTTTGGTAGTGTAGATTTTGGTACAGTAGGTTTGGGTAGTGTATGTTTTGGCATAGTAGGTTTTGGTTTAGAGTAGGCTTTGGTAGAGTAGCTTTTGGTAGAATAGGTTTTGGTAGAGTAGGCTTTGGTAGAGTAGGTTTTGGTAGATTAGGTTTTGGTGGAGTTGGCTCTGGTGGAATAGGTTTCGAGGATGTTTTAGTAGACTATTTTTGCGCGGAGTAATTTCTCACTAATGTAGGCAGTGGTTTAGTGTAGGTCTTTTGTTGAGGTAGGTTTGGAGTGCGAGTAGTAGAGCAGGTAGAGTACATTACCCAATTAATAAACAGCCTCAGCAATCCCAGCAGCTGATACCCGCTCACCTGTAATCCGAAGTAGCCAGTATAGTTGGTGCCCAGCCTCAGGAACCTCTGCATCAAATAGATCTGCCCGATTGAATTAGCCAGGTAGAGCAGCTTCACAGCTAAATACGCGATGCTCAGCCCCGTGCCGAGGCGCTTGCTCGCAACCAGCAGGTTGGCAGCCCTGAATATCCGCATCTTGAGACTCTGCAGCTTGCCTGTGCGGTACTCCCTGTGCATGAACAGCATGTGCTCCAGGCTGCCAGCGATGTGCTTCACCACTTTTTCTCGCTTTTCGCCATCAGCTTTGGCAGCCTCGGCGGCGCTGTTCACCAGGTGCTGCAGGTCGGTGCCGGACCGATAGGTGATCACCATCTGCCACACCAGCCGGGGCAGGTAGAACATCACCGTCTGCAGGCCCAGGATGAACGGCACCCACTGGTAGTACACTGCGGGTTGTTTCAGGTAGTGGAAGGTGCGCAATCTGGCTTTTGGACATTGGGATTTCCGGGAGAAACTGGATTGTGGGATCTCGGGTGTTGAGACTGAGGCAAACAGAGATTTGGGGATCTGGGATTTCGGAAAAGTGGTTTTTGGGATTGGGACTTTAGGAATCTGGGTTTAGTTTTTGGATCTGGAATTTGGGAGAAACCGGATTTTGGGATCTGCGATTTGGGAGAAACCGGGTTTTGGGAATCTGGGACTTGAGAGAAACCGGGTTTTGGGAATCTGGGACTTGGGAGAAACCGGGTTTTGGGAATCTGGGATTTGGGAGAAACCGGGTTTTGGGAATCTGGGACTTGAGAGAAACCGGGTTTTGGGAATCTGGGACTTGGGAGAAACCGGGTTTTGGGAATCTGGGATTTGGGAGAAACCGGGTTTTTGGATCTGGGATTGGGAGAAATCGGTTGTTTTGAGATCTGGGATTTGGGATAAACTGGTTGTATTGAGATCTGGGATTTGGGATAAACTGGGTTTTGGGATCTGGGATTTGGGAGAAACCGAGTTTTTGGATCTGGAATTTGAGAGAAATCGGGTTTTGGGATCTGGGATTTGGGATAAACTAGTTGTTTTGAGATCTGGGATTTGGGATAAACTGGTTGTTTTGGGGATCTGGGAGTTGGGAGAAACTGGGTTTGGGGATCTGGGAGTTGGGAGAAACTGGGTTTTGACTCTTGGATCTTGGACTTTTGGAGAAACAGGGTTTCAAAATCTGCGACACAACTACTAAGATTTCGGAGTTAAGATTAGGGGGATTGCGGCAGCAACTTGATCTTGATTTCAAACATTTCGGCGGCGAAATGCTCTTTTGTATTAAATCTGTCCCTAATAATAATTTAGAAATTAGCTTTACTACTACGTAACGACTGAGAATGTTGCATTGAAAAAGGCTCTGGCCTTTGACGTCCTTACATGCCACGTACAAAGTAAAAATTCAACCTAATTATAAGCAGTGGTGAGCTTGGCAGG
Source organism: Macrostomum lignano (assembly GCA_002269645.1). NCBI lineage: Eukaryota > Metazoa > Platyhelminthes > Macrostomidae > Macrostomum > Macrostomum lignano. The sequence goes on along the minus strand of NIVC01000553.1, from coordinate 320,962 downwards.
GTCAGCCAGTTGACCTCTACGCGCTCAAAACTGTTAAATATTTTCTTAGAACGGCTTAGCATTTCGAAGATTTCACCTGTTCCTGCTATTTAGCTATATACACTTCACCTTTTTATTACGTAATTTGTTATACATGGAATGCAATTTATCTATTCACTTGCCAGCTGAACCAAATTCACCGTTAGTTGGAGAGCAATTTTAACTGTAAGTTTAGAAATCGATAGTATTTACTAAATCAATTTAGAAATCGATGATCTTATTTACTAAAATCAATTAAGAAATCGATAATATTTACTAAATCAATTTAGAAATCGATGATCTTATTTAATAAATCAATTAAGAAATCGATAATATTTACTAAATCAATTTAGAAATTGATAGTATTTACTAAATCAGTTTAATTTTCGATAATATCTACTAAACAGATTTAAAATCGATAAATCGATAATATTTACTTAAATAAATTTAGCAATCGATTATATTCACTAAATCAATTTAGAAATCGATATATCGATATTTTGTATATCAATTTAAAAATCGATCACTAATTTCATTAATCAATTAGAAATCGGTCACAAATATTCAAAAAAGGGGTAATTGTGAAATGGATTATCAATCAATAGTTCTTTGAAAATACATTGTACGTACATAAATATAAGAAAAGAATTATCGTAGAATTTACACTCAAAGTTTCTAGGCCCAAGAATATAAAAATTCGTATAGAAATTATCATTTATTGAGAATGAATCGTTATTTATTCAATCGTTAAAACAAATTTAAACTCACGCAGCCTCTGGCTCTCCATCCTCTTCCAGAAATCCGTGTCGTCGTGAGACTTGGAGTCCACTGGCACAGGGTAGGTGCCGTCCACCCAACAGAAGTTCTCCATGTAGCTGTCATAATTTGTGCCGGTCACTTTATTCGAGGTGAAGCAGACAATGGGCTTGAGCAGGTACTGTTTCACGGTCACCACCATGGTGCACAGCACGAGAATGCACGGTGTGAATAGGAAATTCCATTTGTCAGAGAAATCCTCAACACCGGCGTAAGCTGGGATGTTCCATTTTGTCACGAAGTCGATGAACTCTGAGCCAACCATGTTGGGAAGATTTCTGCAGGTGCGTCCGGGTGCACAGGTTGAGTGTTTTATAGACTGAACATGTTAAAGATCGAAAATCCCATTCACTTAATCACAAATCCCATACTCTCATTTACAGATTCTATTCACTCACTTCACAGATCCTATTCACTCGCAGATCCCATTCTCTCATTCACAGATCCCCATTCTCTCATTTACAGATCCCATTCTCTCATTCACAGATCCTATTCACTTAATCACAAATCCCATTCTCTAAATCACAGATCCCATTCACTTTATCACAGTGCCATTCACGGAATTCACTCAATCACAGATCCCATTAACTCATTCACAGATCTCATTCACTCAATCACAGATCCCATTAACTCATTCACAGATCTCATTCACTCAATCACAGATCCCATTAACTCATTCACAGATCTCATTCACTCAATCACAGATCCCATTCACTTAATCACAGATTTTATTCACGCAATCCACCATTCACTGATCCAATCATAAATCCTATTGATTCAATGACATGAAAAATAGCTGTCAAAGCTTTAAAATCAACCACAAAATTTATTAAATACCAGGTAGTTTTCGGTAAATGCAGGTTCTTCACTTACCACTCAGAGTTGTCACACAAAGTCTGCCCTGCTCATGAAAGAAAGTTTTACAAGCTGGTTATGATAGACAGTCGGTTATTAGTCAGTTTGTGATGATATTACTATTTATGATGTAATACTTCAGTAGTATTATCTATGCATAGACAATAGGCACTATCATTGCCCCCCTATGCAGAACGCTCGCTTCTTTTAGTTAACCTACTCTTAGCTTGTGGTAGAGCAAAGGTAGAATAACTCGGTTTTATAACCTAAAGGCCTCTCTCCCTCTCTCTCTGGTTGAAATTTTTACGTGAAGGATTTCAAAACTGCCCCTCCTGCCTTTCCGTGGTTGGTCGGCCGGGTTTCATCGATCGGTGTGGGTTCTCTCTCTCTCTCTCTCTCTCTCCCCAGCTCTCTATATTTCTCGTTCGCTTGATGAATGTACAGTAACCCCTTTCAAGTTGGAAGGGGGGCGGTGGGGGGCCCTGTTGTATAATATTAATAATTAGAGGACTGGGAGGGGGTCGGTCCAGAGGTTGCGTAATCCTGGGCGCCCTCCACCCCGTCAGGCAGTTCAGTCAGCTTGCGCGTGTGTCTGTGGACCATGCGCTCTCTGGATCTGGGAGCGCGGGTGACTCATAACTCTCTTCTCGCCCTCCTATTTCCTGTTTGTAAGGTAAGATCGGTCGTCTGCCCTGCCCCCCCCATGGCTCTCTTCTTTTTCTATACAGTCACTATACATTCGAGAATAGGAAACCCTTTGGTCTGTGTAGTAAAAAATTTAACTATTTTCGTCAGACATTCGACGGTCCAAAAACGCGGTCTTTGTTACAAAAAATACACACTTTGCACACACACACACACACACATACAGCCTCTGCTGTGCTGCATTTTTGTGGGAAACCGAGATGCTTCTCGGAGAGCCCCCGTGAGTCTGAAAACCCGGCCAAGAAAGTCTTGCATCGGATACTTTTCGGTGGACGTATGGGCGTATAGTCCAACGAAGCCCCTGTACAAACATTGCATGGGAACTGGGGCTCAATTTGATTGGGGTCTGGAGTGGACTCACAGACGGACAGACTGAACTGTATAGCTTTTTTTGGGAGTAAAGTTGGAGCTCTACGAAAGTTGTGGAATTTAAATAACTAGCTAATTTATTTTAAATTTAATTAATCTAACTAATTAACGAGTTAATTAAATAATTAAATTAACTAGCATTTAAGTTTCCCGACGAAAGTTGCGTGTAGAATAACAAATTTGCCCAATCAAGCCACTACCTGAAGTCTGCTGACAATGTTTATTTTGCATCTGATGTTTACCACCCCCCCCCAATTTACCACCCGATATTTACCACCCGATATTTACCACCCGATATTTACCATCCGATATTTACAACGCGATATTTACCACCCGATATTTACCATCCGATATTTACAACGCGATATTTACCACCCGATATTTACAACCCGAAATTTACCACCCCATATTTACCACCGATATTTACCACCCGATATTTACCACCCGATATTTACAACCCGAAATTTACCACCCCATATTTACCACCGATATTTACCAGCCGATATTTACCAGCCGATATTTACCAGCCGGTATTTACCAGCCGATATTTACCAGCCGATATTTACAACCCGAAATTTACCACCCCATATTTACCACCGATATTTACCAGCCGATATTTACCAGCCGATATTTACCAGCCGATATTTACCAGCCGATATTTAACAGCCGATATTTACCAGCCGATATTTACCAGCCGATATTTACAACCCGAAATTTACCACCCCATATTTACCACCGATATTTACCACCCGATATTTACCACCCGATATTTACCACACGATATTTACCACCGATATTTACCACCCGATATTTACCACACGATATTTACCACCCGATATTTACCACACGATATTTACCACCGATATTTACCACCCGATATTTACCACCCGATATTTACCACCCGATATTTACCACCCGATATTTACCACCCAATACTTACCACCCGATATTTACCACACAATGTTTGCCAACCGATATTTACCATCCGATGTTTACCCTCCCATATTTACCAGCCGATATTTACCACCCGATAATTACCACTAAATCTTACCACCAGCAATTTTAAGATTATACAGCTACGATTAAAAATTGCAGCAGATTTTCACAAAAGAATTTTCTCTTCATCTGACACTACTATAATTAGTAGTATTCATAGATTCCGAAACTCGGTATGGAATCGGCTCAATAAAATACGGAGTGAAAACGCGATGGTGAAAAAATCAAGTTTTATTTAAATGCGGATCAACGCTATGTCCCAGGATGTTTTCCACGGCAATCAGCCACAATGACCATCCTTGGTTAGCAACTGCGGGCTGCGATCAAGTCTCCGGCTAAAATCCCATCTGGTTGGCAGGTTTTTAACCGCTTTGATGGGAGGAATAAAAAGCTGAAAACACCTGCCGACTGACGAATTGGATCCCGGAACTGATGCCCACGCTTGTTCCGGCACACCTGAGGAATTCTGGGATTAATTAGCGAGAGAGAAATTCATTGAATCTTGATTTACGACTCTGACTCTCACTTTTTATCTATCTATCTATCTATCTATCTATCTATCTATCTATCTATCTATCTATCTATCTATCTATCTATCTATCTACCTATCTATCTATCTATCTATCTATCTATCTATCTATCTATCTATCTATCTATCTATCTATCTATCTATCTATCTATCTATCTATCTATCTATCTATCTATCTATCTATCTATCTATCTATCTATCTATCTATCTATCTATCTATCTATCTATCTATCTATCTATCTATCTATCTATCTATCTATCTATCTATCTATCTATCTATCTATCTATCTATCTATCTATCTATCTATCTATCTATCTATCTATCTATCTATCTATCTATCTATCTATCTATCTATCTATCTATCTATCTATCTATCTATCTATCTATCTATCTATCTATCTATCTATCTATCTATCTATCTATCTATCTATCTATCTATCTATCTATCTATCTATCTATCTATCTATCTATCTATCTATCTATCTATCTATCTATCTATCATGTTTGCAACAGATTTATAAGCTGTCGTTAATTTCTAAATCGCTGTTCCAACAAACCCATTCACCTCGCTTCCCAGGCCATGCAGATATGAATATGAGCAGGCAGTAATACAAGAGAGTAATCTGTGTTGACTCAGTAAGTCAAACTCGACTCAAAAATCTGGGGTGGGTGGGGGGGGGGAATAAGCTCTGACAGCTCGACTTTGGCTGTCAAACAAACTGGAGAAAAATGCATGCATGGTGTTCCCGAACTGTTTGCCCAGCAATTCAATATGCAATGCAGTTAGTCGCATATGCAACACCGCTGCGTGTGGTCCTTTATAATCTCAACTATATACAATACTGTATGCCAGTGCGTGCCAATGTTTGCCGTTAATATCGCAGAGTGCTTATTATTAGTTTAAATATATATAAATATATTCTTCGGCGCCCGTAATGAATAAAACAACGTGCTTATAATTTTCTAAGCACATTTTGTGCGCAATACCCTTTCAGTGTTTTTTATAGTTTAATTTGGGGTCTTCACCTGTATCACCTATTATAATTTGGAGCATTTTCTGAGAAACATTTTCCTTTTTGGCCAGCGCTAGTGTTGAGACTTTTTAAAAGTAATGCAGAGTTCTATGGAGCCTGTTATGAATTCTCTCTCTATCTTCGTCTCTCCCTTCCTCTCTCCCTTCCTCTCCCTTCCTCTCTCCCTTACCCTCTCCCTTCGTCTCTCCATTCCTCTCCCTTCTTTTCTGCCTTCCTCTCCCTTCCTCTCTCCCTTCCTCTCCCTTCTTCTCTTTCTTCCTCTCTCCCTTCCTCTCCCTTCCTCTCTCCCTTACCCTCTCCCTTCGTCTCTCCATTCCTCTCCCTTCGTCTCTCCATTCCTCTCCCTTCGTCTCTCCATTCCTCTCCCTTCGTCTCTCCATTCCTCTCCCTTCTTCTCTGCCTTCCTCTCCCTTATTCTCTTTCTTCCTCTCTCCCTTCCTCTCCCTTCGTCTCTCCATTCCTCTCCCTTCGTCTCTCCATTCCTCTCCCTTCGTCTCTCCATTCCTCTCCCTTCTTCTCTGCCTTCCTCTCCCTTATTCTCTTTCTTCCTCTCTCCCTTCCTCTCCCTTCCTCTCCCTTCCTCTCTTCATTCCTCTCCCTTCGTCTCTCCATTCCTCTCCCTTCGTCTCTCCATTCCTCTCCCTTCTTCTTTGCCTTCCTCTCCCTTCTTCTCTCCCTTCCTCTCCCTTCTTCTCTCCTTTCCTCTCCCTTCTTCTCTTCCTTCCTCTCCCTTCTTCTTCCCCTTCCTCCCTACCTTCCTCTCCTTTCCTTATACCCTTCCTATTTGCGTGTGTCCCTCTAATTTGCTTTAATTAGATTGACCTCCGTGACTCCGTCACAAGTCAATTTGTTTACTTTTCTAATTTGCGGCAACCACACAATAGAGTCGGAGCGGAAACCAATTGATACTCCGCCAGGTAACCACCTGTTTGCGCTAGCAATCTAATGACCTACGTGTGTGTTTCCTTTCTCTGGGAAAATCCGCGACTCAAAGTTTAATGCTTGCAAACCCATCTATGTGACTGCGTTTTTTTGGTTTTAATTTTTCATTGTCATGATGATAAAAAACCCGTGGAGTGATACAATAGGAAAGGCAAGATGAGAGAAGAATGGAGCAGAGATGAGGCAAGAGGAGAACAGAGAGAAAGGGAGAGGAAAGAGAGATGGGAGAAGAGGAGAGGTGAGGTGAGAGAAGAGGAGAGGTGAGATGAGAAAAGAGAGGAGAGTGGGAGAAGACAGATGAGAGGAGAGGAGAGGAGAGATAAGAGAAAGAGAGAAGAGAGAGATGAGAGAAGAGGAGAGGTGAGATCAGAAAAGAGGAGAGGAGAGATGGGAGAAGAGAGATGAGAGGAGAGGAGAGAGATAAGAGAAGGAAGAGGTAAGATGAGACGAGAGAGATAAGAAAAGGAGAGAGAAGAGAGCTAATAAAAGAAGAGGAATAGAAGAGGAGAGAGATACGAGAGATGAGAGAGGAGAATACGGCAGGCACACATAAAGGTGGAAACGGTCTAGCCAAGACCACATCACACACAGACAAACAAAGACAGTTCCAAAAAGTGCACTGAAATTACGAAATTCTATACGAGTACTTGTACAGTTTTTTAAGCCAAGCTCTCATGGATTCTACATATTGTGTACTCAGTCCAATAGGCCATGGAGCGCAGTCGTGCTCGTGAATAAAAATTACCAATAGCTCTTGTCATTCACATTTGAAGAGTTGTTTGAAGCTCAGAGTCGGGGGTCCTGCCCTTGGCAAACAAATCTAGAGAGTTCACAGAGAGCCCGCCGGCTTTAACTTGCGGTGTAAAAATAAGTCAGAAAAAAATAATTGCTGCAACGCATTTATGGCTGGTCCCGCTTTTCTGGTTTAAAGTTGAGCATAGTTTTTCTCTCCATTTTCATGGTATTCGTTTTTATGATTCTCCAGAATGTGTAATGATGTGTAAGGATATGCTTTTAGGGAAAGCATAAACCTTTTATGAGGGTTGTCAGATATGTTCTGTGTATATTGTAATAACTTGAGAACGATAAACAATAAAAACATGAAAAGTTACAAATGTCTTCCTTAACATCTATTCACTCAAAGTATGAGCCCTCAGCTTCAATGCACTTCTCCCAACACCGCAAGAGCCCGTCAATGCCTGCAGTCATACCATTGTTCGTCACGGTGGCAATGCCAGCCTTGTAGGCCTGATTCACGTCTTCCTCTGCGCTGAAACGCTGGCCCCGCATCGACTCCTTGATGCGAGGGAAGAGGAAAAAGTCGCAATGGACTCAAGTCCGGGGAATAAGGCGGATGCGGAAGAATTTCCCACCCCCACGACTCGATCGTAGCCAGCACGCTTTGCTTTCGGCGCGGGGCTGCGTTGTCGTGAAGCAGAATCGGGCCAGCCGCGTGAAGTGCAGGCCTTTTGTCCCGAATCGCACGCCGAACTTTCACCAAAACCGACAGGTAGAAATCACCATTGACCGTCTGCCCCACTGGCACAGGCTGATCGAACAACAGACCCTCCCGGTCGAAGAAAGTCACGTGCATGACCTTCAGCTGGCCGATGCTCCGGATGGCCTTTTGAGGTCGCGGAGAACCTGGCCTGCATCATGTGGCACTCTGCCGCTTCAACTCCGCCTCCCAAGAATGCTCCCAGGTTTCGTCGCAGGCAACGATCTTCTGCAGGAACGCCATGCCCTCCCGCCGACACCGCTGCAGGTTAGATGCGCACATGGCGACCCGCCGAGCCCGCTGATCGTCAGTGAGCAGATGCGGCACCCACTTGGCACAGACCTTGCGCATCCCAAGGTCCTCGGTCAGGATCTTGTGGACTGAGTCGTGGGACACCCCTATGGCATCAGCCAGCTGCCTGGTGGTCAGTCTCCGGCCCTGCAACACGGCTGCCTCCACCTGACTCACCAGGCTGTCAGTCCGAGCACTCGTTGGTCGTCCACTGCGTGGCTTGTCGTCAAGGTCTTCTTTGCCGTTGCGAATGGCAATAGCCCAGCGGCGAATCGTCTCATAAGATGGGCAAAAGTATCCCATGGTCTGCCGCATTTCTTCAAAAATCTCGGTTGCTGAACGCCCCTGAAGGACATGAAACTTGATGATCGCTCGATTGTCGCGTTTAGAAAAACTCTCTCGCGGGACGGAATGCGCCATGGGTGTGGTTGAAAAATGACTGCTGCACAGGCTAGAAGTAATCTGGTGCTTCTGGTGCTCTAAAACTGAAGCTAGCGACTCTTTATATATGTATATATCTATGGCTAAAACCCCAATTCTTCAGCTATTCATCTAGTGAGCTGAGCTATTCTCTAATACACAGAACTTTTCTGACAACCATATTATACATTCATACATTCACATAATATACATTCTGACAATGTATATCTCACCTGAGTGAGCAGTGAGTGTCTCACCTGAGTGAGTAGTGAGTGTCTCACCTGAGTGAGCAGTGAGTGTCTCACCTGAGTGAGTAGTGAGTGTCTCACCTGAGTGAGCAGTGAGTGTCTCACCTGAGTGAGCAGTGAGTGTCTCACCTGAGTGAGTAGTGAGTGTCTCACCTGAGTGAGCAGTGAGTGTCTCACCTGATTGAGTAGTGAGTGTCTCACCTAAGTGAGTAGTGAGTGTCTCACCTGATCGAGTAGTGAGTGTCTCACCTGAGTAAGTAGTGAGTGTCTCACCTAAGTGAGTAGTGAGTGTCTCACCTGATTGAGTAGTGAGTGTCTCACCTGAGTGAGTAGTGAGTGTCTCACCTGAGTGAGTAGTGAGTGTCTCACCAGACCAGAATAAGCTATAGATTTCCTTCTTTCACTGCGGCAGAAGTTTCTCAATATTTCTGATATTGATGACTTGCGCAGCTGCTTCAAAAGTCGCTTCAACCGCACAGTCAATCAACCGAGAAATTGAAATCCATCATCAAATGACGCGGAAGCTGCGAACGCAAACTGGAGGAAGTCGTTCGGCCTTGAAATTAGCTGGGATTTTTTGTTGACTGAGGATTATTGGGAATGAGAAGTCAAAGTCGGCGCTAAAAATGTCGAGAATACGAAATAGACTACAATTTGACAATAATGGCGCCATGGTACGTATCTGTGGCGCCAATGCTAGAGATAAGTGGCGCCAATGTTTGAGATCATTGGTGCCTATATTATAGATCATTGGCGCCTATATTATAGATCATTGGCGCCTATATTATAGATCATTGGAGCCTATATTATAGATCATTGGAGCCTATATTATAGATCATTGGTGCCTATATTATAGATCATTGGTGCCTATATTATAGATCATTGGCGCCTATATTATAGATCATTGGCGCCTATATTAGAGATCAGTGGCGCTATCATTAGAGTTCAGTGGCGCCAATGTTAGAGATCAGTGGCGCCAATATTAGAGATCAGTGGCGCCATCATTAGAGATCATTGGCGCCTATATTAGAGATCAGTGGCGCCAGTGTTATATATCATTGGCGCCAGTGTTAGAGATCAGTGGCGCTAAATTTTAGAGATCATTGGCGCCTATATTAGAGATCAGTGGCGCCATAGTTAGAAATCAGTGGCGCCAGTGTTAGAGATCAGTAGCGCCAATGTTAGAGATCATTGGCGCCTATATTAGAGATCAGTGGCGCCATAGTTAGAAATCAGTGGCGCCAGTGTTAGAGATCAGTAGCGCCAATGTTAGAGATCATTGGCGCCTATATTAGAGATCAGTGGCGCCATAGTTAGAAATCAGTGGCGCCAGTGTTAGAGATCAGTAGCGCCAATGTTTAAGATCAGTGGCGCCAATATTAGAGATCAGTGGCGCCAATGTTAAAGATCAGTGGCGCCAATATTAGAGATCAGTGGCGCCAATGTTAAAGATCAGTGGCGCCAATATTAGAGATCAGTGGCGCCAATGTTAAAGAATAATTCTCCAAGTGGTGAGTCATTCAAACTGCACAGTATTATTTAGTACCTGAATTTAACATAACAGATTATTGAACAGGGGCTACAGGGCGACAGCTATAAGACAGATAAGACAGATAATGATGAGGAGAAACCAAAGATCCTCCTGGGGTATCCGTATCGATCGGACTGCCAGAACCGCCAAACTCTTGGTAGCCCGGGGCCAGGGAAGGGGGGCGAAATCGAAGAACAAGAAAGACATTGAGGAATGTATACTAGCCATAGTATATTAAAGTATTACTATTAATAATCTAAGGTTTCAGGTGATTTAAATCCTTTATTCTTCTGCATTCTATAAGATCCGATCGAGCGTTAGCCGTATTTAATAGATAATTAGAAAGACAACTAATACTGGGATTAGCGGCAAGCACGTAACTATCGAATCTGACCGGATCAAAAAAACGGCATGTTACTGTGGTGTACTCGAATCTAGCTATAGCTAAGAGAAAGGAGGCTCTTTATAAGTTTGATGGTTTTGCATCTTCATTTTACGGCAGAGGTGAGAGACAGAGAGGAAGAAAAAGAGGGATAGGGGGAGGGAGAGGGAGGGGGAGAGGGAGAGGGAGAGGGAGAGGGTGAGAGAGGGAGAGGGAGAGGGAGAGGGAGAGAGAGGGAGGGGGAGAGGGAGAGGGAGAGGGAGAGGGTGAGAGAGGGAGAGGGAGAGGGAGAGGGTGAGAGAGGGAGAGGGAGAGGGTGAGAGAGGGAGAGGGAGAAGGAGAGGGAGAGTGAGAGGCAGAGGGTGATGGAGAGGGAGAGGGAGAGGGAAAGGGAGAGAGAGAGGAAGGACAGGGAGAGGGAGAGAGAGTGAGAGGGAGAAGGGGAGGGAGAGGGAGAGGGAGAGGGAGAGAGAGAGGGAGAGGGAGAGGGAGAGGGAAAGGGAGAGAGGGAGAGGGAGAGGGTGAGAGAGGGAGAGGGAGAGAGAGAGGGAGAGGGAGAGGGAGAGGGTGAGAGAGGGAGAGGGAGAGGGTGAGAGAGGGAGAGGGAGAAGGAGAGGGAGAGTGAGAGGCAGAGGGAGATGGAGAGTGAGAGGGAGAGGGAGAGGGAGAGAGAGAGGGAGAGGGAGAGGGTGAGAGAGGGAGAGGGAGAGGGAGAGGGAGAGGGAGAGGGTGAGAGAGGGAGAGGGAGAGGGTGAGAGAGGGAGAGGGAGAGGGTGAGAGAGGGAGAGGGAGAAGGAGAGGGAGAGGGAGAGGGAAAGGGAGAGGGAGAGAGAGAGGGAAAGGGAGAGGGAGAGGGAAAGGGAGAGGGAGAGGGAGAGGGAGAGAGAGAGGGAGAGGGAGAGGGTGAGAGAGGGAGAGGGAGAGAGAGAGGGAGAGGGAGAGGGAGAGGGTGAGAGAGGGAGAGGGAGAGGGAGAGGGTGAGAGAGGAGAGGGAGAGGGTGAGAGAGGGAGAGGGAGAAGGAGAGGGAGAGGGAGAGGGAAAGGGAGAGGGAAAGAGAGAGGGAAAGGGAGAGGGAGAGGGAAAGGGAGAGAGGGGAAGAAGAAGAGGGAGAGGGAGAGAGTGGGAGAGTGAGAGGGAGAGGGGGAGGGAAAAAGAAGAGGGAGAGAGAGGGAAAAAGAAGAGGGTGAGGAAGAGGGAGAGGGATGAAAGGGAGAGGAAGAGAGTTGTTGTGGGAGAAAAGTGTAAACAGGGTTTTTGAGTTGGGATTTTTTGATAAAGCAAATTACCCAGACTTATAGAGCTTCAGGGGTCTTACGGTGTCAGCAGCTGCCATATATGCAGTATTAATCAATCAGACTTTAAAGAGCAAAAGAAGAATAAGATAAATAAGGATCAGTGTTGCATCATTCATTTTTGGCTTTTATTGTATAAATAGCTGAAAAATATTTTCGATTCAATTCTAATACGTCTGGAATATCTAAAATAAAATCTAGACGAAAACAGTTTGCTATCGAATGGGATTTCAGAATGCGTATACACCCATACATGCACGTGGCTCAAAACTGCACCGGTTTTTATGTAGTCTCTTAGAAATGAGAAATAACAGCTTAAACTCCGCCAATTTTTATGGGGGGGTCAGCTGACAGGGGGTCATAAGTGTCATGAACTTAGCTACGCCACAGGTAGGCACCAGACTGCAAGACAAACGGGCTATTTCTTATTTTTCTAAAACTCATTCAATAAGTTTTATTGTTCAATCCCCAATCGAAAAAATCTTGAGAGTCGAAGCTCCCGCTCTCATAGTACCGTTTCCTCTCAAGCTCCCACACTAAGCTCTATTATTGGTTTCAAATCTCCAGGGCAAGGGGAAGGGTAAACATCGATAGCGCTGCCCGGGGTTGGCTGGTTTGGAAATTTAAGGGGGGGTAGATTGGACGGTCGCACTGTGTGCACTGTGTGCAGGCCGCCCAGTCTTCTCAGTGGGGCTAGGAAATGGAGCGGTGCGGCGCGTTTAATAAGTTTGGGGAGGTGGGGTGGGGTGGCGGCGCCGCGTACGGAGAGAGAGGAGTGGTGTTGGTCTGAATTGGTTTTCTTCACCCGGCCCACCACCCCATCCACCCGCGGCCCCTCCAACCCCACCACAACCTCAAATCAGAGAGCCTTTATATATTGAAGTTTCGGCTGTGCGTGCTTACTGGTAGAAAACAAAGTGAAGGCGTGAAGGCTTGGCGCGCTGGAAAGACAGCAGCCAATGCTTGTCCAAAGCCTTTTTAAGTCGTTAAAGATAAGAGGACTGACTGAGCTCGCAATAGGGTGTGTCGGGCTGTTCCGAGTTCAGTTGTCCTGAAATCTCGCAGCTCCACAACCAACGCCAACGGCTGCGAAGGCTAACTTTGATTGCAGTGTAACTGTAAGTCTTGAAACTTTAATTTGTATTTTTTAGTACGATTACCTTCGTACCTACGTGGTGTGGATTACCTTCTTATTTAGAAAATAGTTGGGATCAATCATCAATGCGATGTAGTGTAGATGTTCATTGGACATTGGTCAACTATACAAATCGACAATCGAGTGTTTCGAGAAAGGCCTAAGCCTCGGACTAGGTAGGGGGCGTAACGAAAGTACAATCATAAAGAAAGAAATCGCACTACCCCAACCCGAAGCAACAACTGTTGCATTAATTGTAGCAATTTTGCCTTGCTTGCTTTTTCAGTTAGTCGAAGTTCGGTTGTGCCGTAATTTTTTATAGCATTACCAAATTACCATGTCTAGTAGCGCGACTACTGCCTTACCTATTATACTAATAATCATAAAATAACTGGGGAAGACTAGTATACGGCTAGGATAAAAATCCATATTGAACAGATGTTTTACAATCTATCCTACTATACTAGTATAAGTTGTATAACTCGACCTTGAAATGCGCACTTGCGAGCCCGCCGCTTGTAAACAGTAGGGCTCCCCGGCTCAGCCTCTGGGACAGGGCCCACAGGGCCTGGGCTTCCTTTAAACACAAGGGACAGGGCCCACAGGGCCTGGGCTTCCTTTAAACACAAGTTCCGGAGAAGGAGGGAACTGGGAATGGGGAGGATTTTCGTCGCATTGCGATGCTATCTGGGACTGGGACAGTTTACTTTTCAAAGATCTAGCACTAGCTATTATATAATTTTAACTTCTTACTCTAAATTAGACGATCTCAAGTTGTTTCATTTATTTGAATGGAGTTCAAATCCAGTATAGAGCGCAGGCGTACAAACCAATAATTTTTCAATACGATAGCAATAGAGTAGGACCCCCGAACTCCTTAGTCCTACTCCTAACTTATTTATTTATAAAGCAAGCCTCTCTAACCTAAACTAGGCAATTTCGCATCTTATCTTATCAGTTATAACAGCACTGAGAATAGGCCAGCCAGAGAGCGGAGTTTTGAGTATAGGAAGGACAAGCAGCACCCCCCTCCGCTGTTGTCCTGTCCTTAATTGGCCAGTTTTTGCTCCCTAGGACAATTACGAAACTTTGTTAATTAACTAACTGCGTCTTTTGTGGAAACATTAGGGAAGAATTATTATTAAGAAAGCTGGGATTACTCAGTGGGAGGCAAGATTTTGGCATAGCTGATGGAAATCAAACCATTATTACTCAGCTATGTCAAGTCTTACCATCAACTGATCCCTGATTCTACAATACTAATATGCTTTTTACTAATCCTCCGAGTTTGCAGAAAATTCATTTACTGATAATACTTTTATTGACAAATATGCTTACCCTGCGTTCAAGGTGTTTAGATGGATGTCGGTGATAAATTGGTAAGTGACTAATTGATTACTGCCATGCTAAATATTATTTGTGATTAAAGTGACGCAAACAAACCGTCTTTAAAAGGTTTGATTCACAGGTTTCGGATCTCCGGTCAAGATAACCGGCGATTTGGGATCTCAGGTAAAGAGAACCGGTGATTTGGGATCTCAGGTGAAGAGAACCGGTGATTTGGGATCTCAGGTGAAGAGAACCGGTGATTTGGGATCTCGAGTAAAGAGAACCGGTGATTTGGGATCTCAGGTGAAGAGAACCGGTGATTTGGGATCTCGAGTAAAGAGAACCGGTGATTTGGAATCTCAGGTGAAGAGAACCGGTGATTTGGAATCTCAAGTAGAGAACCGGTGATTTGGGATCTCAGTTAAAGAGAACCGGTGATTTGGGATCTCAGGTAAAGACAAAGAGAACCGGTGATTTGGGATCTTAGATTTAAGAAATCCATACAGATCGATCTCAAGGTTCGTTTCGTACTTCGTTTGCAGAAATAAAAGTCTCATAAGAGATAGCTGAAACCTGTCAGTCAGTCAGGCGTGGTGAGTCATCAGTTCACCTGAATTAAAGAGGCTTGCCCAGTAGCATTTTTGATTACCTGCCAACTCCATATAGTCGTATAGATACATGGCTATGCGCACAAGATTTTCCGAGCTATTTTGATACACTGAGACTGTCACTGCGGCTTGCTTGCCTGCGCCCCCCATAGAGCTCAACCAGTTTAATAAAAAATTTTAAATTGAAGAACTATATACGACTATAATACACCGGCATATTACACTCGTAATACATTCCATATATTAATTTTGCCCCATGCGTGCCTGCAGATGAAAGACAGAATTAACTGAATGCCTGTGTGAGAAAATACACTCACTATATTACACTCAGTATATATGCAGTACAGTTCAATACAATTTGCATAAACTGTTCACTGCACATACTACGCAGAGTATACGCATCTTTATAGTGTTAGTTTTCACACTATATTGAATAGCTCCATAGCAGCAAATTTAATACAATGCAACCCATGACAGCCGAAGTGTATATTAGAGAATGAAGCTGCGTGAGTTCAAGATTGAAGCTTCTCGTTCTCTGTATCGGAGCCCGCCGGTGCTGCGCACTTGAGCACGATTCGAGCCTGCAGTGTCTTGTGTGTTTAGGCTGTTTCTCACCTTAACGTGGCGTTTCAGACCCTGTTGCGTTTTGTAATATACGAGTAACACTGAGCTGCTCACTTTTTAGTTTGGTTAGTTCTCGTAGCAAGATTTGCGTGTGCAGTGTGGCTGGAGATTATTAATTACTCATGCATCTGCTGTTACCCTGGTCCCGTGTGGCTAAGCTGAGGATCTAGGAGGGCTTGCCCAGCAACTGGCACTGTGGGAGGCTTGCCCAGCAACTGGTACTGTGGGAGGCTGGCCCAGCAACTGGTACTCTGGTAGACTGCCCCAGCAACTGAGGATCTGGGAGGCTGGCCCAGTAACTGAGGATCTTGGAGGCTGGCCCAGTAACTGAGGATCTGGTAGACTGGCCCGGCAACTGAGGATCTGGGAGGCTGGCCCAGCAACTGGGGATCTGGGAGGCTGGCCAAGCAACTGAGGATCTGGGAGGCTGGCCCAGTAACTGAGGATCTTGGAGGCTGGCCCAGTAACTGAGGATCTGGGAGACTGGCCCAGTAACTGAGGATCTGGTAGACTGGCCCAGCAACTGAGGATCTGGGAGGTTGGCCCAGCAACTGAGGATCTGGGAGGCTGGCCCAGTAACTGAGGATCTTGAAGGCTGGCCCAGTAACTGAGGATCTGGGAGACTGGCCCAGTAACTGAGGATCTGGTAGACTGGCCCAGCAACTGAGGATCTGGGAGGCTGGCCCAGCAACTGGGGATCTGGGAGGCTGGCCCAGCAACTGAGGATCTGGTAGACTGGCCCAGTAACTGAGGATCTTGGAGGCTGGCCCAGTAACTGAGGATCTGGGAGGCTGGCCCAGCAAGGATCTGGGAGGCTGGCCCAGCAACTGGGGATCTGGGAGGTTGGCCCAGCAACTGAGGATCTGGGAGGCTGGCCCAGTAACTGAGGATCTTGGAGGCTGGCCCAGTAACTGAGGATCTGGGAGGCTGTGGCCCAGTAACTGAGGATCTGGGAGGCTGGCCCAGTAACTGAGGATCTTGGAGGCTGGCCCAGTAACTGAGGATCTTGGAGGCTGGCCCAGTAACTGAGGATCTGGGAGACTGGCCCAGCAACTGAAACTCCGAGAGGCTGGCCAAGCAACTGAGGATCTGGAAGTCTGGCCCAGTAACTGAGGATCTTGAAGGCTGGCCCAGTAACTGAGGATCTTGGAGACTGGCCCAGTAACTGAGGATCTGGTAGACTGGCCCGGCAACTGAGGATCTGGGAGGCTGGCCCAGCAACTGGGGATCTAGGAGGCTGGCCCAGCAACTGAGGATCTGGGAGGCTGGCCCAGTAACTGAGGATCTTGGAGGCTGGCCCAGTAACTGAGGATCTGGGAGGCTGGCCCAGCAAGGATCTGGGAGGCTGGCCCAGCAACTGGGGATCTGGGAGGTTGGCCAAGCAACTGAGGATCTGGGAGGCTGGCCCAGTAACTGAGGATCTTGGAGGCTGGCCCAGTAACTGAGGATCTGGGAGGCTGTGGCCCAGTAACTGAGGATCTGGGAGGCTGGCCCAGCAATCGAGGATCTGGGAGACTGGCCCAGCAACTGAGGATCTGGGAGGCTGGCCCAGTAACTGAGGATCTGGGAGGCTGTGGCCCAGTAACTGAGGATCTGGGAGGCTGGCCCAGCAATTGAGGATCTGGGAGACTGGCCCAGCAACTGAGGATCTGGGAGGCTGGCCCAGTAACTGAGGATCTTGAAGGCTGGCCCAGCAACTGAGGATCTGGGAGGCTGGCCCAGCAACTGAGGATCTGGGAGGCTGGCCCAGCAACTGAGGATCTGGGAGGCTGGCCCAGCAACTGAGGATCTGGGAGGCTGGCCCAGCAACTGACACTGTGGGAGGCTGGCCCAGCAACTGACACTGTGGGAGGCTGGCCCAGCAACTGACACTGTGGGAGGCTGGCCCAGCAACTGGCACTGTGGGAGGCTGCCTTAGCAACTGAGGATCTGGGAGGCTGGCCTGCAGCAACTGAAACTCTGGGAGGCTGGCCCAGCAACTGAGGATCTGGGAGGCTGGCCCAGTAACTGAGGATCTGGGAGGCTGTGACCCAGTAACTGAGGATCTGGGAGGCTGGCCCAGCAACTGAGGATCTGGGAGGCTGGCCCAGTAACTGAGGATCTGGGAGGCTGTGACCCAGTAACTGAGGATCTGGGAGGCTGGCCCAGTAACTGAGGATCTGGGAGGCTGTGACCCAGCAACTGAGAATCTGGGAGGCTGGCCCAGCAACTGAGGATCTGGGAGGATGTGACCCAGTAACTGAGGATCTAGAACAACCTGCAAGATCTCTTAATTTTTCTCCATTGCATCCAAGCATCAACAAGCACGCACCTGCATGATGCAGGCCCAAATTAGCAAGCAATAACAGGCAAGCAACTGAATCGGTGTCTCTGTAGACAGGAAAGTGCAAATAAATAAAAAGTGCATCAAATTAACGCTTGCAGCATGAGACGCACGAGAGCTGACAGCACGGGGCCTCTCTAAGTAAGTGCCCCACACTACGACAGAGAATCCAGGTTAACCATACGACGTGAAAGAGACTCAGCAGCAACTAATGACACAACTAAACCAGGCAAGCAACACTTAGCAATTTTCCTCCTAAGCCAATCAACTTCATAAATGCATATGTGTATTCGTGAGTCGCCCCACACCTTGAGAGGGGACTGCTGAGCGATGTCAACAGCCATGAGCATGCATGAGCACCTCGTAAGGATGCAGACTGAAGTATCCATTAATAATAGCCCACTGTTTAGAGGGTGGCAATGATCTCTCTAAGGCTTCCTTGTGCTGCGTCATGCGTGAAAGCGAAAAATGCATCCCATTCCCCTTATGAATGCACATGAAAAGTACATTTATTATGGAGTAGCAGACAGAGTGGTGCCGAAAGTGGCGCTGAATAGGGTGGCGCCAAAAGTGACGCTGGATAGGGTGGCGCCAAAAGTGACGCTGGATAGGGTGGCGCCAAAAGTGACGCTGGATAGGGTGGCGCCAAAAGTGACGCTGGATAGGGTGGCGCCGAAAGTGACGCTGGATAGGGTGGCGCCGAAAGTGACGCTGGATAGGGTGGCGCCCAAAGTGACGCTAGATAGGGTGGCGCCGAAAGTGACGCTGGATAGGGTGGCGCCGAAAGTGACGCTTGGATAGGGTGGCGCCGAAAGTGACGCTAGATAGGGTGGCGCCGAAAGTGACGCTGGATAGGGTGGCGCCCAAAGTGACGCTGGATAGGGTGGCGCCGAAAGTGACGCTAGATAGGGTGGCGCCGAAAGTGACGCTAGATAGGGTGGCGCCGAAAGTGACGCTAGATAGGGTGGCGCCGAAAGTGACGCTAGATAGGGTGGCGCCGAAAGTGACGCTTGGATAGGGTGGCGCCGAAAGTGACGCTGGATAGGGTGGCGCCGAAAGTGACGCTAGATAGGGTGGCGCCGAAAGTGACGCTGGATAGGGTGGCGCCGTGGCGCCGAAAGTGACGCTAGATAGGGTGGTGCCGAAAGTGGCGCTAAATAGGGTGGCGCCAAAAGTGACACTGGATAGGGTGGCGCCGAAAATGACGCTGGATAGGGTGGCGCCAAAAGTGACGCTGGATAGGGTGGCGCCGAAAGTGACGCTAGATAGGGTGGCGCCAAAAGTGACGCTGGATAGGGTGGCGCCGAAAGTGGCGCTAAATAGGGTGGCGCCCAAAGTGACGCTGGATAGGGTGGCGCCAAAAGTGACGCTAGATAGGGTGGCACCAAAAGTGACGCTGGATAGGGTGGCGCCAAAAGTGACGCTAGATAGGGTGGCGCCCAAAGTGACGCTGGATAGGGTGGCGCCAAAAGTGACGCTAGATAGGGTGGCGCCAAAAGTGACGCTGGATAGGGTGGCGCCGAAAGTGACGCTTGGATAGGGTGGCGCCGAAAGTGACGCTTGGATAGGGTGGCGCCGAAAGTGACGCTTGGATAGGGTGGCGCCGAAAGTGACGCTGGATAGGGTGGCGCCAAAATTGACGCTGGATAGGGTGGCGCCAAAAGTGACGCTGGATAGGGTGGCGCCGAAAGTGGCGCTAAATAGGGTGGCGCCCAAAGTGACGCTAGATAGGGTGGCGCCAAAAGTGACGCTGGATAGGGTGGCGCCAAAAGTGACGCTGGATAGGGTGGCGCCGAAAGTGGCGCTAAATAGGGTGGCGCCAAAAGTGACGCTAGATAGGGTGGCATAGGTTATCATAATAACGAAAGAAATGTCAGAAGTATTTGCCTGCCCAATAGTTATTAAACCCAACTAAAGGTTTTAGTAAAAAAAGTAAAAATAGATTACAATTTCTACAAGTAGTATATTTGGATAGATATTCATACACACGGATGCAAGGCAAAACAATTAGAAATTCAGTTGAATGTAGACTACACAATATAATTCTGAGATCAATAGTTGCGTATTTGATCAATTAAATTAATTAATAGTTGAACTACAAATGTAAAAAAATCACAGAATTTCTTGCTGCAATTGCTCAGGATAACCGCGAAAAAGGCAATGAAAATTTATAAACTGATTAAAAATAAATAAAAGAGTAAAAACTCGCTATAGCTGCATCAGCCTACTTGCAGTAACGAATAACAAAACATAAATAAAGTGAAAGAAATCTGCATCAAAGCAAAACACCTGGAAGGCAATATCATAAAGGGAAGAATTAAACACTGAATAAAGAATCTCAAGTTTTTTAAGAAAAGAGAAGCAATAATTAAATAGCTATCAATTAATTTTTTTGGAACCCTTTTACTGGTCAAAAGACCAGTAAATAATGGGACTCTTAGCTCCGGAATCTCGGGACTTCTAACGTTGGGATCTTGGAACTTCTAACCTTGGGATCATACATGCGCAAAAGTCGGCCGATCTGGCCGACCGATTTGGCGGCCAACCAAGGAAGTCGCAAAAATGCCTACCCGAATAAATACCTAAGTAGTACTAAGTGGATGACGAGGCATGTTGCGTAAATAAGACAGTCATAGTTACTCCTGCCGTTTACCCAAAGTTGCATTAATTTTTCTTTAGGATTTTTTTTACATGTAAGTCGCATTTTTGGCCAAAAACTAAGTCGCACGGCCGACCGAATTTTGGAGGTTGCGCATGTATGCTTGGGATCTTGGAACTTTTAACCTTGGGATCTTGGGACTTTTAACCTTGGGATCTCCCGACTTCTAACATTGGGACCTCAAGGGGGGCCGTAGCCCAGCGGTCTAGCGCAGGCTCTGGTGTGCCAGCGACCCAGGCTCGATTCCAAGTGCAGTCACATTAATTTGGGGCTGAATTGGAATCTCGGCTTGGCTCTGCTCGTGCAATTAACGGCCTTGAGAGCCAACCCCCCAAGGCACAGTGAAGTGTACATGCCTAACGATAATATAAACTTAGGGCCGCTGTACACTCCTGTGTGAGTGTGTGCCTGCGTACGTAGCCGCGCGCTTGTATGCCTGCTCAGGGGAGTCGGCGGAATGGGCAGTAATTCCTCTCGCCGGTTGTGTGTCAATGTCGCTTAAAGTGCGCCAGGGTACACACAACCCCCGCCTCTAATAAAAAAAAAACATTAGGACCTCGGAATTTCTAACATTGGGATCTAGGGACTTCTAACACTCTTAGCTCCAAGATTTGGGGACTCCAAAAATTCTATTTGCTAACAGAAAAGTATTGCTGCTGCTGCTGATGTTGCTGCTGATGCTGATGAGCAGCAATCAAAATTGTTTGGCCAACAAACGCCGGACCCTGAGTAGACTGAGGATGAGGCTGAGGCTGCTGCGACAGCGGTTGCTGTTCCGAGGGCCGACGCCACTCCAACTGTGCAACACCTTCGGATGCAATCTTCTCATACAGCGACATGAGAAGTTGCGGCGGCAGGCCATCAGAATCAGCATATTGCCAGTTGGGGCTGTCCAGGTCTGGGTCAGTGAGACTGAACTGTTGCAGACTCTGTTGCTGCTGCTGCTGGCTAGGCTGAAGCAGAGTGACAGATCTGACTGGGTGAACAGGCGGTGGCGATGCCATTATAGGCAAATCAAAATTGCCACCAACACAGTAGTCCACTCCACTGGTTAGGGCACTGTGAT
Organism: Macrostomum lignano; assembly: GCA_002269645.1. Taxonomy (NCBI): domain Eukaryota; kingdom Metazoa; phylum Platyhelminthes; family Macrostomidae; genus Macrostomum; species Macrostomum lignano. Next base: position 299,290 of record NIVC01000553.1, on the reverse strand, counting down.
TGATTGATGCTGGATTGTCCATAAAATTTGCAAAACTTTAGCATCAATTTGTTATCCAAAGACCAAACTCATTATAGACAAAAAATTTTTAAATAAAATAAAACAGCAATACCACAATCTTATCTTTTTACTTTATGGTCTTTCCAGCCTAAAAAAGTCTGCAGACTAAATATTAATATTTAGCTTACTCATAGTCATAAATTTGATGATTGATACAAATCTTCTGAAGATCCTTTTTGCCTAAGTGCCTTTCTGATAAACAATTGGCAACAATATTGTTACTTATCTAAGGTGTCCTTCTCATTGTAAAGCAATAAAGGTGAATAAGAGATATGTTGTGATTAGTCCTATTTTTATATTGTAAATATTGTTTCTTGCAATACGCTTGTATAGTCAAGGAAATGTTAGAATACTATTATATTTATAGATATAATTAGGCCTATGCATATAATTTTTGGATATTAGGGTCTCTAGACAAAATACAAAACAAAATCAATATATATATTTTTAAAAATGGATATTGAAAAAAATTAAAACTTGGGAGACCTCTAGAACAAACATCTCATTAGGGATTTAGGGAATACAAAATCCCAAGTTTTTCCAATCTCAAGATTCATGGGATTAGGAGACTTTGCCAATCCCAGGATTAATGATAGATCCAAATATTCAGATTTGGAATCCGAATCTGAAAAAAGTCTCACTTTTATAGAAATCTGAATGTTCCGAATATGCTTCTAAATATAAAAAATCAAAAAACCAAAACAAAATTATGCAAACATAAAAGAAATACTACTTTTGAAAAAAGAAAGTAAATAAAAACGAGAGATCAAAAATTTTATATTATATTGCTTGTTTTTACAATTGTCTATTTTTGCAATAATATATATTTTTAAAGTGTTATTAAATAAAGTTATTTAACTTTAAGAGCTTTGAGGCATTCAACCTAAAGTTGCAGAAACATTTTTAGGTAATCACTAGCAATCTTCGCCCCCCGATGGGGGACATCTGGATAGAATCCTTGTTCTTCACAAATAACAAATAGACAGCAAAATAAAGCCTTCATAAAAAACAACAGACATTCCCTCTAAAAACAAAACATCCCAAGACAGCAAGCATCCTCAGACAGCATTCAAGCATCGATCCCCAAATAGCAAGCATCCCCCAGACTGCAAGCAACCCCAGATAGCAAGCATCCCCCAGACTGCAAGCAACCCCTGATAGCAAGCATCCCCCAGATAGCAAGCTCCCCCAAATAGCAAGCATCCCCCAGACCGCAAGCAACCCCAGATAGCAAGCATTAACCTGGATACAAAGAGACCTTATAGATATCTAGCAACCCCCTCTTAGATAGCAAGTACCCTCCACCCACCAAGAGCAAGCATCCCCCAGACCGCAAGCAACCCCAAATAGCAAGCATTAACCTGGATACAAAGAGACCTTATAGATATCTAGCAACCCCTCTTAGATAGCAAGTACCCTCCACCCCCAAGAGTAAGCATCTCCCAATAGCAAGCATCCCCTTGATAGCAAGTATCCATCCTTAAATAGCAAGCATCCACCAGAGAAAGTAGCTAGTGCAGATATTTCCTTAGATTTATAGTGGCTCCATTTTGTTTGGCATGACACTTCTTTTATGTTTGAAACGGTGTCTCTTTTATGTTTAAAAAGGTGGCTCTTTAATGTTGACATAGTGGCTCTTCTATGTTTACCATGGCGGCCCTTTTACATTTGAAATGTTGTCTCTGTTATGTTTGACATGGTGGCTCTTCTATGTTTGATATGGTGTCTCTTCTTTGTTTGACATGGTAGCTTAGTTGTTTGACATGGTGGCTCTTTTATGTTTGACATGCAGTCACATATATGTTTGACATGATGGCGCTTTAATGTTTGACATGGAGTCACGTATATGTTTGACATGGTGGCTCTTTTATGTTTGGCATGGTGGCTCTTTAATGTTCGATATGGTGGCTCTTTAATGTTTGACATTGAGTCACGTAAATGTTTGACATGATGGCCCTTTTATATTTTACATAGTAGCTCTTTTATATTTTACATGGTGGCTCTTTATGTTTGACATGGTGTCTCTTCTATGTTTGACATGGTGTCTCTTCTATGTTTGACATGGTGGCTCTTTTATGTTTAACATGGTGGCTCTTTAATGTTCGATATGGTGGCTCTTTAATGTTTGACATTGAGTCACGTAAATGTTTGACATGATGGCCCTTTTATATTTTACATAGTAGCTCTTTTATATTTTACATGGTGGCTCTTTATGTTTGACATGGTGTCTCTTCTATGTTTGACATGGTGTCTCTTCTATGTTTGACATGGTGGCTCTTTTATGTTTAACATGGTGGCTCTTTAATGTTCGATATGGTGGCTCTTTAATGTTTGACATTGAGTCACGTAAATGTTTGACATGATGGCCCTTTTATATTTTACATAGTAGCTCTTTTATATTTTACATGGTGGCTCTTTATGTTTGACATGGTGTCTCTTCTATGTTTGACATGGTGTCTCTTCTATGTTTGACATGGTGGCTCTTTTATGTTTAACATGGTGGCTCTTTAATGTTCGATATGGTGGCTCTTTAATGTTTGACATTGAGTCACGTAAATGTTTGGCATGATGGCCCTTTTATATTTTACATAGTATCTCTTTTATATTTTACATGGTGGCTCTTTATGTTTGACATGGTGTCTCTTCTATGTTTGACATGGTGGCTCTTCTATGTTTGACATGCAGTCACATATATGTTTGACATGATGGCGCTTTAATGTTTGACATGGAGTCACGTATATGTTTAAAATGGTGGCTCTTTTATGTTTGACATGGTGGCTCTTTTATGTTTGGCATGGTGACTCTTTTATGTTTGAGATGGTAGCTCTTTAATGTTCGACATGGTGGCTCTTTAATGTTCGACATGGTGGCTCCTTAAGGTTTGACATTAAGTCACGTATATGTGGCTGTTTTATGTTTGACATGAAGGCTTTTGTATATTTTACATGGTAGCTCTTTTATGTCTGACATGGTAGCTCTTTTATGTTTGAAATAGTGGCTCTTTAATGTTTGAGATGGAGTCACGTGTTTGTTTGACATAGTGGCTCTTTTTATGTTCGACATGGTGGCTCTTTAATGTTTGACGTGGTGGCTCTTTAATGTTTGACATGGTGGCTCTTTAATGTTTGTCATGGTGTCTCTTTTATGTTTGACATGGTGGCTGTTTAATATTCGACATACAAAAAAACCTTCACAAAGAAAACCGACAAACTGCTCAAATGAAGTGCAATGCAAAAAGAAATCATCCCAAGACAGCAAGCATCACCCAGAGAGAAAGCATCCCCCAGATAGCAAGCATCACCCAGATAGCAAGCACCCCCCAGATAGCAAGCATCCCCCAGATAACAAGCACCCCCCAGATAGCAAGCATCCCCCAGATAGCAAGCATCCCCCAGATAACAAGCATCCCCCAGATAGCAAGTACCCCCCAGATAGCAAGCATCCCCCAGATAGCAAGCATCCCCCAGATAGCAAGCATTCCCCAGATAGCAAGCATCCCCCAGATAGCAAGCATCACCCAGATAGCAAGCACCCCCAGATAGCAAGCATCCTCCAGATAGCAAGCATCCCAGATAGCAAGCATCCCCCAGATAGCAAGCATCCCCCAGATAGCAAGCATCCCAGATAGCAAGCATCCCCAGATAGCAAGCACCCCTAGATAGCAAGCATCCCCCAGATAGCAAGCATCCCAGATAGCAAGCATCCCCCAGATACCAGGTAGCAAGCATCCCCCAGATAGCAAGCATCCCAGATAGCAAGCATCCCCCAGATACCAGGTAGCAAGCATCCCCCAGATAGCAAGCATCCCAGATAGCAAGCATCCCCCAGATAGCAAGCACCCCCCCCCCAGATAGCAAGTATCCCCAAATAGCAAGCATCCACCGGACAATAAGTAGCTAGTGCGAAAATTTCCTTAGCTTTATAGTGGCTCCTTTAAAATTGGCATGACTTAAAATTGGCATTGGCTGGCAATACTTTTACGTTTGAAATTGTGTAGATTTTATGCTTGACATGGTTGCTCTCTTATGTTTGACATGGTGGCTCTTTTATGTTAACATGGTGCCTCTTTTATGTTTGACATGGTGGCTCATTTATGTTTGACATGGTGGCTCTTTAATGTTTGACATGGTGGCTCTTTAATGTTCGAAATGGTGGCTCTTTAATGTTCGAAATGGTGGTTCTTTAATGTTTGACATAAAAACACTTATATGTTTGACATAAAGTCACTGATATGTTTGACATAAAGTCACTTTTACGTTTGACATAGTGGCTCTTTAATGTTTGATATGGTGGCTCTTTAATATTCTAAATATGGTGGCTCTTTAATGTTCGACATGGTGGCTCTTTTATGTTTGACATAGTGGCTCTTTAATGTTTGATATGGTGGCTCTTTAATATTCTAAATATGGTGGCTCTTTATTGTTCGACATGGTGGCTCTTTTATGTTTGACATAGTGGCTCTTTAATGTTCGAAATAGTGGCTCTTTAGTGTTTGACACGGTGGCTTTTTAATGTTCGACATAGTGGCTCTTTAATATTCTACATTGTGGCTGTTTTATGTTCGATATGGTGATTCTTTTATGTTCGAAATGGTGGCTCTTTAATGTTCGACATAGTGGCTCTTTTATGTTTGGAATGGTGGCTCTTTTACGTTTGACATGGTGGCACTTTAATGTTCGACGTGGTGGCTCTTTAATGTTCGAAATGGTGACTCTTTTATGTTTTACATGGTGGCTCTTTAATGTTTGACATAGAGTCACGTATATGTTTTACATGGTGCCCATGTAATGTTTGACATGGTGCCTCTTTTATGTTTGACATTGTGATTTTTTATGTTTAGCAGTTTCGTGTTTTCAAGGTGTTTTAATAAAAAAATTATTTTTCACTACTAAGATTCGAACCCAGGTCGCTACGTTGGCAGTCCAGTCTGTTCGTATATAGGCTATCTCTTTTCAATTGGAGAACATGAATTGTGGCCCTTATAATTCAATTCTTACAGCAAGTCAATTGGGGTAAAAAGTTATGACATAATCAATTTCTCAGTCAGCCAGTATCAGTCTCAATTTGAGTTAGCAATATTGGTTACGCAATTTAAATCAAGTCGTGTGTGCATTTTTTCGGCACTGTTTTCAACTTGTTATGATGCAATCTTTATGACAATCAGAATTCAGCCAGTCAGTTTATTTCTCTAGCATTCTTACAATGAATTTTAGGTCGAAAGAGCTGCTTGACCTTTGCAAAAAAGCATGTTTTTCGAATATTTAATCCCTTTATCATTGAGCAATTTCTTAGCCAAGATGCATGTACCGTCCCAGGAAAATTTCTGATCGAATGGTGCAAGTTTGAAGAAAATCGGTTGAGCCATTTTTTCTGAAATCTATCGCATACCTACCCACATACATACAGACAACTCATTTTTAGTATATAGGATTGTTTAAGTGTAATCATTACTTTTTTTAAAAATGCAAATGCAATGGACTTTACATGCAATGTACATGGTAAAGTTATCAAATTGCACAAATGTAATGTCAGTTAGCATTAGTAATTGGAATTAATTAGATTAGATATATAAGAATTAGGTTCAATTCTAAGTTCAATTCAATTCAGATACTAGATAGATATAGTAAAGCCCAAGATAGATTGAATCCTGTCAATAAATTAATTTACAGCATTAATACAATTACTAATTAGATGACAAGGCTTTTTGACACTGAAGGGTATCAAGTTACTCCTGCTGTTTACCTTTTACTCTTTTATATTCAGAAACACACTTGGATGTTCAGATTTGGTTTTGGAATTTTTTCGTACATTTGGTTTCGGTTTTCGAAACTTGCAAAAATCTATATTTAGTTCATCACTAGGCCTACCCAGGATACAGGATTGCAATAAATTTGGCCAGGATCAAAAGGTTTCTCATTTTTGTTGGTGCAATTTTGGTTTACAAAGCTATCTAATATGATTTTAAAGGGCTTTCAATGATAAAAGTACAATAGAATAAAATATTTTACAAACAAGAAACTGACAATGAGCTTTGAATTAGAGTGTGATATATAGGCTAGCATAATAGACATGATTTTTTTACATGCCAGTATCAGCTTAGGAAAATCACACTAAATTGTGATATAACCTGGGGAATGATAGCTTACACTTACAGAGCTACATGCATGGCCCAAGGTACTAATATCAGGTTAGAAAGGGATCAGACCTTGCACCTCCTGCCCTAATTAAAGAATTGCTAGTTTTGGTTGCAGTCCGATAGCAAAGTCCTAACTCCCACTGTTCTAATCTTAACTACAGCCTAGAGTTTTGAAGGTAGGGCAGGGGCTATTTGAGTAGTTCTGCCACTAACCCTATTCTAGGCATCTAAATGGTGCCTTGACAGTGCTGAGAATAAGGTCTTTTGCATAGGAGGCTTTTGATCTATGCAAGGTCAAGACTTGAGACCCCCTGACTTTATCTAGGTTTGAAATAGAGGGAGAGTTCAAATGAACAATGATTTGATGATCTTCATCTAGCAAGCTATAGTGCTATGATAGGAAACAATTAGGAATTGGCTTCTATTGCTTTAGGCTCTATTCACAGGTTTTTGAATAATAATTACATTAGTTTGCAAGTAACATATATATAGCTACATAGGCCTATCCGCCTATATATATCATTGCACCTAAAATCTCATAATCTACCAATAGCTTTAGTTTTGTATTCCTACAACCCTAGCCTTCTTATTAGCCTTTATGCTTAAAGGATTAATAAATCAAAGCAATACAGATAGCCAAGATAGGTTATGATAGCCCAATTGTAAATACTATCATTTGAGAATGAATTATTGAATTATTGCAAACTAGGAACCTAATTATTGCAACCTAATGGTCAATCCCTGGATTTTTTAATCCCAGACAATTATGATCCTAGGATTTAGAATCCCAGGATTTAGGCCTAATCCTAGGATTTTGGGATCCTGGAATCTTAGGATTGTATTCCCAATCATACATGCGCAACAGTCGGCCGAGTCGGCCGATCCGGCCGACCGATTTGGCGGCCAACCAAGGAAGTCGCAAAAATGCCCACCCGAAAAAATAATCAAGTAGTAGTACTAAGTAGCTGACGAGGCATTTTGGCTTAATAAGACAGTCATAGTTACTCCTGCCGTTTACTCAAAGTTGCGTTAATTTTGCTTTAGGGTTTTTTTTACATGTAAGTCGCATTTTTGGCCAAAAACTACGTCGCATTTTTGTTAAAACTAAGTCGCATGGCCGACCGAATTTCAGAGGTTGCGCATGTATGTTCCCAATCTCTTATTGTATTCCCCACCTCTTATATATTTTTCTATTTTTATGCTATAAAAATAAAAGTAATATCAACTAAGATATGCAATAATATAAATCTATTATCACTTATTTTTCAAAAAGATAGGATTAGAAAAAACCATTAGTTATATATAGATTTATATTTTACATGAAGCTTCATATAATGTTTTAATTTAAGACTACAGACAGTGGCCAATAGAATTTCTTTAAGCTAAATAATAAAATGAGAAGTTTACTTCTTTTTTTAATTAATTTTTAAATATCTATAGCCTACATTACATCATATAGGCCTAGAAATACAGCCATACTAGAAACATGGTTTCTTAAGTTTATTAGCCTGCCTTTGTAAAACTATGGTTATGCTTGCAGAAATTAATTTAATAAGTGAGAGAGTTAGTTTAAAAAAATGCAGCTTGTGCTTTGTACTTGAAGCTTGTAGTACATAAAAATGGTATCGTTAATATCTTCAAGTATAAAGAAGGTGTAGCGTACTTTAATAACTTTCCCGAAATTTCTTCAGATTTCTAAAAGTCAAAAACTATTTCCAGAAACTTCTTTGAGTTAGCAGCTAATCTATAACATACGCATATAAATAGTAAATAATTAATTATCACTAAGTAATAATGTTCTAATTATATTTACGTAATGTATATAATTAAAGGGTTATTTCGCTTTGTTAAAATTAGCTAAATCTTTCTAGAAATTTCCGGAAGACAATAACAAAGCTATAAATACACGGCGGCGGCAGTGAGACAAACCTATCACTCTCCCCTTGTTTTCTCTTTGATCTAAGTTCCGTTGGTAAATAACTAAATGAACTACCGCCTTGCTCTTATTCAATAACCAATTAAAGAAAATTCTACAAAGGTATATTTTTAGAGGTGAGATCTAACAGTCTGCAACGACCAACGAATGCGAATGCAAATATTATCAGATTATATATTTCATATTTTTAAATTCCAATGTTTTTTTAGCTTTTGAATATATTTCAGATTTAAAAATATACTAGGTTAGATGTTACTCGCAGTATTTCGAAGTAAAACAATGTTGTAATTCTATTAGTAGTGGAACTGTACCATGTGGTACAAGCGTAGAGAAACTTATTGCTAACTAATAGTAATACAGCAGTTATTCTAAAAATTTATACAATTAATCGAACACTGATAAATTAACAACTGAAAAATGATAAAATTAATTCGATTCGCGTTGAATTCTTTTGAGATGAGCCAATTGAATAATTCACAGATTTGTTTTGCCTGTTTGTATATTGGAGTTGGAGTTGGAGTTGGCGCAAGCTGGGGATCGTGTCGTTGAGCCGAACAGCAGGTCGGCTAAGGCCATGCCAGTTGCTGCGTGCGGTGTTCACCGGATATGCGGCCAGGTCCAGTGCCGCCTGCCAGTCGCTGCCCTCCAGGATCGCCGCTCTGATTGCCTTATTGAGGCCTCGGTTGCCTCGCTCTATGAGTCTGTTGGCTTGAGTGTGCAGCGGTGTAGTCCGATAGTGGGGGATGCCCTGGCTGCGCAATCAAATACCAATGGGAAACGTGAAAAGTAGTCGGTGCACACCAGCACCATGTGGCCTTTGATTCCAGGAAGTCTAGTAGGCCGAAGTCTATGGCGGGAAAGACGATTTATTATGGTGCCCTTTGAGCAGAAGTCCGTCGTGTTGTGAGAGCTCGTGCCGCAGGCCGTGTAGGCTGCGCGTGTCATGGCTGTCAAGTTGCCACCGATGGGACCGGAGCCCGGATACGGCGGCTTGAATCGCCCTGTCGCCTGCGGAGGCCACCTTGATCGTGTCGAGGTTGGTACTGTTCGGCGCTGTCATTGCGATGGAGGCCGTGTCAAGATCCTCGCCCTCTTTGTTCGGCGGTGTTGGACGTGGCTGGCGGCTCAGGACATCTGCCGGGTTGTCTGCCCCGGCTGGTAGTTGTGACTTCGAAGTGGAGGTTCTGCAGGCTGCAGCCGAAGTGCCATGCGCTCGATCCGCGGCGGGGGCCGCGAGCCGGGGCTGAGCAGGGTGACCAGCGGCTTCTGGTCGGCGATGGCCTTGAACTTTGGGCAGCCGCTAAGGCAGTGGTGGAATTTGAGGCAGCCGAATTTGACGGCCAGCGCCTCCCTCTCTGTCTGCGAGTAGCGCTGCTTGGTGCCACTGAGGCTGCGACTGGAGTAGACGATTGGCCTGGTGAGGCCGCCCGGTTGCACGTGGGTGAGGATCACCCCAAGGCCGGTCGGGCTGGCGTCGACAGTCAGCCAATTATCTCACAGTTCTTGTTGAAGCTAAGGCAAGCGTAGTGCTGTGTGCAATCGACTGCTTGATGGACTGAAAGGCTGAGGCTTGTTGTGGGCCCCACGACCATTTTACATTCTGGGAGTGCAAGCTGCAGGTGTCCCGAACTGCCTGCCTGTGCACGATACAGTATCTATAGAGGAATATCAATGATTGAAATATTCTGTCATTAGGGTTATTGGGTAATTTCATATAAGATTTTTGTGAGATGATCTGTAACTTAGCTACGATCGCGTACGTTAAATTGATTTCATTTATTTCTTCGATCCGTGCATATTGTAACGGTTTAATAATTCTGAATTTGAAGCGATTTAATTGTGTTTCTTTGAACTTTAGTAGAATCAAATGCTATTCTTTATGTAGATTTCGTTTCCAAGAAATGAGACTCATATTTAAGCATGCAACTTAATAGTAGTATATTTCTGTAAACGTGTGGCAGCCTTGGATGTAGATCTCAGCTGTATATCGAAAACCATTAATACACGTGATAAATACGTAATCAGAGCGTCAGTTTGCGCATCTTAGTAATCATAAGACAGAAGGATTCCTAGCCTAGGTCTGACAGGCGTATAGCTGCGCTAAGTGATATAAAATATACTGGACTCGTTACAATATGACTCGTTCTCACTATACAACTATAGTTTATGGTAGCAATAAACAATTGGATTGTTTGAAACGTTTGATAGACACTAAATGGACACTAGATGAGTGTTTTCAAACGATATAACCATTTAGGCATAATTGTCTTTTATAGATAATTGATCAAGCCCACTACTGTAGTAATCGGCATACTTCTACGTTATTGATTAGAGTTAGAATGTTTCGTGTTTTTACCGATTTGCTTGTCTAGAGGTACTGACGACAATTACATTTGTTCCACCCGTAGTATCAGTTTCTCTTTTCTCGTGCGAGTCAGAGTGCATTATGACAATTATCTGCATCAGTGCGTAAAGTTCTTGGTCAAAACCAACTCAACTTCCGTAGTCTTATTTAGGAAGAGGATAATTTCTTCCTAAATTGACACACTTTGTACATCAGCTTGAGTCTTCGATGTTCGAGTCTTGCAGCAGATATCCATGTCTTTATGTCAAAGGTTATGTGAAAGCACCTGGGATCGACAGATATTCCTCCAGGAATTGACGTTAAATTCAGAGAGCAATCAAACCAGACGACTCAATATCGGCTTTCTATAATTACTTTACATGTATTACACTGCCGTACCCTACAGGCAAGATCAATTAGTATCAAAAAGATAGTCATTAGGTGACGTCGTTTCAATGCGGACTGTCGATTAATTGGTTGTGACGATCTGGCACTCAGTATCTGATTAAGGCATATCGTAAAAGTTCATGTCACGGACTACTTAAGTACTACTATCTACTAGTGGTCCTTGGTTCATGTATAGCCTAAATCCTTGATATGCATGGAGCTCGTACCGGGAAACGAGCAAGTAGAGATCAAGTGCATGTATGGACCTCAGATACCGGACTGGATTTGTTAATTGCCTTAATTGGTCTCCACTGTGATCTGCGATCTATTAAGGTCAGCTATGTCCTTCTATACATGTACTTCAGTGTGAATCACTGTGTAGGCTTAATTAATATTTGATCTATAAAAGTCCGAACGCATTCAATCTCGTAAATCTACTATTAATATATTTCATTGTTTCTATAAAATTATAAAAAAGGATGAAAGACAATTTAGGCAATGCATCATGAAAATTAAATGAAATGCGAGAGTGCGAAAATAAGTGTTTCGAAAAAGAGTGGGTAGATCAGATACATGTAGTAAGTGACAGTGCATTTGACTGAAATTGAAAGCCGAGCTATGACTATCTGCATCGCTCTCAATAAAAGCAAGGTAGCTTGTCAGTGACGAACATATCGTTAAAAGCTGTTGCACGGTTTGAGATCCGACACTTCATCGCGCGTTTTTTGATGCGCTTCGCTGCAGTTTGCATGCAGTTCCTGATCATATTCCCACTGGAGTCATATTCCCCCTGTCTCTGTACCTGCTCTCACATTTCTTTCTAGAATCCCTAGCTGGAATTTCTAGCTGAGCCTAATTGCTTACGGCTGATTTGCGTCACTGTCGCAGTGTCGCGAGCTAAATTTGTAACACTTCGTGCATGTTAAAAAATAACTGCCCGTCTGGCTATTTTACTGACTAACTGAGTCGTCTGGATTATCTCTGAGTCGTCTGGATTGTCTCTGAGTCGTCTGGATTATCTCTGAGTCGTCTGGATTGTCTCTGAGTCGTCTGAATTATCTCTGAGTCGTTTGGATTGTCTCTGAGTCGTCTGGATTGTCTCTGACTCGTCTGAATTATATCTGAGTCGTCTGGATTGTCTCTGAGTCGTCTGAATTATCTCTGAATCGTCTGAATTATCTCTGAGTCGTCTGAATTGTCTCTGAGTCGTTTGGATTGCCTCTGAGTCGTCTGGATTGTCTCTGAGTCGTCTGAATTATCTCTGAGTCGTCTGGATTGTCTCTGAGTCGTCTGAATTATCTCTGAGTCGTCTGAATTGTCTCTGAGTCGTTTGGATTGTCTCTGAGTCGTCTGGATTGTCTCTGAGTCGTCTGAATTATCTCTGAGTCGTTTGGATTGTCTCTGAGTCGTTTGGATTGTCTTTGAGTTGTTAAGAGTGTGTCTGAGTCGTTTGAAATATCTCTGAGTCGTCTGGATTGTCTCTGAGTCGTCTGAATTGTCTCTGAGTCGTATGAATTGTCTTTAAGTCGTTTGGATTGTCTCTGAGTCGTATGAATTGTCTTTAAGTCGTTTGGATTGTCTCTGAGTCGTATGAATTGTCTTTGAGTCGTCTGGATTGTCTCTGAGTCGTATGAATTGTCTTTGAGTCGTCTGGATTGTCTCTGAGTCGTATGAATTGTCTTTGAGTCGTTTAAAGTGTCTTTGAGTGTCTAGCTCGTGTCGTACAATTCTAGTAGTTTAAAGCATAAGTTTTTTGCAGTTTCTTAGGGCTACTAGGGCTACAAAATAAGTTATCGATACTGTCTTAGTCTCAATGCCGGCCCATGACGGAAACCCTTGTCAATGAAGATTAGTTTCCTACCACTGCATCCGTCGATAGCGACCCGGTACGCTGAAAAGGTTACTTTGCCGTTTAGTCCTCAAAGTACATTTATTCTTTTCCTTCTACCCCATACATCCGCATTCTAGCACAGCATTGGAAATGCAAAATCAGCACTAGTTGGTCGCCCAACCGCTCTGACTTCTCAAACTGTCGACTACAGTTTACCTATAGTTACCGACTCAGTCCACGGGTCGTTTCCCTATCCTACGGCCTCTACTTCAGCGACTGTCCTTGGCGTGGCTCAGTGTGACTGACACTTCCGCCAAAAACTGTTGGGAGAATTGGCTCTGCCTCCGATCGCTCTACCGGCCGATTGAGGGTTTGAAGAGTTGAGCTAGCGGAGGATGAGGTGGCCCGCTAGAGCATTGAGCTTGCAGCAGTTTGTGACTTCTTTTCAATTTCGTCACTATAATCATTACTCTGTATTGGCCTGCGGGCTTGGCATAAACAGGAACCGGTGATGCCTATCGACTCTCGCCGTGAGGACTTTTTGGTTGAAGCTTTTTGTTACTTTCTAAGGGGAGAGTCAACAACTATTTTTGTGAAGTGTTTTGTACTGACCGCTTATAAATGACTCCCAAAAGTTATATCACGTTACATAGGGGAAATAAAAAAAGAAACAATGAACCTTCCGCGACATCGTCCCACAATCATAAAATTTCAGAGATTCCCTTAACTGCATCTCTGCACGCACGCTTAAGCTGGATGTCAAAGTCGCTAAAACGATGCAATCATGTAGCGTTTGCGACACAGGCACCTCCCAGAGTGACCGACTGGTTGACTCCGACTGAGATGGATAGGCAACTGCCAGCCAATCAGAGGCTTCCAAGGGCTGTAAAAAGGAAATATAAAGTAAAATCTTTGCCTGAGATTAGTCCCGCTACTCCCAGTTACACGCTACCGGCATTGATATGAGCGGCGTCAACAATGGCAGCATTAGTTGCTTAGCAACTCTGACGCCTAGCAGCGTTATCAATTCGCCGCAGTTTCCAGTTCGAGTTCTGGTTGCCAGCCTGTTGGCTTTGGTTGCTATGGAAACGCTGCTAGGCAACAGCCTGGTGATCGCCTCGGTAATTAGATTCCGCCGCCTACGCACCCGGAACTGTTTCCACCTGCTGGCCTCACTGGCATCGGCCGACATCGCCATCTCCCTGATTGTCATGCCCTGCTCCATCGTGCACACGATGCTCGGCTGCTGGCCTCTGGGCGACTTTCTCTGCAAATTCTATCAGGCCAGCGACATCATGTGCTGCACGGCCAGCATCCTGCATCTGTGCCTCATCAGTTTGGACCGCTACATTGCCGTCACTCGACCGTTGCACTATCGGAGTCTCGTCAGGCCTAGACGAATCTGGGCGACAGTGGCGCTGGTGTGGGCCGTCAGCATCGGCCTGAGCTTCGGCCCTGTCTACTCAGGCGCTGTGCAGCAGTCGCAGTCGGACTCGAGCGACGGTCAGTGCCAGATGCAGCCAGATAGAACCTACGCTGTGGTGTCCGCGTCAACCTCCTTCTTTCTGCCAATGCTGGTGATGACCCTGGCCTACGTCCGGGTGCATCGAATCGCCACGGCTCACACCGTTGGGACCTGGAGGAGGAAAGCTCGTCGACGATCGTGCTGCGACAAAGGCGGTGGTGGTGGCGGCGGCGGGGCCTCTGGCGCCTCTTCGTCGTCGAACGGGACGGCAACGGTCACGGCTACGCTGTCGGTCGTGGTTACGACAAAGAAAAGTTCGGCCGCGGCGGTGGCAGCGGCAGCGGTTCGAGTCACCCGGCACATGACCAGCGAGACCAAGGCGACAAAGACTCTCGGCCTGATTCTCGGCTGCTTCTATGTCTGCTGGTTCCCGTTCTTCATCATGTACACGGGCTGCCCGTTCACGGCCGACCAGTGCAACAGTCTGCCGTTCTGGCTGGTGACAGCCGTCACCTGGGTGGGCTACGCCAACTCGGGCGTGAATCCGATTTTGTACTGTTCGAATCAGCGCGAGTTCCGTCTGGCGTACCTGCGCATTCTCGGCTGCCGGACTGGTGGGCCGCGGAGCGACGGCGGCAGGCGGCTCAGCGGAGCAGCGGCGGCGGCGGCGGTGGCCACGCACGCTGCGGCGGCGCAAGCAGCGGCCTCGGCGGCAGCAACGAGTGGCGGCCGAGCAGCCGGGGGAGCGACGCTATCAGCGGCTGCGAATCGATGGTGCCTGGGCGGTAGCCAGGCCAGCGGTCGTCATGGCAACGGTAGCAGCAGGCTCAGCAACAGCCACCGCTTGCTGTTGTACAATAACGACTTCAACGGAACGAATAGCCGTCCGTGTGACGGCGGAGGAGACCGCAGTAGCCGCCAGTCCGGGAACAGTTCAGCGGAGATTATCGAGCTCTGCCCATTGAATAGGCAGATACCGGCGATGCTGTGACGGATTACGCAAGGCTTGATAGTTGACCTACTACTGTGCACTTGTTGTGAGTGCGTGTAGTCCGTAGCTGCAGATAGTTATTCAACCGAATTTTCATCTTTCTCTTGTAATATTTGTTGCCTGTCGATTGTATAACTCAGACTAATTGTAATATTTAAATAAAAATGACTACAAATTGAACCTGAAGCTCATATCCGGAACTGAATCGAAGATATTTGATTGGATTAGTTGGACCCATGAGTGAATAAAGTTAAAGATTGCTTGGGTAACCGTTGGAGACAGACTAGCTGGGGCATCAAACGATTCGATTGTTGCGCACACGACACTGGCCCTGAGGTTTTTCCCTAGTGCGATTCATATTCACGCTACAAAAATCTGCTTTCCAGAAGAGGCGCGAAACTTGAAGTAGAACTCAAGTGCCTGTAAATCGGGAAGCTCAAACCCAAAGTACGACGTACTTCAATACGATTGTAAATACTAGAGCTAATGCTCTAATGTACTTATTAAGTACATCTAAAACTCACTGGCAACTCTGGTGCATCAGTCCCTAAATTGTAAACAGTCTAAACTTCAGACTGCTTTTACCATTATAAAGTTAACTCAAGGACGGACTTGGGAGCTAGGTAAAGCAGAGTTCCCTTGGCCGCTTTTCAAAGCAATAACACTGCAGATTACAATTTCATTAGGAGAGGTGTTCCGGCAAAAAGCTCTCTTTGAGGAGCGGCTACTGATCAAGCTAAAAGTAGCAGTAAACTCGCAATCGCAATTGTGTACTTTCAATCTGAAAAACGTTTACGATTTACGCGGTTGTTCTTTTATACTTTCTTAATAAAAGCGATGCTCCCAAACCTTAGACCGGCCTCTATGGCCGAAAGAGGCTCATGCGCACGTACATTTAAAAGATGCCTTACGATTTGCAGATGGACAAACCGTTCTCTGAATATTTTGCTAAACTAAACAAACTAAACCAGCTGAGCTGATGACTACATTGACTCCAACTAAATCATTCGATTCAAGCTCTTTAAATAGCGATGTATTCTTCAATTCAACCAAGCAAGACCTGCTTTTCGAACTCATGGACGTGCTCACCAGCATCGATAATCTAATTGGCGAATCGAGGATGTCATTCGTCTTTCTTCTATGCGTCTGCGTGATGTTTGTTCTGCTCGTCATGGCCTCCTGCACAGCGCTGATGATGGTGAAGTCCAATTCGGCCATGGTGCTGGCCATCCGGTCAGCTAAGAGTCACGTGGCCGAGGACCGCTACTTGGGCATGCAGGAGCTGCTGACGCTGGCCAGATCCACCAAAGTCGGCGGCGGCGGCGGCGGCGACAGCCACGGGGGCGGTAACGCAGCCAGCAGGCGAGGCGGATGGGCCAAAGGCAAAGTCACCATCAAAGGCGGCGTTAGTGGCAGCGACGCAACAGGAAAACGGTTTGGAGCGTGACTTCCGCGTAGGCTATGTCTGCTTGTTGCGTCTTCTTCTACCTGTTGAATGCTTTTGTTTGCGTCGTGTCTCACATTTTAATGAAACGTTCGCACTAGTATAAGAAAGCTGTGTATTTGAAATCAGCTCCATAAAAACCCCTTTAATAGTGACCAAAATTTTGATCCCATTAAAACTGGAACTGATCTTAAACTCTAGAAGTCCCCTCCTTTGCCTGCTTTTCTGTCTTTGGTATCTTTTTCATGCGAAAGGAGAAGGGAAAGAGGAGAGATGAGAGATAATAGATACATGTAATAGAGTAGAGATGAGGGAGGAGAGATTAGAGATGAGAAAGGAAAGAGGAGAGAAGAGACAGGAGAGAGTCTCAGTCTGGACCATGGCAGTCAAGTGTTGCAAACATGGAAAATAGGATATGGTATTTTGAGTGGTTTTACAGAGGATTTCGAAGAAGGGATTCGGGTCATAGGATTCAGCTGATGGATTTCAGGGAAAGGAATTCTGTCGATGGGAGTTCTATCTCCTTTCTTCTCCAACGGAGGATTTAGCCTCGTCAGCTTTAAAATAAACAAAGGAACAGCAGTAGCGTTAAAATATTGTTGAAAAATTTTTACATTGTTAAAAAACAACTGAAATCGCTTTGGTTCAAACTTAAATGACGCTTTCTCTTGCTTTTAGCTAATCTTAATAGATACACTTTTCAAGTTATCCCCTTTTTGTCTCCCTCTTTTTCTCCTCTGTTTCCCTCTCTGTCTTCTTTTGTGTCTTCGCTGCTTCGTTTTCTCTCCTCTCTCCTCTCTCCCCTCTCCTCTCTCCTCTTTCCTCTCCTCTCTCCTCTTTCCTCTCCTCTCTCCCCTCCTCATTCCTCTCCTCTCCCCACCTCTCTCTTCTCTTCTATCCTCTCTTCCTCTTTCCTCTCCTCTCTCCTGATCTCTCCCCTACTCTCTCCTCTCCTCTCATCTCCTCATCTCTCCTTTCCTCCCCCTCCTCTCCTCTCTCCTCCTCTCTCCTCTCTCCTCTGTCCTCTCTTCTCCCCTCTCTCCTCTCTCCTCTCTCCTCTCTCCTCTCTCCTCTCTCCTCTCTCCTCTCTCCTCTCTCCTCTCTCCTCTCTTCTTTCCTCTCTCCTCTCTCCTCTCTCCTTTCCTCTCTCCTCTCTCCTCTCTCCTCTTTCCTCTCTCCTCTCTCCTCTCTCCTTTCCTCTCTCCTCTCTCCTCTCTCCTGATCTCTCCCCTACTCTCTCCTCTCCTCTCATCTCCTCATCTCTCCTTTCCTCCCCCTCCTCTCCTCTCTCCTCCTCTCTCCTCTCTCCTCTGTCCTCTCTTCTCCCCTCTCTCCTCTCTCCTCTCTCCTCTCTCCTCTCTCCTCTCTCCTCTCTTCTTTCCTCTCTCCTCTCTCCTCTCTCCTTTCCTCTCTCCTCTCTCCTCTCTCCTCTTTCCTCTCTCCTCTCTCCTCTCTCCTCTCCTCACTCCTCTCTTCTTTCCTCTCTCCTCTGTCCTCTCTTCTCCCCTCTCTCCTCTCTCCTCTCTCCTCTCTCCTCTCTCCTCTCTCCTCTCTCCTCTCTTCTTTCCTCTCTCCTCTCTCCTCTCTCCTTTCCTCTCTCCTCTCTCCTCTCTCCTCTTTCCTCTCTCCTCTCTCCTCTCTCCTCTCCTCTCTCCTCTCTTCTTTCCTCTCTCCTATTACAATTCAAACCTTTTGCTCCTGGTCTTTTTACCGTGTCAGTGCCCGGTATTGGAGGCTCTCCTCTCTCTCCCTCTCTCCCCCTCTTCTTTCCTCTCTCCTCTCTCCACTCCTCTCTCCTCTCCTCTCCCCTACTCCCTCTTCTCTTCCTGCTCTCTCCTCTCTTCCTCTCCTCTCCCCTTTTTTGAGGTCATGAAGCGAACGATTGAATTAACGGAGCCCATTCGTTTAAAACAGAATGCGCTATTAGGAGTCATAGCAAAATGCAGCTTCATGAAACAAAATGGCATTAGAAAAGGAAAATGTCAAGATCGGCCCTCGTGACATTCTCAGTTGATTTCCTTTAAAAATTGAACCTTCCATCGCCAATTGAGACTTCCCTTCGTTTTATTATACTGTCTTTGTAAATTGAGATTCAAAATAAATGAAAAGGAAAACTGCTTGCAAGAAGGCATCCACCCACTTTCCACCCACATTGAGGGCACCTGAATCGCTCTCGGATTGGAGTTCGTGAGCAATTTTGTCCCAACGGGGAAAGGTCGACGAGTCTAATGCCTGACTATCTTGTTTATCTCGCTTATTAATATTTTTCATTCGTTTTCAACCGAAAAGCTGCAATTGCTCCTGTGTGGAATACACTACTGATAATTGTGCAGTCAAGTAGCATGCTGCTGGGCGAACAGAGATCAGGGACAACAGATACATTATGACAGACAAAACAACATACTGTAGTGGCTTAAGGACCACTGTAATAAAATAGGACGCAGAGCTCATCGTGTACTTTTTAGAAGGCCATTTTCATAAAACCAATCATCAAAAAACCCATGATTGTGTTACGCGATGCTTTCCGAGTTCTGTACGATGTACCTAAAATTGAACTCGCTGCTCCGGAAGTAGCTACTAGATAGTACCGTTGTACTACCTATCGATTTGCCTGAAAAGAACCTAAATCGTAAGCCTTAGTCTCGGTAGTTGCTGCCACCTTGATTTGCGGACTCGACGCGTCGGCAGAGTTGTCTATCCGTAACCTGAAATAAAATAACGAAGTCGCTCGGAGCAATGCAAATCTGAAGATGTCTCGACAGTTGATCGTTCCTAAAATTGCTGCTCGAACCTGAAAACCTGTAAACCTGAAATGAGAGAGGAGAGAGCTCGGAGGCAGAGAGGCAGCTCCGGACGAGGCCCAACAAGCGCAGCGGCAAGGATCTGAAGAAAACAGCTCTCAGGTGCTCCGTATTTATAGCCGATCGAACCCCCAAAAGTCACGTGAGTTTCATGCGGTGAGCGCGTGAAACTTCCTTATTTGGGCCAGGGAGTCATGCAAGAGATGCGTGACTCAAGGCCAACTTCCAAATAAGGTAACCCTGTCACGCCACCGTGGCGTGACTCAAGGTCAGCTGCCACGCACAACTTGCGTGCACAGTCATGTGCTTTTACTGCGCTAAAAATAGAGTTTGGGCGGATGAGTCATCCTGTTTACTCCTTCCAGGCAGCGATTACACTCCGCGCGCGCGAGAGGGTAGGTGATGATCGTTTGCATCCTGCTACGTCTCCTCAGTGCGAGTGGGGAAAACTTTGTGTGGCTGCCTGCGCGCCTGCTCGGGCGTTGAGTCATCGGGCAGTAAACACTTAGGCCCAGCACAGGGTAACTCTCTCTAGATCAGGTGGATTGAGCTGCTGCGCAGCGGAACACAGAGCTCTTAAAGGAAAGCTAGCTAGTGAATGCTGCTGAATAGCCAGTTAGCAGCCAGTCACTACAATTGCATTTGGTTTAATAGGGCAGTAATCGAGATAACCCTGGATGATGTCCGCTTAAGATGAAACGCGTTGGCAAACGATTTTGAAAGATGTGTTCACTAAAGAATATATTGCACGTTTTTGACGTTCGCTCCTGTAATTTCTAATCGAGATTACCATTGTTAAGTTTAGCATGAATAACATGTCACGATGTTTTATTTTATATTGTTTTATACTGAAAGTTTTATTTTTACTTTATAAGCACAAGCACAATGCATATCATATGTACAAGGTATAGTCACACAGGTAAAATTTTTTTTTGTTCCTTCTTGAAGCAAGTACATGTATATATTTAATTTGTACTAAATTCTTGCATTCAGGTTCTCATAGCCTTCAGCTTGATAATTAACCTTAAGCTTTCTACAGATTAGGTCCACAGCAATATCAAAAACAACCCCAGGCCAAGTTTTTCACAAACCGGCTTAGTTGTAGACACGGTATAACAAAGTTTCTGCGAAATTCAAATAAAAATTTTAAAATTTATTCTGCTACCGTTCAGACCGAACGAAAAACTATTTCGCTTGTATTTTCAACAATATTTTTATTTCCTTAGTATTTTTGTATCGAGTCTCTTGCGATGGACGAAAATAGTTTTAGGTCGCAAATTATATAACTTAAAAATATTATAGTAATTACAATTATTTAATAAGTTTCTTCAAAGTTAGTAGTAAATTCAATTCACTAAGGGCTGCAACTGGAACACAGAAATTCACACAGTTAAGGTAGTGTTTAAAAGCTGCCGCTAAGTGCTAAATTATAATATGAATTCGCTTAAACTTAGCACATTTGCGTTGGGTTTTTTATGCCTTCAAGCAAGCTGCACAGAGTTCACTTTTGAACTGCGCGAGCGAAGAAAAGATTGCTTCTATGAAAAATTTGAATCGGATGACAAAGCTCAGATTGACTTTCGTGTAAGTCTTAATGTTTATTAATTGCAATATTGTATGAACGAAAATTTATTGAAACTTTTGGCTATATCATAGACATGGGGATGGAATTGTGTTTGTTATTATTTTAACTTGAATTTAATAATTAATAATTATCAGAATATCAGTGCTTGTATGCTTCTTTAATTTCTTTAAATTTGATTTTTTTAAAAATGCAATTTGATTTTTTATTTTATATCATTAAATGTTTTTAATTAATTACTAAGCATTGGTATTAGTAAGTTTGTACTTTTTCTGCTTTTTGTCATTTTTCTGAAAATATACTAAGTAAAATATACTAAGTAGCTAATTAATGTTTATGATAAATCAAAGCTGTCAAATGAGTTAACGATCTCTGTACTTTAATTTAAATAGGATTTCTTTAAACATTTTAATCAATGCACTTTTTTTATCCTTTCGTAGAATTTTAACCACTTTTTATTTGTTTTTTAAACTTATTGTTTTTCTGAATGCAGTATAACAAATGAAAAAGTTAAAACTTTATAAGTTGCAATATAGCAAACTTATGAACTTAATGTCAAATTTTCTCTCAATTTTGTTTAAAATTGATCCCGCCCACAGGTTCTATCAGGCGGTAATGTGGACATCAATGTCCGCCTCTTTGACCCCGATGGCGAGCCAGTGTTCTCAGCCGACAAAGAGACTCAGGGAGGCCGAGTGTTCTCTGTCACCAAGCCGGGCATCTATCGCGCCTGTTTCTCAAATGAATTTTCTGCTTTAGCCAGAAAGTTGGTCTACTTTGCCCTCCGCTCGGGCCGAGAAGAGAACGAGTCGCTGGAATTTCCGGATTTGTCGTCATCTTCATCGTCGTCCAGTTTGGATGAAGACGATCAGGAACGCCGCAAAGTCATGCTGGATTCGATGCAGATTATCGGAGCCAACCTCGTGTCAATCTCCAATTATCAGCGCCGGATGCGGCTTAACGAGGCGGCGGACAGGTTGGCAGCGGAGGCCACACTCGGTCGGGTTGGCGCCTGGTCGCTTGTGGAGATTTTCGGCGTGGTTTCGGCGGCAGCCGCTCAGGTGCTGGCGGTGCGCAGACTCTTCCAGACCACTGGCGGCGGGACCGCGGCGCCGGCCGGACTGATGGGCCGCCGAGCTTGAATTGGGCTTCTGCAGTTCGCCTTTCTCTGATTGCATCAATTGGGTGCCGCAATTAACTTTAAATAGAGCATTATGTACTTTAGTGACATTTCTTAGAGAATCGTTTCTATGACCATTATGAATTTATTGAAAATTAGAAAATTTTTATAAGGTCATTTGAGAGATATGAATTTGCGCTTAGCATAATGGTGCCATTTTTACCCTAATGGTGCCATTTTTAGCATATTGTGCCATTTAGCATAATGGTGCCATTTTAGCGTAATTTTGCCATTTTTAGCATAATGGTGCCAGTTTTTACACACATTAATAATGTGCTAAAATATGGAAGTGGAAGTGCCCTATTGGATGGGTCTGATTGGCTCTGACATTCTAATCTTAGCTTAGACAAATGGTTTTGTGAGTTTAACGTTCTGTTTTCGATTGTTATGTGTTCTCTTCAGATGATGGTGCCATTTTGGATCAAAACAGTGCCACCTAAACACTTTCAAACAAATATTTAGTTCTTTAAAAAATTTACCGTTTTTTCAAAATGTGCAGTTCATGTTACTAATTACAGTTTTTTAAGTAGTAATTAATAGCTCATGGTTTCCAAAAATTCGAAGCGTATGTAATAGCTGTAACTACAATAATTTTTTGTCGGTTATTATTTTTTGTTTTTTTACAACATTTGATAGGCTAGTGCTATTTATGTACTCCTCCATTACCATCCTGACGATTCAATCAATATTTATACTCTTGGCCGTTTTTATTTGTTTTTTACGAGTCGTAGATGCTTTTTTAAATTTCGTATTGGCTACTTCTACTTTTAGTAGTGTGCAATATTTTATCAACAATCATTCGTATTTAATTAGATTTTAGATAATTTAGACAAAAATGAATTGGCTTTGGTTTGCATTTTCTAAATGATTTGTGCTAATTGATTTTTTATTATAAACCCTGTTCGATCAATTTTTTACCAGTGCGCTGCCAAAATGGCATCAATAAAGGGAGTTTGAAAACTACTTCTGCCTTATCATTAAACCTCTTGACTAGCTGCATTAAAACACTTGCTAAATCAGTGTCAGCAGAGAGACAGTAGTGTCAGGGGAGGCGGTAGTGTCAGCAGAGAGACAGTAGAGTGTCAGGGGAGGCGGTAGTATCAGCAGAGAGACAGTAGAGTGTCAGGGGAGGCGGTAGTGTCAGCAGAGAGACAGTAGAGTGTCAGGGGAGGCGGTAGCCGTTAGTGCCAGCAGAGAGACAGTAGAGTGTCAGGGGAGGCGGTAGCCGTTAGTGCCAGCAGAGAGACAGTAGAGTGTCAGGGGAGGCGGTAGTGTCAGCAGAGAGACTGTAGAGTGTCAGGGGAGGCGGTAGTGTCAGCAGAGAGACACGGAAATCAAACGGGAAAAAATTAAGGAACGACGAAATGAGAAAGGCAAAAACATCGACTTTCAGAAGTTCAGAAGTTATTACTTTTGTTTTATATTTTATCTTTGGATAGTTTTAAGTCTAGAAAACAGCAGGTGCGCACAGACGGTTCTCATTATTTAACAACCAAAAACAAACAAGTTATTAAATTCGAATTGCATGTTTGGTGCAGAAGTTGCGTTGGGGTTGTGACGTAGGTGGTGGAACTAAAAAAACGCCAGAAGCTCAATCATGCATGCAAAAAAGCAGGGTATTTTTATTAGTATTTTTATTGGTTTCAGCCTCAAAAGTGGGGATATGGGGCTGTTAATTTAATAGAAAACTATGTAATAAACATTATTGTTAAGTACACTCAAACGATGGTTGATACGGAGACTGGAATGAGAGTGCGTAGATGTAAATGTACGAGTATATTAACATGACGGTTGGTTAGGCGGGGGGGGGGGCTTGGGCTTGGAGGGATCGAGGGAGTGCGTATATATTCAAGCGATGGTTTTCTGGGGGGACCGGGCCGGGGAATGTGCGTACATTCAAGCGATGGTTTTCTGGGGGCCGACTGGGCCTCAATCGGGCGATAGTTTTCTGGGGGGGGGGGCTGGGCTGGGAATGTGCGTACATTCAAGCGATAGTTTTCTGGGGGACTGGGCCACAATCGGGCGATAGTTTTTTTTTGGGGGGGGGGACTATGCCGAAGAAAGAGCGTACATTCAAGCGATAGTTTTCTGGGGGACTGGGCCTCAATCGGGCGATAGTTTTCTGGGGGGGGGGGGCTGGGCTGGGAATGTGCGTACATTCAAGCGATAGTTTTCTGGGGGACTGGGCCACAATCGGGCGATAGTTTTCTGGGGGGGCTGGGCTGGGAATGTGCGTACATTCAAGCGATAGTTTTCTGGGGGGACTGGGCCACAATCGGGCGATAGTTTTCTGGGGGGGGGGCTGGGCCGGGAATGTGCGTACATTCAAGCGATGTTTAGCTTGAAAAGAGCCCTACAATCAAGTGATGGGCTTTGGGAGAATGGCATTCATTCAGATGTGAGGCGGGTGAATGTACATGTACACTGTACACATAGGCCTTGGAGAGTAAGGTCATGAGGGCATGTACCTTTGGTTAGCTTAGTTGCGTACACTATACCCTGAAAAAGACGTAAATTTATTATATTAATACGAGCGTTATTATCATCGAATTGAAGCACAATATTAGCTAGTTTTCAATTAACAAATTTTTCCAATTTTCAAGATTATCAGGCTTACGAAATGACGAAACTATGCTTTCATTCAAAACAACGGAAGTCGAAGGGAAGGTAAAATAAGAGACGCAGAATATGAAAACTGCAGTTACAAAAATAACAAAAAAATAAGAAAATACGGTATCTTTAAGGTCACCGTTGAATATAATTAATAAACAAGCAGAACGAACGGTGCACTGCATACGACCTAAGTTATTATATAGAACTTTGAGCGCGGAGTAAAGACTGAAGGACAAATGAGACAGAATGAATTTACAATAAACACGTGTTTAAAATGGAAGGCCAGTTTCTACTGTACGCTCGTAGTATGTAGTCGATCTTACTTTTATACTTTCTACAATTAGTTTTAATAGACTAGTCTGAACAAGCTAAGATTATGTACTATGAGCAGGGATAGGAGCTGAAGGAAGAAAGACAAGGTGGATGTAATTGCGCGATTAGTGCTGGCGCCCCTTGGTGCTGGCGCCCCTTGGTGCTGGCGCCCCTTGGTGCTGGCGCCCCTTGGTGCTGGCGCCCCTTGGTGCTGGCGCCCCTTGGTGCTGGCGCCCCTTGGTGCTGGCGCCCCTTGGTGCTGGCGCCCCTTGGTGCTGGCGCCCCTTGGTGCTGGCGCCCCTTGGTGCTGGCGCCCCTTGGTGCTGGCGCCCCTTGGTGCTGGCGCCCCTTGGTGCTGGCGCCCCTTGGTGCTGGCGCCCCTTGGTGCTGGCAGCTGGCGCCCCTTGGTGCTGGTGCCTCCCCCCCTCCACCCCCAAGATGACGTCCCTTACGATGGCGCCGAAAAGATGGCGCCCCTAAGACGGCGCCCCAAAGACGACGCCATCAAGACGGCGCCCCCAAGATGGCGCCCCCAAGGCGCGCTACCCATAATAAAAAGCCCTGGCTTGGCCCCGCGAAAACCCAATCGTAAAAAAACCTGACGGTTAATTAAAAATCACGCAGTGCGAAGAAACAGATTCAATCAAGCAGTTGTGACGTCATCCGGCAGTTTACAGACCGGTCTCAAGAGTTTCCCTAGCAACGCCCGGTTGGCTGCAGTGGTCGGCCAGTCGCTCATAGTCTCGCACCAGAGCGTTGAGCACGTCCGACAGGGACACCATGCCGGTGACTCGATTGTCTTGGTCCACTATAACCAGCCGGTGCACTTCGTCTTGGACCAGCTGGTCAATCACAGCTTTCAACGTGGCATCCGAGCTGCACTTGCTGACACCTTCGAAGCGCTCGCGTCTGTATTGGAGAGCCTCGGCTACGGAGATGTCCAAGTTGTTGTACGTTTTTGTAGCGGCCAGGTTCTGCAAGGTTAAATTTATTCAATGATTAAGATTTAAACCACCTCTATTAGGCTGGGCCACACAATAGAAATGAAGCGGAATACCTTGGCGAAGAGGCGGTCTAGGTCATGGACGAGGTGAGGGAGGCGGGGGAGAGGGGAGAGAGAGGGAGAGGAAGAGACCAAAGACTATTGGAGGAAAAATACTAGAAAGGAAGACAGAGCCAGAGATGAAGAAGAAAGGTACATGGAGAGGGAGATGGAGATGAAGAGAAGGGAGAAAGAGGAGATGGAGAGGGAGAGGGAGAGGGAGATGAGAGGGAGAAGAGAGGGAGAGGCAGAGGGAGATGGAGAGGAAGAGGGAAAGGAGAGGTATAGGGAGAGGGAGAGGAGAGGGAGAGGAGAGGAAGAGGAGAGGGAGAGGGAGAGGAGAGGGAGATGGAGAGGAGAGGGAGAGGAGAGGGAGAGGAGAGGGAGAGGGAGATGAGAGGGAGAGGGAAAGGAGAGGTATAGGGAGAGGGAGAGGAGAGGGAGAGGAGAGGAAGAGGAGAGGGAGAGGGAGAGGAGATGGAGAGGGAGATGGAGAGGGAGAGGTGAGAGAGAGGAGAGGGAGAGGGAGAGGAGAGGGAGATGGAGAGGAGAGGGAGAGGAGAGGGAGAGGAGAGGGAGAGGGAGATGAGAGGGAGAGGAGAGGGAGAGGGAGAGGGAGAGGGAGATGGAGAGGGAGAGGGAGAGGGAGAGGAGAGGGAGAGGAGAGGGAGAGGGAGAGGAGAGGGAGAGGGAGAGGAGATGGAGAGGGAGAGGGAGAGGGAGATGGAGAGGGAGAGGAGAGGGAGAGGGAGAGGAGATGGAGAGGGAGATGGAGAGGGAGAGGGAGAGGAGAGGGAGAGGGAGATGGAGAGGGAGAGGGAGAGGAGATGGAGAGGGAGAGGGAGAGGAGAGGGAGAGGAGAGGGAGAGGGAGAGGGAGAGGAGAGGGAGAGGAGAGGGAGAGGAGAGGAGATGGAGAGGAGAGGGAGAGGAGAGGGAGAGGAGAGGGAGAGGAGAGGGAGAGGAGAGGAGATGGAGAGGGAGATGGAGAGGGAGAGGGAGAAGAGAGGGAGAGGAGAGGGAGAGGAGAGGAGATGGAGAGGAGAGGGAGAGGAGAGGAGATGGAGATGAGAGGGAGAGGAGAGGGAGAGGAGAGGAGAGGAGAGGGAGAGGGAGAGGAGAGGAGATGGAGAGGAGAGAGAGACAGATGTTCATGCAAGACTCAGCAGCCAGCTAGCAAGCTCACAATCACGTCGAACTTGGAGTAGATATCGGTGAGGCGGCCATCCGAGCTCAGCACAGGCAGAGCGCTGACCCTGTTCTGCACAAACAGCGACAGGACTTTCACTAACGAAGTGGTCCCGCTGACCGTGACAATATTAGAATGGGTGCCGATGCCCAGCTGGATAATCGGTTGGTCCAGCCAGCCGGGCATGGGCAGCTGGTGGGCGTACAGGCAGATGAATTTCAGCACCCGCTTGTGAGTGACAATGTACAGCGCGTTGCCAGTTAGCGGATCGATAACCGGCAGGCGGTGGACTCGCGAGTGAAGCAGGACTCGAATAGCGTCGTAGAGTGAAGCCTCAGGCGAGATCCAAGTCAAAGGTTTGAGCTGACTGCTCAATTCGGCTTGCCAGGTGCTGATGCGATGCGTCTCCAGCACCTCCATGGGGACGAGGGCGGACCTGGCCAGGGCGAGAGGCGTGTGGGGCTTATTAACGACATCTGGCTGCGGATTTGGATTAGAGGCATTACTGCCCATTCCGCCGACTCCCCTGAGCATGCACATACTCGCACAGGAGTGTACAGCGGACCTAACTTTATCTATCGTTGAGCATGTACACTTCACTGTGCCTTGATAGGGGGTTGGTCCTCAAGGTCGTTGATTGCAGATCCAAGCCCAGATTCCAAGTTACCCCCAAATTAGTGTGACTGCACTTGGAATCGAGCATAGGCCGGTGGAATATGAGAGCGCTGCGGTAGACCATTAGGCTACGGCCCCCAAATCATTAGGGTAACTGAAAAAGAGAAAAACACACTGGATAACAAGATATTGCACCTTTGTAGCTCGTATATCCGATATGTAGCGTTAATTACTGGTTGTGTTGTGTTGGTACTTTGTCATCTTTGACCCTTGCTACTTGCTATAATTGCTTACTGCTCGCTGGTTGGCTGGCTGGGAGCTTTTCTCTCTACCCCTGTCTGTCTGTCTACCCCTCCCCAAACCCTGGCTGGCCAATGCGCATTATTTTCTCTCCTTGCGCGGCGGCGATTGGCTGGGGGCTGTCTGCGCGGTTAGGGGTTGGGGTGGCGGGGCTTTAAACTTGCCTTTCCCCTTGCTGCGGGCTGAAACGTTAGGCTCAATTTCTCACCTGTAGTACTTGTGCAGAATGTAGATGAAATCAGTCACAGTGAGTATGCCAACAAATTTCTGCCTGTCCGAGTCCCACAGCGGCGCAGCTCTCAGGCCGTTGTAGACCAAAGCAAAGAATGCCTTCCTCACGTTGAGGTTGGTGTCAAACACCAGCAGCTTGCTGCTAGTTGGAATCAAATCGTAGCAAGTGTGATGGCGGGTGAGCAGCTCAAACACTTGGCTTGGCTGGCCAAGCGCCAGCTCCAGTTGAATCTCCTCCAGGTTGGCACTGAAGCAGTCCGATTTCTGGCATTTGGACTTGAAGATGATGTACTTGTCATTCTCGGTCACCTGCACGTCCTTAGTGGTCAAGGTGGCGGCGCCAGACAAGGTGCGCCGACGCCCGCAGCAGCCCAGATCTGGGGCGCCAGAATTGGAGCCGGCAACGGCGCCAACAGCGCTTGGCGCAGCTAAACGAGCCGGCATTGGCAGGTTGGGGCCGGAGAGGCGCCGGGAACGAGCCTGGGACTCTGCGACAGCGGCTGGGGACAGAATGCTGCACTGGCCTGCGGGATCGTTGGAGACGGTAACTCTTAACTACTAGAATAACTAGATGGGCTACCCAGCACATTTGCGTGTAAGCTACTTTCAGTTCAGTAGTGAGTTAAACAGAAGCATTTTAATGTTTTTTTAAGTCAAGGCTCATTTATTAGCTCTTTACTCCCCTCCCCCCGCTTAAACCCTCCAATCGCGCATTTCCACTTTACCCCCGCTCCGCCTCAATTTTTATTGCCTTTCTCGGAATTCCAGCCTAAAGCTGCCATCTACATTTCAGTGGACTGGCTAATGTAGACAATTGTTGTACATTATTGCTGAACCAATTAGCAAGTTGTT
Source organism: Macrostomum lignano (assembly GCA_002269645.1). NCBI lineage: Eukaryota > Metazoa > Platyhelminthes > Macrostomidae > Macrostomum > Macrostomum lignano. The sequence goes on along the minus strand of NIVC01000553.1, from coordinate 269,980 downwards.
TACGCCTGTAAGCTCAGGCTTCTAAACTTATCAAAGTCATTTCAGCTGCTTTTGTTTTTATATAATAGGTTGTGCATTCTTTGCTACTGAACTAAAAGTAGAAAGCTGTTTTACCAAGTATATATGCCTGAGTGGCCCATCCAGTTATTTTATTATTAACAAACAAATAAACAAAGTAACAAAGTAAAACAAAACAGAACAAACACACGGAGCACTTTCTGAGGCTCCGTCTGTTTTTAACTAACGAATTTAGTTAACGCCGTAAAGACGGTGGGGTCGTATTATAAAGCTGTCGTAGCGTAAGTTCGATCGTACGTCGGAACTTTTACACTGAGGAGATAGGAGCTAAGAACGATCTTATCTTACAATGGCTTTATAGAACGGGCCCCTATCTCTGACTGCTCTTACCCTGGCTGCCTCTCTGGCGGCATTTTTAAGGGTTGTGCGCAATCCGATTGGCCTAGCTCTGGCTAGCCCAATTTTCTAAGGGTCCGCCATGGAGGGGCTGTGCCTGTTATAAAAATAACCCTTTTCATTCATTCCAATTATTAGCTTTTCGGCCCTCGGCCTTGAATTGGTTTAGGGGGAGGGGGGTGTGCCCGGAGTGAGTGTGATCTCTGGACTGCAGTGTGACTAGGACGGGACTTAAGCCCCCGCTTGCACCCGCCCTGCAGGAAAGAAAATGACCATTCACAAAGGTGTACGGTAGAGCCCAGTAGCATGCCAGTCCTGAGACTGAGCCCCTGAGGTTGTGTGATCCTCCCAAGTTTTATTCCCAATGTTTTATTCTCCGGTTTTATCTTGGCACTTGAGCCATCCAATTAATTGGACTTTATCGATTTCGCCTCGGTGAGCGTGCTCCATACATAGCCTTGGTCCACCTGCTGGCTCCTCTGGAAGTTCCCTGCCTGTGTGTCTCTGGCTCTCATCCTGACAGTGGAATGGAGTCCTGGGTTGGAAGTTCGTCTCGTACCGGGGATACCGGCTGAGTCCGGGTCCTCTTGCACTGGGTGCCCCCTTCCCGACCCCTTGGCCTGGCCCTGTATAGAGCTGGATAGGTGACACCCTTGTGGCTCGCAGCCCTATAGATAGACGGTCTTCCTGCCTGATAGGAGACTCGCCCTCGGATACAAGCCTTCCAGACTCACTCCAATTTTTTAGCCTTGCTTTAGCAGTGCTCCAATTGTTTAGAGCTGGGTAGTGAAAAAGCCTTGAGACTTGCAGCCCTATAAGAGGGTTTTTGAGCATTTTTACCTCTTGATAGGAGACTCGCCCTTGGTAAATAAGCTGCCCAGACTCGCTCCAATTAATTTAAGCCATTTCCGTAGACTTCGGGGTCCCCCCGCTCTCGGACCGCTTTCAGTAGTAACCCAAACATTTTTCAATCCCAATTTTTTGCGCACTCCCAAAGACTTGTCTGCTGGGGGGTGGCCTGGGTGGACTCGGTCCTAGCACCGTCCCTGATTCCACTTTTGGGTTGGCAGTGTCTTAGTCCATAGGCTTGGGTTAGTAGCTCCAATGCCTCTCGGGCTCTAAGCCCCTGGTAGTATGGCCCACAGCAAGATCCATGCGGCAGAGCTCCCTTAGGGCTGATCCGCGGGCAGCGCTCCTCCTCCCACCCCGTTTAACAACAACTAACGAATTTAAATTGAAGTGCAAATTGATTTAAATAAACCAAATCAAACTTATTTAATCTAATCTAATAGAGTATTCCAACGCCTAGGCTGCACTGGAGAGAAAGTTGAGCCATAGACTATTGTGACGTCTAAGCTACAATGGAGAGGGATTTTGGTCATAGACTATTGTAACGCCTCAACTACACACCTACACTGAGGGAGGAACTTGGGCCAGACTATTGTGACACCTAAGCTACACTGAGGGAGGGACTTGGGCCTTAGCTTAGACTATTGTGACACCTAAGCTACACTGAGGGAGGGACTTGGGCCTTAGCTTAGACTATTGTGACACCTAAGCTACACTGAGGGAGGGACTTGGGCCTTAGCTTAGACTATTGTGACACCTAAGCTACACTGAGGGAGGGACTTGGGCCTTAGCTTAGACTATTGTGACACCTAAGCTACACTGAGGGAGGGACTTGGGCCTTAAACTATTGTGACACCTAAGCTACACTGAGGGAGGGACTTGGGCCTTAGACTATTGTGACACCTAAGCTACACTGAGGGAGGGACTTGGGCCTTAGACTATTGTGACACCTAAGCTACACTGAGGGAGGGACTTGGGCCTTAGACTATTGTGACACCTAAGCTACACTGAGGGAGGGACTTGGGCCTTAGACTATTGTGACACCTAAGCTACACTGAGGGAGGGACTTGGGCCTTAGCTTAGACTATTGTGACACCTAAGCTACACTGAGGGAGGGACTTGGGCCTTAGCTTAGACTATTGTGACACCTAAGCTACACTGAGGAGGGACTTGGGCCTTAGCTTAGACTATTGTGACACCTAAGCTACACTGAGGGAGGGACTTGGGCCTTAGCTTAGACTATTGTGACACCTAAGCTACACTGAGGGAGGGACTTGGGCCTTAGACTATTGTGACACCTAAGCTACACTGAGGGAGGGACTTGGGCCTTAGACTATTGTGACACCTAAGCTACACTGAGGGAGGGACTTGGGCCTTAGACTATTGTGACACCTAAGCTACACTGAGGGAGGGACTTGGGCCTTAGACTATTGTGACACCTAAGCTACACTGAGGGAGGGACTTGGGCCTTAGCTTAGACTATTGTGACACCTAAGCTACACTGAGGGAGGGACTTGGGCCTTAGACTATTGTGACACCTAAGCTACACTGAGGGAGGGACTTGGGCCTTAGCTTAGACTATTGTGACACCTAAGCTACACTGAGGGAGGGACTTGGGCCTTAGCTTAGACTATTGTGACACCTAAGCTACACTGAGGGAGGGACTTGGGCCTTAGCTTAGACTATTGTGACACCTAAGCTACACTGAGGGAGGGACTTGGGCCTTAGACTATTGTGACACCTAAGCTACACTGAGGGAGGGACTTGGGCCTTAGACTATTGTGACACCTAAGCTACACTGAGGGAGGGACTTGAGCCTTAGACTATTGTGACACCTAAGCTACACTGAGGGAGGGACTTGGGCCTTAGCTTAGACTATTGTGACACCTAAGCTACACTGAGGGAGGGACTTGGGCCATAGACTATTGTGACACCTAAGCTACACTGAGGGAGGGACTTGGGCCTTAGCTTAGATTATTGTGACACCTAAGCTACACTGAGGGAGGGACTTGGGCCTTAGCTTAGACTATTGTGACACCTAAGCTACACTGAGGGAGGGACTTGGGCCTTAGCTTAGACTATTGTGACACCTAAGCTACACTGAGGGAGGGACTTAGGCCTTAGCTTAGACTATTGTGACACCTAAGCTACACTGAGGGAGGGACTTGGGCCAGAGACGATTCGACACCTAAACCAATCTAATTTAATTTAATAACATTCAATTAACTGAACCAAAAATTGAAGAAATTAAGTTTAACTGAGACTAAACTTTGTTATAATGCCTTGCAGTTTGAAGCTGCAACAATCCACTTAACTCACCCTCAACATCGGCAGAGTGGCTCAGATTTTCAAACAGATCGCGATGTCTGTCTTGAATATTGCCGGCCTGTGGCGGGTATGAGTTCTGTGGGAACAAAAATTTACAGTGAATTATATATACTTAAGAACCAATAAATCTCACAAGTTATCACTTTTATCTAATGCACTTATTGGAGGAAAAATTCTCAGAAAAAACGCGCGCAATATTCACAATCTACTAATAGTAAAGTGCAAAGTAAATCAAACCGTTCATATTAAGTGCCAATATATCTAAGATATTATAATGATTATTATCGAAAGAAACAAGCTTTATAATAAGGTTTATAATCGCGTTTAGTAAGAGCAATAATCGCAAGCATAATCACGAATAAAGAAATTGACTTTAAACGCAGGTGGGCCATAGACTATTCTCAAATTTTAGACGGAAAGGATGGAGTTGGGCCATAGACTATTCTGACGCCTAGGCTGCACTAAAGAGCGAGTTGGGCCATAGACTATTGTGACACCTAGGCTACACTGAGGGAGGGACTTTGGCTATAGACTATTGTGACACCTAGGCTACACTGAGGGAGGGACTTTGGCTATAGACTATTGTGACACCTAAGCTACACTGAGGGAGGGACTTTGGCCATAGACTATTGTGACACCTAGGCTACACTGAGGGAGGGACTTTGGCTATAGACTATTGTGACACCTAAGCTACACTGAGGGAGGGACTTTGGCCTTAGACTATTGTGACACCTAGGCTACACTGAGGGAGGGACTTTGGCTATAGACTATTGTGACACCTAAGCTACACTGAGGGAGGGACTTTGGCCATAGACTATTGTGACACCTAGGCTACACTGAGGGAGGGACTTTGGCCATAGACTATTGTGACACCTAGGCTACACTGAGGAGGGACTTGGGCCATAGACTATTCCACACCTAAGCTACTGGGGAGAATGATGCTAAATTTATAAAAAAATAATCAGCAACCATAAACGTTTGCGATAAAAATGTAGAGTTTATTAAGAAAATCACGGCACAGACTACACAATGGGCACTAGAAATGGTTGAGTGCACGAGACATTTGCTCATTAATGAGCAATTAAGCAACTGTGGGATCTTACCGGGTTGCTGTAAGACTCATCCACTGAAATAGCCTAAAATACCAATCGGAATGATGTGTACTTTACGTATAGTACTAGAAGCAAATAAACAAGATTATATTGTCATAAGCGTTATGCAATTTTTCCGAGTAGCTATAACATTTTCCCGAATAAACAGTGAAAAGATACTGTGTTTTTATGATAGATCATGGAAATCCCTAAACGAAGAAACCCCATTAAGAGAATCCCTAAACGAGGGAAGCCCATCAGGGGAATCCCTAAACGAAGGAAGCCCATCAGGGGAATCCCTAAACGAGGGAAGCCCATCAGGGGAATCCCTAAACGAGGGAAGCCCATCAGGGGAATCCCTAAACGAGGGAAGCCCATCAGGGGAATCCCTAAACGAGGGAAGCCCATCAGGGGTAACGAGGGAAGCCCATCAGGGGAATCCCTAAACGAGGGAAGCCCATCAGGGGAATCCCTAAACGAAGGAAGCCCATCAGGGGAATCCCTAAACGAGGGAAGCCCATCAGGGGAATCCCTAAACGAGGGAAGCCCATCAGGGGAATCCCTAAACGAGGGAAGCCCATCAGGGGAATCCCTAAATGAGGAAACCGCATCAGGGGGATTCTAGTGATGAGACCCACCAGGGGGGAGTACTTAATGCAGAATTTGCATGTAAAAAACAAGAAAACTTACGAATCCCCAGAAACGAAACCCTGGGTGTTCCAAAGTGGAAGAATCCCAGGGAGGTAAGAAGTCCCAGAAATTTAAACTGTGAAATTCCGGGCAATTTCAAATTGGAGCATTCAAGGTATTTAGGAAATTCTAGAAATTCCAAAATGTAAAAATACCAGGAAAATTCCAACTTTGAAAACCCCTGGGAATTTCCAACTGGATAAATCCGAAAGATTTCACAACTGTGGAAAACGCCCACAACAGAAAAAACAAACGGAAAACCTCCCTAGTGATTTCCCTTATCTGAGAAACCCTAAGATCGGGAAATCCAACAGGGAATACCTAGGAATTTCCCAGATAAGGGAAATCCAAACCAGGAATTCCCAGGGATTTACCTAATCTGGAAAATCAAAACAGGGAATCCTACAAGGATTTCCCTAATCTGGGAAATCCCAACAGGGAATCCTACAAGGATTTCCATAATCTGGGAAATCCAAACAGGGAATCCTACAAGGATTTCCATAATCTGGGAAATCCAAACATCTCAAGGCCAGAAAATCCTAAAAAAGTTGACCCACCTTTCGAATCCGGTTCCGCTTGTCAACGCAGACGTCGTCGTGATAGGCGCAGTCGAGCGGCATCTCGCTGGGATGCGGCAGGCTGTGCAGCTGGCCCGGCTGGGACCCGGCAATGCCGGCAGTTCCGGATCGCCTCCGGTAGCGGCTTTGATCTCCGGCGGCGGCGGCGGCAGAGGACGAGCCGCCAGCCTCCGATGGTCCGGTCGAGTTGGACGACACAGCCAAGCTCTTCAGCCGGTTCACGAGGCCCAGCGGACTGCGCGACCGCTTCTTCGAGCTTTGAACTGCTGCGCCAACAAACTCTTCACCCTGACGAATTGTTGCCAAATTGCCGTCGACGCTGCTGTCGAGTTTGTCGCCGTTTGCCGCAGTCGAGGACGAGTCGTTCTCTTCCCCGCTGGCTTTCCTGTTCTTCCCGCCGGCCGGCCTAGCGATGGACTGGGCGCACTCGGACTTGGCTCGCGGCCGGAAATTGTCGAAAAACTGCTTCACTGTCGAGCGTCGATTCGAAGCCGAGGAGCCGCTCGACGAAGCCGCGCCGGCGGTTGCCGGGGCAACGATGCGGACTCGGCCTTGGTCCGAGTTGCGCCGTGGCCGATCGGGCACCTGAGACAGGCCGCCTTCAGCTCCAGGCGTGTTGGTCGACTGTCAGGGAGGGAAAAAGCCGCAGCTATATGTGCCTGATTAAATAAAAGTATAAACAGCAGGAAAATGAGTATAATACTAGCAATCTACGCCCCCCGTTGGGGAGCCAAAGAAATGCAATACACGTTTTTTTAATAAGCTACATGTATCCTTGAAATCTTAAAAAATCTCCTGTCAAACCTTGTAAGCCTTGACATGTCAGTAATTCCCCCCCCCCACAAGCTTTAACATATCAACTTCCCCCCTTGACATCTCAGCAATGCCCCCAATAAGCCTTGGAAATCTAAAAATATCTGTCAACCTTCTAACCCTAACCCTAGCCTAACCCTAACCCTAACCCTAACCCTAAAGCATTGAAATTTCAGTAATTCTCTCTAAGAGTCATTATAGCACTACTACAGCATTATAGCGATTCCTTGCAAGCCTCAACATCGTAGGGATTCCCAAATGAATCTCTTAACTTTGACATGAAGCTTCTTTTATTTTTTACATTACGCTTTTTTATCAGCGATCCCTCCCCTGAGGAGGCATCAAATAATGTAATAAAAAGTTTTCAATAAACTACATGTAGCTTCTGACTTTAGCCTTGAAATCTCATTTATACCCCGTGAGCCTTGACATCTCAGCTATTCCCCCGTAAGCCTTAACATGTCAGCGATGGCCCCATAAACCTTGAAATCTGAAAAATCCCCTGCTAACCTTGAAACCCGATAAAATATAACCCTCAACCCACACCTGACCTAAACCTAACTTTAACCCAACCTAAAGCCTTGAAATCTCAGCAATTCTTCTCCCCTAAGCCTTGACATTTTAGTGATTCCTTCTTTAAGAATCACAGCACTATAACGATTTCCACCTAGCTTTGACATCGTAGCAATTCCCAAATGAATCTTTTAACTTCGACATGACTTTTCTTTTATGTATACATAGTGCTACTTTTATTTTTTACATGACTCTTCTTCTATCAGCGCCCCCCCGTGACGAGCCAACAAAGAATGCAATAAAAAATGGAGTAAAGTACATGAACTTTGAAGTAGCTTCTGACTTTTGCTTTGACATCTCAGAAACCCCCCCCCCCGTAATCTCAGTTATTCTCTGAGAGCCTTTACGTCTCAGTTTTTCTCCCCAGCACAGCATTATAGTTGCATTTAATTTTTACATGAACCCTTCATGTCTGACATGACGTTTCTTTTATTCTACCATGACGCTTCCTAATTTTTTAAATGACACTTTCATTAGTTTTAAATGAGGCTTCTATGATTTTTTCTTGACGCTTCTATGATTTTTACATGATGCTTCTATGATTTTTATATGACGTTTCTATAATTGTTTACATGACGCTTCTATGATTGTTTACATGACGCTTCTATGATTGCTTACATGACGCTTCTATGATTTTTTACATGACGCTTCTATGATTGTTTACATGACGCTTCTACGATTTTTTACATGACGCTTCTATGATTGTTTACATGACGCTTCTACGATTTTTACATGACGCTTCTATGATTGTTTACATGACGCTTCTATGATTTTTAAATGACGCTTCTATGATTTTTACATGACGCTTCTATGATTTTTATATGACGTTTCTATGATTGTTTACATGACGCTTCTATGATTGTTTACATGACGCTTCTATGATTGCTTACATGACGCTTCTATGATTTTTTACATAACGCTTCTATGATTGTTTACATGACGCTTCTACGATTTTTTACATGACGCTTCTATGATTTTTACATGACGCTTCTACGATTTTTTACATGACGCTTCTATGATTGTTTACATGACGCTTCTATGATTGTTTACATGACGCTTCTATGATTGTTTACATGACGCTTCTACGATTTTTTACATGACGCTTCTATGATTGTTTACATGACGCTTCTATGTTTGTTTACATGACGCTTCTATGATTGTTTACATGACGCTTCTATGATTTTTTACATGACGCTTCTATGATTGTTTACATGACGCTTCTATGATTTTTTACATGACGCTTCTATGATTGTTTACATGACGCTTCTACGATTTTTTACATGACGCTTCTATGATTGTTTACATGACGCTTCTACGATTTTTACATGACGCTTCTATGATTGTTTACATGACGCTTCTATGATTGTTTACATGACGCTTCTATGATTGTTTACATGACGCTTCTACGATTTTTTACATGACGCTTCTATGATTGTTTACATGACGCTTCTATGTTTGTTTACATGACGCTTCTATGATTGTTTACATGACGCTTCTATGATTTTTTACATGACGCTTCTATGATTGTTTACATGACGCTTCTATGATTTTTACATGACGCTTCTATGATTGTTTACATGACGCTTCTACGATTTTTTACATGACGCTTCTATGATTGTTTACATGACGCTTCTACGATTTTTACATGACGCTTCTATGATTGTTTACATGACGCTTCTATGATTTATATGACGTTTCTATGATTGTTTACATGACGCTTCTATGATTGTTTACTTGACGCTTCTATGATTGCTTACATGACGCTTCTATGATTTTTTACATAACGCTTCTATGATTGTTTACATGACGCTTCTACGATTTTTTACATGACGCTTCTATGATTGTTTACATGACGCTTCTACGATTTTTTACATGACGCTTCTATGATTGTTTACATGACGCTTCTATGATTGTTTACATGACGCTTCTATGATTGTTTACATGACGCTTCTATGATTGTTTACATGACACTTCTATGATTTTTACATGACGCTTCTATGATTGTTTACATGACGCTTCTATGATTGTTTACATGACGCTTCTATGATTGTTTACATGACGCTTCTATGATTTTTTAAATGACGCTTCTATGATTGTTTACATGACGCTTCTGCGATTTTTATATGACGCTTCTATGATTTTTTAAATGACGCTTCTATGATTGTTTACATGACGCTTCTATGATTTTTTACATGACGCTTCTATGATTTTTTAAATGACGCTTCTATGATTTTTATATGACGCTTCTACGATTTTTTACATGACGCTTCTATGATTGTTTACATGACGCTTCTATGATTTTTTACTTGACGCTTCTATGATTGTTTACATGACGCTTCTACGATTTTTATATGACGCTTCTATGATTGTTTTTATGACGCTTCTATGATTTTTTACATGACGCTTCTATGATTGTTTACATGACGCTTCTATGATTGTTTACATGACGCTTCTACGATTTTTATATGACGCTTCTATGATTTTTTAAAAGACGCTTCTACGATTTTTTAATGACGCTTCTATGATTTTTTACATGACGCTTCTATGATTTTTTAAATGACGCTTCTATGATTTTTATATGACGCTTCTACGATTTTTTACATGACGCTTCTATGATTGTTTACATGACGCTTCTATGATTTTTTACTTGACGCTTCTATGATTGTTTACATGACGCTTCTACGATTTTTATATGACGCTTCTATGATTGTTTTTATGACGCTTCTATGATTTTTTACATGACGCTTCTATGATTGTTTACATGACGCTTCTATGATTTTTTACATGACGCTTCTACGATTTTTATATGACGCTTCTATGATTTTTTAAAAGACGCTTCTACGATTTTTTAATGACGCTTCTATGATTTTTTACATGACGCTTCTATGACTTTTTAAACGACGCATCTATGATTTTTATATGACGCTTCTATGATTTTTTACATGACGCTTCTATGATTGTTTACATGACGCTTCTATGATTTTTACATGACGCTTCTATGATTTTTTACATGACGCTTCTATGATTTTTATATGACGCTTCTATGATTTTTTACATGACGCTTCTATGATTGTTTACATGACGCTTGTATGATTTTTTAAATGACGCTTCTATGATTTTTTAATGACGCTTCTATGATTTTTTACATGACGCATCTATGATTTTTTACATGACGCTTCTATGATTGTTTACATGACGCTTCTATGATTGTTTACATGACGCTTCTATGATTTTTTACATGACGCTTCTATGATTTTTAAATGACGCTTCTACGATTTTTTACATGACGCTTCTATGATTGTTTACATGACGCTTCTATGATTTTTACATGACGCTTCTTTTTAAAAAGTCTTTTAGTTTTCCTGATGTTGAAAAGCTTTAATTAAAAAAATTATACTCTATGAAAATTCGAACCAATTCGAACCAAACTGCATTTAGCAGTTCAGTTTGTTCACCTCTAGGCTAGCTCTCATCGTTTTGATAACATCAAATTTTGCACTTATATAATTCAACACTTTAAAATCCAAGCATAGAGTAAATTACACGAAGCAGTTATGACATAATCAGTTTCTCAGTCAGTCAGTATCAGTTAACAATATGGTTACGCAATTTAAATCAAGTCTGGTGCTACGCTTCCACACTGAGTTACAATTCAGTTATGATGCAATCTATTTCAGAATCAGAATTCAACCAGTCAGTTTTTTCTCTAGCATTCTTACAATGCATTTCAAGTCGAAAAGTTTGCTTGACCTTTGCAAAAAAGCATGTTTTTCGAATATTTAATGCCTTTAGCATCGAGCAATTTCTTAGCCACGATGCATGTACCGTCACGGGAAAATTTCTGATCGAACAGTGCAAGTTCGAACAAAATCGGTCCAGCCATTTTTTCTCTAATCGATCACATAGACACAGACAGACCATTTTTAGTATATAGGATTCGCAGGAGGGCTGCGGGCACCATGGCTTATTACTGAGATGTCAAGGCTCACCGGGGGAATTACTGAGATGTCAAGGCTCACCGGGGGAATTACTGAGATGTCAAGGCTCACCGGGGGAATTTCTGAGATGTCAAGGCTCACCAGGGGAATTTCTGAGATGTCAAGGCTCACCGGGGGAATTACTGAGATGTCAAGGCTCACCGGGGGAATTACTGAGATGTCAAGGCTCACCGGGGGAATTTCTGAGATGTCAAGGCTCACCAGGGGAATTTCTGAGATGTCAAGGCTCACCGGGGGAATTACTGAGATGTCAAGGCTCACCGGGGGAATTACTGAGATGTCAAGGGTCACCGGGGGAATTACTGAGATGTCAAGGCTCACCGGGGGAATTTCTGAGATGTCAAGGCTTACTGGGGGAATTTCTGAGATGTCATGGCTTACTGGGGGAATTGCTGAGATGTCAAGGCTCACCAGGGGAATTACTGAGATGTCAAGGCTCACCGGAGGAATTTCTGAGATGTCAAGGCTCACCGGGGGAATTTCTGAGATGTCAAGGCTCACCGGAGGAATTACTGAGATGTCAAGGCTCACCGGGGGAATTACTGAGATGTCAAGGCTCACCGGGGGAATTTCTGAGATGTCAAGGCTCACCGGGGGAATTTCTGAGATGTCAAGGCTCACCGGGGGAATTTCTGAGATGTCAAGGCTCACCGGGGGAATTTCTGAGATTTCAAGGCTCACCAAGGGAATTTCTGAGATGTCAAGGCTCACCAGGGGAATTTCTGAGATGTCAAGGCTCACCGGAGGAATTTCTGAGATGTCAAGGCTCACCGGAGGAATTTCTGAGATGTCAAGGCTCACCGGAGGAATTTCTGAGATGTCAAGGCTCACCGGGGGAATTTCTGAGATGTCAAGGCTCACCAGGGGAATTTCTGAGATTTCAAGGCTCACCAAGGGAATTTCTGAGATGTCAAGGCTCACCAGGGGAATTTCTGAGATGTCAAGGCTCACCAGGGGAATTTCTGAGATGTCAAGGCTCACCGGAGGAATTTCTGAGATGTCAAGGCTCACCGGGGGAATTTCTGAGATGTCAAGGCTCACCGGGGGAATTTCTGAGATGTCAAGGCTCACCAGGGGAATTTCTGAGATTTCAAGGCTCACCAAGGGAATTTCTGAGATGTCAAGGCTCACCAGGGGAATTTCTGAGATGTCAAGGCTCACCAGGGGAATTTCTGAGATGTCAAGGCTCACCGGGGGAATTTCTGAGATGTCAAGGCTCACCAGGGGAATTTCTGAGATTTCAAGGCTCACCAAGGGAATTTCTGAGATGTCAAGGCTCACCAGGGGAATTTCTGAGATGTCAAGGCTCACCGGAGGAATTTCTGAGATGTCAAGGCTCACCGGGGGAATTTCTGAGATGTCAAAGCTCACCGGGGGAATTTCTGAGATGTCAAGGCTCACCGGGGGAATTTCTGAGATGTCAAGGCTCACCGGGGGAATTTCTGAGATGTCAAGGCTCACCGGGGGAATTTCTGAGATGTCAAGGCTCACCGGGGGAATTACTGAGATGTCAAGGCTCACCGGGGGAATTTCTGAGATGTCAAAGCTCACCGGGGGAATTTCTGAGATGTCAAGGCTCACCAGGGGAATTTCTGAGATGTCAAGGCTCACCGGGGGAATTACTGAGATGTCAAGGCTCACCGGGGGAATTTCTGAGATGTCAAGGCTCACCGGGGGAATTTCTGAGATGTCAAGGCTCACCGGGGGAATTTCTGAGATGTCAAGGCTCACCGGGGGAATTACTGAGATGTCAAGGCTCACCGGAGGAATTACTGAGATGTCAAGGCTCACGGGGGGGTATTACACAAGCCCCAAATTATCTAGCACATCTAGCACATAATCTAGCACATTTTCTTTTACGATGTACGGTAATAAAATAAAAAGAATTGCAAAATGCGGAAATCATTTTAAAAAATACAGATGCATGACTAATATATACGTATATAGCCAAGATTTTAGACTTAACTAGCTATCCATAAATTGGTTCCAAGGTCATAAATTTGGGCCTTGACTGAACTGGTTGGAAAATTAATTCAGTTACCAAATAACCACTGACTATAACTATAAGGCTGCTTGATTCAATATGCATACGCGATTAGCCAAATATTTGCATTGCAGCTGAGGTTGAGTCAGTCAACATTAAGTCCTCAATAAAATGCTCAACTGAGCGTCAATCTAGAATGTATGTTGAGAACCAATTCAAAAATGCTAGTTCAGAAAAGTGCAAATATACAAAAACAACTTAAGGAGGCCTGTGAGGCTCTTCGGCTGTTTAGCAGTTTATTTGAAATATGCGCTTGAATTGAGACTTATTTTGCCGTGCTGCTGTTCTATATTTAGGATATTTTGCATGGGTGCGGCACCGCAAAGTTGAGAAAGAGGGTACACTGTACGATGATACTATTAGCGAAGAAAACAGATCGATAAATGAGATGGGTAAATGAGCTGAAGGATTAACTAGTAACTGAGAGGGAGACAAAAAGATAGGGCCGGGGAGAGTGACAGAGAGGCAGGAATAGAGATATATATATATAAGGGAGAGATGAGAATGGAAAAGATGAGAAAACAACTGATACAGAGACAGATATAGAGATATAGAGAGTGCTTGATGAGAGAGGAAAAGATAGATGAGGAGAGATGAAGGGATAGAGAAATGAGAGACAGAGAGATGAGAGATGGAGATATCAGAGAGTGAGAGATAGAAAGGGAGAGATGACAGAGGGAGAGATGGAGGGAGAGATGAGAGAGGGAGAGATGGAGGGAGAGATGAGAGAGGGAGAGATGGAGGGAGAGATGAGAGAGGGAGAGATGAGAGAGGGAGAGATGAGAGAGGGAGAGATGAGAGAGTGAGAGATGGAGGGAGGGATGAGAGAGGGAGAGATGAGAGAGGGAGAGATGGAGGGATAGATGAGAGAGGGGGAGATGAGAGAGGGAGAGATGAGAGAGGGAGAGATGAGAGAGGGAGAGATGAGAGAGGGAGAGATGAGAGAGTGAGAGATGAGAGAGTGAGAGATGTAGAGAGTGAGAGATAGAGAGGGAGAGATAAGAGAGTGAGAGATAGAGAGGGAGAGATGAGAGAGGGAAAGATGAGAGAGGGAAAGATGGAGGGAGAGATGAGAAGGGGAGAAAGGAAAAGATGAGAAGAGAGAGGGAGAGAGAGAGAGGGAAAGATGGAGGGAGAGATGAGAAGGGGAGAAAGGAAAAGATGAGAAGAGAGAGGGAGAGAGAGAGGGAAAGATGGAGGGAGAGATGAGAAGGGGAGAAAGGAAAAGATGAGAAGAGAGAGGGAGAGAGAGAGAGGGAAAGATGGAGGGAGAGATGAGAAGGGGAGAAAGGAAAAGATGAGAAGAGAGAGAGAGAGAGAGAGAGAGAGAGAGAGAGAGAGAGAGAGAGAGAGAGAGAGAGAGAGAGAGAGAGAGAGAGAGAGAGAGAGAGAGAGAGAGAGGGAAAGATGGAGGGAGAGATGAGAAGGGGAGAAAGGAAAAGATGAGAAGAGAGAGGGAGAGAGAGAGGGAGAGATGAGAGAGGGAGAGATGAGAGAGGGAAAGATGGAGGGAGAGAAGAGAAGGGGAGAAAGGAAAAGATGAGAAGAGAGAGGGAGAGAGAGAGTGATAGGTAGAGTGGATGAGAAGAGATAGTGAACTATAAGTAGATAAAATGTCAAAGCTTACCATTAGAAGTGTCTCACAGAAGGAACCAATTGATCAGAATGCAAAAATTCAAACGTTTAAAAATAGCAATTAGTTTAATGCTAACCATGCACAACTGCAGTCACATGCTAGCTGGCGCAATAAACGCACACAGATTTAGGAAAACGACAGTTCATGACCTGAAGGCCTTACTATACATATATATATATGGTATTCGCTGCACATTTATAGATTACCCTTGGCCTCAGCCACCTCTCCTCTCCTGCCCGTTCTCTCCCACGCAAAACAATTTTAGTGGGCCAGAAGCCCCTCTCCCCCTCACTCACTCCTCCTCAAGGCCAAAGGTCTCTCTCTCTCCTCTCCCACCCCCAATGGCAATGCCTGCCTGTATTTGCAGTTGCCTGTGGAGGAAGGCAAAAGGGGAGATGCATTGTCAACTGTACAGGCGGAACACATATGCAGGTGCTGAGAGAATTGAGCAGAAAGGAAGGGGACACTGATAGTAGGCAGATAGATTGTTAATGCGATTGAATTATTCGTGTCTACCGAGAGAGGTAAGCAGATGATGGTCTGTGAGGTAGGAAGGGGGAGGGAAGTTTTACCAACAAGTAGCTCGTTAAACTGGAGGGGGGTTAGCGAGAAAGGTAAATTAACAGAGAGAGGAAAAGAGGAGGGAGCGAAAGAGAGAAAGGAGAGAGAGAGAGAGAGAGAGAGAGAGAGAGAGAGAGAGAGAGAGAGAGAGAGAGAGAGAGAGAGAGAGAGAGAGAGAGAGAGAGAGAGAGAGAAGGAGAGGGAGATGGAGAAGAGGAAGAAGGAGAGGGAGAGGGAGAAGAGGAAGAAGGAGAGGGAGAGGGAGAAGAGGAAGAAGGAGAGGGAGAGGGAGAAGAAAGAGAGGGAGAGGAGGGAGAAGAGGAAGAAGGAGAGGGAGAGGGAGAAGAGGAAGAAGAAGAGGGAGAGGGAGAAGAAAGAGAGGGAGAGGAGGGAGAAGAGGAAGAAGGAGAGGGAGAGGAGGGAGAAGAGGGAGAAGGAGAAGGAGAGGGAGAGGAGGGAGAAGAGGAAGAAGGAGAAGGAGAGGGAGAAGAGGAAGAAGGAGAGGGAGAGGGAGAAGAAAGAGAGGGAGAGGAGGGAGAAGAGGAAGAAGGAGAGGGAGAGGGAGAAGAGGAAGAAGGAGAGGGAGAGGGAGAAGAAAGAGAGGGAGAGGAGGGAGAAGAGGAAGAAGGAGAGGGAGAGGAGGGAGAAGAGGGAGAAGGAGAAGGAGAGGGAGAGGAGGGAGAAGAGGAAGAAGGAGAAGGAGAGGGAGAAGAGGAAGAAGGAGAGGGAGAGGGAGAAGAAAGAGAGGGAGAGGAGGGAGAAGAGGAAGAAGGAGAGGGAGAGGAGGGAGAAGAGGGAGAGAGGGAGAGGGGAAGAGGAGAGGGAGAGGAGGGAGAAGAGGGAGAAGGAGAGGGAGAGGAGGGAGAAGAGGAAGAAGGAGAGGGAGAGGAGGGAGAAGAGGGAGAAGGAGAGGGAGAGGAGGGAGAAGAGGAAGAAGGAGAGGGAGAGGGAGAAGAGGAAGAAGGAGAGGGAGAGGGAGAAGAGGAAGAAGGAGAGGGAGAGGGAGAAGAGGAAGAAGGAGAGGGAGAGGGAGAAGAGGAAGAGGGAGGGGGAGAGGGAGAAGAGGAAGAAGGAGAGGGAGAGGGAGAAGAGGAAGAGGGAGAGGAGGGAGAAGAGGAAGAAGGAGAGGGAGAGGAGGGAGAAGAGGAAGAAGGAGAGGGAGAGGAGGGAGAAGAGGAAGAAGGAGAGGGAGAGGAGGGAGAAGAGGAAGAAGGAGAGGGAGAGGGAGAAGAGGAAGAAGGAGAGGGAGAGGAGGGAGAAGAGGAAGAAGGAGAGGGAGAGGGAGAAGAGGAAGAAGGAGGGGGAGAGGGAGAAGAAGGAGAGGGAGAGGAGGGAGAAGAGGAAGAAGGAGAGGGAGAGGAGGGAGAAGAGGAAGAAGGAGAGGGAGAAGGAGAAGGAGAGGGAGAGGAGGGAGAAGAGGAAGAAGGAGAAGGAGAGGGAGAAGAGGAAGAAGGAGAAGGAGAGGGAGAAGAGGAAGAAGGAGAGGGAGAGGAGGGAGAAGAGGAAGAAGGAGAGGGAGAAGGAGAAGGAGAGGGAGAGGAGGGAGAAGAGGAAGAAGGAGAAGGAGAGGGAGAAGAGGAAGAAGGAGAAGGAGAGGGAGAGGGAGAAGAGGAAGAAGGAGAGGGAGAGGGAGAAGAGGAAGAAGGAGAAGGAGAGGGAGAAGAGGAAGAAGGAGAAGGAGAGGGAGAAGAGGAAGAAGGAGAGGGAGAGGGAGAAGAGGGAGAGGAGGGAGAAGAAGGAGAGACAGTTTGAAGAAGACAAGGTACGCTCGTAGGTTGTCAGAAGCACTAGACTGAAAAGGAGTCAGGCATTAGTCAAGCGCGAGTATTCAACGCCAAACTCAAACTTGCTTGGGGGATCGCGGCTGAAATATATAAGATAGGGCAGCTTCATAGCGCATCTCCAACGGACACTACCCAGCATACGACAGAGCGCATGGGCAAACACGTGACTCTCTGTACTCTGCACTTTGTACATCGGCTACTAATAGCGTTTAATTCGCTCGCACCAGATAGACAAGCACCGCTCCTGGCAAGCCAAATAATATAGTCAGTATTAAGTAGCACAAATTTACTATTACGTATGGGCCGCTCAAAAGCCAAAGAAGCAACGAAGCGAAGAAAAAGGAAAAAAAGTGGGAAACGCGCAGTTAAACATTGTTTGCCTGCTAGCAAATTTGAAGACAGTAGAGAAATCTCTCAGACACAGAAATTACACAATAAGCATTTTCCACTGCTTTCTGCTATGCTTTGTTGACTGGGGCCAAACAGTAAAGAAAACCAGTCACTTGGCTTATAGAATACATTGCAGGTTGTAAGTGCACAAGAACTTTTCGAGAGTAGAAGGGAGAGTAGGAAGAGTAGGGAGAGCGGAAATGAGAGAGGGGAGAGCGGAATGGAGAGAGGGGAGAGCGGAAATGAGAGAGGGGAGAGCGGAAAGGAGAGAGGGGAGAGCGGAAAGGAGAGAGGAGAGCGGAATGGAGAGAGGGGAGAGCGGAAAGGAGAGAGGGGAGAGCGGAAGGGAGAGAGGGGAGAGCGGAAAGGAGAGAGGGGAGAGCGGAAGGGAGAGAGGGGAGAGCGGAAATGAGAGAGGGGAGAGCGGAAAAGAGAGAGGGGAGAGCGGAATGGAGAGAGGGGAGAGCGGAATGGAGAGAGGAGAGCGGAAAGGAGAGAGGGGAGAGCGGAATGGAGAGAGGGGAGAGCGGAAAGGAGAGAGGGGAGAGCGGAAAGGAGAGAGGGGAGAGCGGAAAGGAGAGAGGAGAGCGGAATGGAGAGAGGGGAGAGCGGAAAGGAGAGAGGGGAGAGCGGAAGGGAGAGAGGGGAGAGCGGAAAAGAGAGAGGGGAGAGCGGAAAGGAGAGAGGGGAGAGCGGAAAGGAGAGAGGGGAGAGCGGAATGGAGAGAGGGAAGAGCGGAAAGGAGAGAGGGGAGAGCGGAAAGGAGAGAGGGGAGAGCGGAAAGGAGAGAGGGGAGAGCGGAATGGAGAGAGGGAAGAGCGGAAAGGAGAGAGGGGAGAGCGGAAAGGAGAGAGGGGAGAGCGGAAAGGAGAGAGGGAGAGCGGAATGGAGAGAGGGAAGAGCGGAAAGGAGAGAGGGGAGAGCGGAAAGGAGAGAGGGGAGAGCGGAAAGGAGAGAGGGGAGAGCGGAATGGAGAGAGGGAAGAGCGGAAAGGAGAGAGGGGAGAGCGGAAAGGAGAGAGGGGAGAGCGGAAGGGAGAGAGGGGAGAGCGGAAAGGAGAGAGGGGAGAGCGGAAAAGAGAGAGGAGAGCGGAAAGGAGAGAGGCGAGAGCGGAAAGGAGAGAGGGAAGAGCGGAAAGGAGAGAGGGAGAGCGGAAAGGAGAGAGGGGAGAGCGGAAAGGAGAGAGGGAGAGCGGAATGGAGAGAGGAGAGCGGAAAGGAGAGAGGGGAGAGTGGAAAGGAGAGCGGGGAGAGCGGAAATGAGAGAGGGGAGAGCGGAATGGAGCGAGAAGAGAGCGGAAAGGAGAGCGGGGAGAGCGGAAATGAGAGAGGGGAGAGCGGAATGGAGCGAGAAGAGAGCGGAAAGGAGAGAGGGGAGAGCGGAATGGAGAGAGGGGAGAGCGGAAGGGAGAGAGGGGAGAGCGGAAAGGAGAGAGAGGAGAGCGGAATGGAGAGAGGGAGAGCGGAAAGGAGAGAGGCGAGAGCGGAATGGAGAGAGGGGAGAGCGGAAAGGAGAGAGGGAGAGCGGAAAGGAGAGAGGAGAGCGGAATGGAGAGAGGGGAGAGCGGAAAGGAGAGAGGGGAGAGCGGAAGGGAGAGAGGGGAGAGCGGAAAAGAGAGAGGAGAGCGGAATGGAGAGAGGGGAGAGCGGAAAGGAGAGAGGGGAGAGCGGAAAAGAGAGAGGAGAGCGGAATGGAGAGAGGGAAGAGCGGAAAGGAGAGAGGGGAGAGCGGAAAGGAGAGAGGGGAGAGCGGAAGGGAGAGAGGGGAGAGCGGAAAGGAGAGAGGGGAGAGCGGAAAAGAGAGAGGAGAGCGGAAAGGAGAGAGGCGAGAGCGGAAAGGAGAGAGGGAAGAGCGGAAAGGAGAGAGGGGAGAGCGGAAAGGAGAGAGGGGAGAGCGGAAAGGAGAGAGGGGAGAGCGGAATGGAGAGAGGAGAGCGGAAAGGAGAGAGGGGAGAGTGGAAAGGAGAGCGGGGAGAGCGGAAATGAGAGAGGGGAGAGCGGAATGGAGCGAGAAGAGAGCGGAAAGGAGAGCGGGGAGAGCGGAAATGAGAGAGGGGAGAGCGGAATGGAGCGAGAAGAGAGCGGAAAGGAGAGAGGGGAGAGCGGAATGGAGAGAGGGGAGAGCGGAAGGGAGAGAGGGGAGAGCGGAAAGGAGAGAGAGGAGAGCGGAATGGAGAGAGGGGAGAGCGGAAAGGAGAGAGGCGAGAGCGGAATGGAGAGAGGGGAGAGCGGAAAGGAGAGAGGGGAGAGCGGAAAGGAGAGAGGAGAGCGGAATGGAGAGAGGGGAGAGCGGAAAGGAGAGAGGGGAGAGCGGAAGGGAGAGAGGGGAGAGCGGAAAAGAGAGAGGAGAGCGGAATGGAGAGAGGGGAGAGCGGAAAGGAGAGAGGGGAGAGCGGAAAAGAGAGAGGAGAGCGGAAAGGAGAGAGGGGAGAGCGGAAAGGAGAGAGGGGAGAGCGGAAAGGAGAGAGGGGAGAGCGGAAAGGAGAGAGGGGAGAGCGGAATGGAGAGAGGAGAGCGGAAAGGAGAGAGGGGAGAGTGGAAAGGAGAGCGGGGAGAGCGGAAATGAGAGAGAGGAGAGCGGAATGGAGCGAGAAGAGAGCGGAAAGGAGAGCGGGGAGAGCGGAAATGAGAGAGGGGAGAGCGGAATGGAGCGAGAAGAGAGCGGAAAGGAGAGAGGGGAGAGCGGAATGGAGAGAGGGGAGAGCGGAAGGGAGAGAGGGGAGAGCGGAAAGGAGAGAGAGGAGAGCGGAATGGAGAGAGGGGAGAGCGGAAAGGAGAGAGGCGAGAGCGGAATGGAAGTTAGGGGGGAAAGCGGAAAGGAGAGAGGGAAGAGCGGAAAGGAGAGAGGGAAGAGCGGAAAGGAGAGAGGGAAGAGCGGAAAGGAGAGAGAGGAGAGCGGAAAGGAGAGAGGGAAGAGCGGAAAAGAGAGAGGGGAGAGCGGAAAGGAGAGAGGGGAGAGCGGAAAGGAGAGAGGGGAGAGCGGAAGGGAGAGAGGGGAGAGCGGAAAGGAGAGAGGGGAGAGCGGAAAAGAGAGAGGAGAGCGGAAAGGAGAGAGGGGAGAGCGGAAATTATTTCCGAATTTTCTCTTTTCAAGATTTTTATACTAAATAACAAACAAACATACAAACAACACGTCATTTTTGTCTATCGAGAAGTTGAAATAACATTGCCCGAGACCTACTGTTTTTCTCTGTGCTCCCACGAATAGAAAATTTGTGATAAAATTCAGTCATTAAGTCATTATTCTGTGGCTTAATCGTAGCCGGTTGAGAAAATGTCACATTCTACTGCGAAATTGCTGTTTTTAGTCTGTCTGGTTTTTCTACGTCTGACATTCAAAAGGTCTGGCCTGAATCTCTCTCATCATTTCACGTTAATCCCTATGTATAAAGTTAATCACACAGTTGAACTCACTTTGTGCCTGTCACATGTGACTCGCTGATTCAATCACTCACTAACTCAATCACTCATGAACTTATCAACTCACTCATTCAACCACTCACTCACTAATTCACTCACTCGCTCACTCATTTATTCATTAACTCAATCCCTCATTCACTCACTCATTCACTCATTCACTAAATCACTTATTCATTCACTCACTCACTCACTTACTCACTCATTCATGCACTTATCAAGTCATTAACAAATTCACCCACCCATTCACTCGAGACTACAGGCATAATTTATCATATCCAATATGAACAAAACAGTTTCAACCAGTTTCAAATATCGGCAAAGGTAATTCACGTGACTAGCCAGTGAGCATATCAAGGAGGACAATTCACTAGTCATTGGTCAGTTCTTTCTTCAAGGCCGCTGCCGCTGGCTCCTGCCTGCATTCCCACACCCTTCCTGTCGCCCTTTGGGGTACCATGGGATTCCGGCAGCGGATTTCTTTAAAGACAGCGGCACTGCGCAAAGCACTTTTTCGTCTACGTTTTCCTCTTGCAATGCCCGGATCCCTGGAGTTGCTATGGGGAAATTCTATTTATACTCGCACATACACAACATTTAGGCTTCTTTATTTCTCCCCCTGCCCTGGTCCCAGGGTCCGACCCTATGCACTTTGGGATCGCTCTGCAGTAAAAGTATAGTTGCTAACCCATGTAGCCTGCCCACTTGGGTCCCACCCACGTATTTGGGGAGTGGGACCGAAAACAAATAAAATTAGATGGGGTATTTGAAACTTTTCCAGACAGCAGGCAGGCAGACAGACAGACAGACAGACAGACAGACAGACAGACAGACAGACAGACAGACAGACAGACAGACAGACAGACAGACACTAAGACAGACAGACAGACAGACAGACAGACAGACAGACAGACAGACAGACAGACAGACAGACACACAGACAGACAGACAGACAGACAGACAGACAGACAGACAGACACTAAGACAGACAGACAGACAGACAGACAGACAGACAGACAGACAGACAGACAGACAGACAGACAGACACACAGACAGACAGACAGACAGACAGACAGACAGACAGACAGACAGACAGACAGACAGACACTAAGACAGACACACAGACAGACAGACAGACAGACAGACAGACACACAGACAGACAGGCAGACAGACAGGCAGACAGACAGGCAGGCAGACAGACAGACAGACAGACAGACAGACAGACAGACAGACAGACAGACAGACAGACAGACAGACAGACACTAAGACACACACAGACACTAAGACACACACAGACACTAAGACAGACAGGACAGTATCTATGGGTAGGTATAGGTAGGTAGGTAGGTAGGTAGATAGGTAGGTAGGTAGGTAGGTAGGTAGGTAGGTAGGTAGGTAGGTAGGTAGGTAGGTAGGTTAATAGAAAATGTTGCAAGATAGATAGAACACACACACACACGTGTACTGAATTTACGCATAGATTGTTCCGCTTCATTCCATTAGCATCAGATACGAGAGTATAGCACAGGAGCTGCAGCAGGCAGTAAGGATTCGAGTTAGGGAAAACACATAGAAGTGAAGCCCTCCAATCGATGTTAAAAGCTGTGCGGCAGACTCTGACCCCGGTAGTTCAACGAATCAAAAAAACATCATTTTGTAATTAGATGTTGTTTAGCAGCAGCTGGGCCGCCTATGGGTGTACTTTTAACACATAAAAAACAAGTCATAAACAAGGCTGCTTTGTTAAAATCTGTCGATATACTGAAATTTTCACCTGTTAATTACCTGCGTGCATTGCAAAATTAATCTTCCTGTGCCACTGCCGATGGTTAAGATCTGCGCAGATTTATAATATTATATGGCTCAGCAAAAGACTAAACACTCATCTAAGAAATTGCTAATTTTACATAGAAGTTTAATTTAGGGTTTGAATGTTCTGAAAAGCCTACTAGTAGCGGTAGGTACGAAATAGCAGAATATTTTGTTTATCTCACCCTATCCCGTGAGTTTATCTCACCCTATCCTGTGTGTTTATCTCACCCTATCCCGTGTGTTTATCTCACCCTATCCCGTGAGTTTATCTCACCCTATCCCGTGAGTTTATCTCACCCTATCCTGTGTGTTTATCTCACCCTATCTCAATGTGTTTATCTCACCCTATCTCAATGTGTAAATGCACATTGACTGAACTACTATGTATAAGGAAATTGGGACAGAAAATAACGGAACTAACATTATTAATTGCACTACTAATATTACTTTAGTTTTCAAGAGAAAGATGAGAGGTAGAAAAATAGAGTGGATGAGAGAAGAGAGGTAGCCAAATAGAGTGGATGAGAGAAGAGAGAGGTAGACAAATAGAGTGGATGAGAGAAGAGAGAGGTAGACAAATAGAGTGGATGAGAGAAGAGAGAGGTAGACAAATAGAGTGGATGAGAGAGGAGAGAGGTAGACAAATAGAGTGGATGAGAGAGGAGAGAGGTAGACAAATAGAGTGGATGAGAGAGGAGAGAGGTAGACAAATAGAGTGGATGAGAGAGGAGAGAGGTAGCCAAATAGAGTGGATGAGAGAGGAGAGAGGTAGCCAAATAGAGTGGGTGAGAGAGGAGAGAGGTAGACAAAGACGGGGCAGAGGTAGACAAGGAGAGGAAGGCAGAGTGAAGGCAAGTAGAAATTTAGCCCTTAGCCCTACAAAAATAGATCTAAAAGGCCTAAAAATATCTGCTAGCAGAGAACACACTCGTACAGTCAAAAGATGCCCAGTGCTGGCAAAAACACCCCTTTGATTGATGACGAATTAGGGATGCTGACGGACCCACCCGCTAATTTGTTTCTCTGACTCAAGGCGGGCGACAGCTAAGCTGAGCTGAGATCCCTTAGAATATTTTTGAGCAACAAAGATTGATGAGTTATTTTTAGATACCATTAAGTCCGGCTAATGCCGTTCGCTAAGTGGATCCAGGATTGGACCATAACTCTCGGGTCTGTTCTATTTTTAGTTAGTAAAAGAAATAATTATTTCCCCGAGGACTATAGCTACTCTCCAATGTTGGTCGGCCCCATGGGAATATTTCAACAAAACAAGAAAGTGGAATAGTTGCTTCCTTGCGCGGGCAATACAAAAAAAATGATTTTTTATTGACAGTAATCTATCAATATGACTCTTTATCTATCCATCTCGACGTCGGATCAATCAATCTCAATATCTACTCAATAAATCTCAATCCTCAATTTATCAATCTCTCTAATCTACCAGTATTAATCACAATCTGTACTATATCAATCTCACTCTTTAACCTTATCGAGCTTCGATTGGTGGCAGCGAATTTCCTTTCGTAATATATCTATCTCACTCTCTACTCTATCAATCTCAATCTCCGCTTTAATAATCTCACTCTCTAATCTATCAATCTCACTCTCTAATCTATCAATCTCAGTCTCTAATCTATCAATCTCAATCTCCGCTTTAATAATCTCACTCTCTAATCTATCAATCTCACTCTCTAATCTATCAATCTCAGTCTCTAATCTATCAATCTCACTCTCTAGTCTATCAATCTCAGTCTCTAATCTATAAATCTCACTCTCTAGTCCATCAATCTCACTCTCTAATCTTACCAGTCCCACTCTCTAGTCTATCAATCTCTCTAATCTATCAGTCTCACTCTCTAGACTATCAATCTCACTCTCTAATCTATCAGTCCCACTCTCTAGTTTATCAAACTCACTGTCTAATCTATATATCTCACTCTCCACTGTATCAATCTATCTCTATCTCTACTTCAATTATCTCACTTTCTAATCTATCAATCTCAGTCTCCATTTTACCAATATCACTCTCTACTCCATGGATCTCAATCTTTACGCTATGAATTCTTACCAGTACTCTACAAATAATTTATCAAACTCACTATCTACTCAATCAATCTGAATATCTAATGTATCAGTCTCACTCAAGCGTATTGATATTGCAATATGTGCAGTAAAAAGCAACCCCCGTGACGCGCGAGCCAAATCTAGATAAACAGTAAACACACACATGCTGTGGGATTATTTTTAGACCAAAGGATAGACTCTACACTTCGGGATCATATAGTCCATCATCTTTACTGAGCTCATCTATAACAGGAGAACCACTACGAGAAGTTTAAATTAATAAATCAGAACAAGCCAAAGAAAATATTGTTTAGACAGGGCGATATGTGAAGAGCGACAGAGGTTGAGGGCAATGTGTCTGCTCACGCTGTCTCAGAGAACGGACAAGAAAAACAACACGTTTCATTTAATGCTAGCTTCTATTAAACATGGAGCATTGAATGCAGAGGCTGGAATGTGTGTTAGACTAGAATTTGATCGTTAAGTTCCTCGAGATTAAACAAAAATTTAACTCTTACAACCCAGAGGGGGCTTCAGAAGATCGAAATTTCACAACGCTGAAAATTCTGCATGATCCTTGTTGTATGAAGATTTCTACGATGTGAAATTTCGGTCTTATGAAGTTTCGGTCTCATGAAGTTTCGGTCTTATGAAATTTCGGTCTTATGAAGTTTCGGTCTTATGAAGTTTCTGTCTAATGAAGCTTCTGTCTTATGAAGTTTCTGTCTTATGAAGTTTCTGTCTTATGAAGTTTCTGTCTTATGAAGTTTCTGTCTTATGAAGTTTCGGTCTTATGAAGTCTCGGTCTTATGAAAGCGACCCCCTTGAGATGATAGACTGTGAAAATTTTAACAAAACTGTTTGTAAAAAATAAAGGCAGTCTATATTTGAAAAGCCTTAAGCCCCTACCCCCGAAGGTTGGCACAAAAGTACAAGCGGAATTCCTGAAAGAGGAAGGAAGAAAATATCCTGCGGGAAGGCACGTGACACAAAAATCTAGCTTTGAAACGTATATCAATCTTCTGCTATCCCATAGATCCCATAGAACGGCTTAATATGTACTTTTATTTTTCCCCAGCTTAAAAGCCTCTCACCTGTACGCAACCGAGTCCCTGCATGCCTATCTCTATTTCCTAAAAAGCCTTAATGGACTTTTACCTAACAGGCAGCAGACACAGGGACAGGCAAATAAGTTTCACGGAAGAATGTTCGAAAGAGAAAACAAAATATCCCAAAATCCCAATCCAAGTACATCTGAAGGCTGCGTACGGCTGTTCAGTTCAAGGACTGGGGGGTCAATTACTCCAGCTAATGCTGGCACCCATTTTACAGCTGGTTGAACTGAAGCAATGCAGAATTAAGTGTCTTGCTCAAGGACACAAATGGTTCCAGTGGGGTCGGGAATCGAACCCCCGACCTTCAAGTCATGAGTCCGCCGCTCTGACCACTAGGCTACAGTCCCCTCTCTGCTAAACAACCATTTTACCCTGAAACAGCGGTATCACTGCACTGAGTATAGCTAAATTCTGCTTGAGGAATGCCCTGTAAGACTGCTTTAACTGACTTTGAAGCAAGTTACCATGTGGTACATTCCGTATTTTGGATAATAAAAAATGTCAACTTCGAACTTCAACTAACCAAGGCTAGGGGTGTTCGGGTTTCCATTTTTTCCGGGTTCGGGGTTTAACCCGACCCGACCCGACCCGAACTTCCCTGAAAAGAGAACGCTTCATCTCAGGCTTTCTGTGATGATCTTTTTTCGAAGCGTGACGACTGAAGGGAGTTACTCGTCCTGAAGTACCTCTAGTAGTCTACTTCTCGTTCTCATTTGCAGTCCTGACTCCTTAACTCCTTTTCTAGTCATCAGCTAGCAATCTCAAGTCTTCACTCCTCTCCTCTCTATAATTTGAATCCTCATTCTTAAGGTCTACTTTAACATCCACTTATCCAAAGGTTTACCTAAATATTCACCTTTTTTATACTTAAAAAGCGTTACAAAACGACATTAGGAGAAATTTACTTTTATAATAGCTAAAGGTTATTTTTCCTTTGAACCCGAAAACCCCGAAAACCCGACCCTAACACCCTACCCCGAACCCCAACACCCCTACCCAACGCTGACCTGCTCGCAGTGATACTCATCCTCCTCGGCGATAGACTGACTGCGTTGCGTGCTTCGTCGACTTTTAGACAGTCGACGATAGGAAGCGCCCAACCGATTAGCAAGACTCGAACCAGCGCCGCCGCCAAAGCGGAACAAAGACCGCAGCTCGTTGCCAATACTCCCAACTGTGCTTCGACGCTCTTCGTTGGCAGCAGCTTCAGCGGCTGACGACACGTCAGTGGACGAATATCTATCGTCCTGACTGCGGGTGCGCCGGCGCCAATTCTGCTGCTTCTGTTGCATCGAGCTGTTCCTTCGTCGACGACGCTTGATGGCCGAGAGCTCCTCGCCGATGCCGCTGTCGCCTGAGAGACGATGCGACTGGCCTCGACTGCCAGCTCCGGGCAATGTCGATGGAAACTCGCTGATGTCCGGCAAGTCGAATACGCTGTCCGATTCGACAGCGTGTTGACTGTCGACAAACTCTTTTGAGGACTCCAGGTTTAGGGCTGAATAAGACACTTAGTGATGTATAGACCCGATCCGTAGTTCCGTCAGTGAAGATTTCTATCGCGTTATGAGTTCTCTTCCCAACGGAGTCAAATAGGATTTTTATAATTGAAAATCGTTGAGTCCTGAGGACTTCTCCAGTGTTTATATTTATATATATTAAGGTGTAGAGAGAAATAGGAGAGAGAAATTAGAAATTAGCCACAGTGGACGAACTGGGACGGGTTTAGCGAGAGGGGGGGAGAGAGCATGAGCCTCTGTACTTTCTGTCAGGGGTGGCGTCTGGGCGAGTGAACCAATGACAGGCTGTTGTTTTTGTTGGCTTTTCATTCCCTTTCTGGCCATTTCTCTCTCTCTCTCTCTCTGTCTAATTTCTGCAGCACTGAATCTATTAGTACATTTTTTAAAGCAGATTGCCGTGCAGATTTGCTTGACCAGAGAGATCTGTTTGAGTTGCTAGGGCTAATAGTAGTACATTTGAGCCTCTGACCAACAGTGCTAGAAGCGCGAACGGATGCGAAATAAGTGAGAAACGGGGTTATTTGGGTAAGTTGGGTAAGAAGAGAAGGTTTCAGGTTATGCTCGCAGCTAAGTTATAAACAAGAGCAATGGTTTAGGGGTTCTATATTTAGCAATCAGTGCGAGTAGCTTCTCTCTCTCTCTCTCTCTCTCTCTCTCTCTCTCTCTCTCTCTCTCTCTCTCTCTCTCTCTCTCTCTCTCTCTCTCTCTCTCTCTCTCTCTCTCTCTCTCTCTCTCTCTCTCTCTCTCTCTCTCTCTCTCTCTCTCTCTCTCTCTCTCTCTCTCTCTCTCTCTCTCTCTCTCTCTCTCTCTCTCTCTCTCTCTCTCTCTCTCTCTCTCTCTCTCTCTCTCTCTCTCTCTCTCTCTCTCTCTCTCTCTCTCTCTCTCTCTCTCTCTCTCTCTCTCTCTCTCTCTCTCTCTCTCTCTCTCTCTCTCTCTCTCTCTCTCTCTCTCTCTCTCTCTCTCTGGACAATCAAGGGTACCAATAGGCAGATTTTTTGCAAGAAACAAAACACGATTTCACTATTTGGTCTACAATGTCAATGCAAGCTTGTGTGTCATTGTGGTGTATTGTACAGGCAAGTTTTCTTGCAAACTTAAACAGTTATGTTTAATGCCTAACCCCTAATGGCTGGTTGGATTCACATAAAAACAACAGCCTGGCTGATGCTGGGGCTACTCAGCTGACACTGGAACAATGGATGGAAATGCAGCTCACAGAAACTGACCAGCATTCTTGTGTGGCAGCAAATTAATTTATCTATTGATATATAAATCACTCACTCTGATGCTACATGCTATGCTACACAGGTAAAATTATTTAGATAGAATATAGCTTTATAAATATACTGATATAGTTGAAAATGGTCTTTTATTAACTTTAGGATT
Organism: Macrostomum lignano; assembly: GCA_002269645.1. Classification (NCBI taxonomy): domain Eukaryota; kingdom Metazoa; phylum Platyhelminthes; family Macrostomidae; genus Macrostomum; species Macrostomum lignano. The sequence goes on along the minus strand of NIVC01000553.1, from coordinate 240,917 downwards.
AATTAAATTCTACTACATTAATACTAACATAACTAAAGCTCTATTTATAAGGCTGTCTATGATTTAGTTAATTTGTAATAATTTTAATAAATAAACTGAACCTTCAGAATTTCTAACACACAGAAAAAAGGTTTAAGCATATTTATGGTAATACATTTTTTATAGATATTATCTTAAAGACAGCAATATTTGAAAATGAAAGTTGGAAATATAACTTTAATAAAAACATTTTATTTACCAGAATTTTTAACCTACAAATATATTTTTTCTAACAGTATACTACTTATTCCAGTAGGCAGTTTCTGTGTTAAGGAATATTAAATAAGTTTATATCTAAATGGTTAATAAAAATGAATATTTTTGAAGATAAGACAAGTAATTGTTTAAATAACTGCTTCATAAAAAAGAAAAATTAGGGTTTTTTAGTTTTATAATCGAATATCGAATGCTGTGGTTTTAAACTCACCAGTTTGCTTCCACAACCATTATCTTTACTTTCATTGGTAGTCGTCAAAGCTACAGTAGGTTCCTCTTGACTAACCCGTCGAGAGTCTTGAGCCATATTTGAGGCACATGGGTGGTCTGTTTCTTCAAAAACTTCTAGAGAAGTGTCTAAGCGTCTGTTTCCTAATAGGAATATTTCTCTCTTGATGTTGCATACATCTTGCTTCGAATAACCGTGTGGGTAAGTAAGGTTCGTGAATTCATTTTCCATAGTGCTTAGCCAACCTCCGACTCTGTATGAGTTCAAATGAATATTTTGCAAATTTGGTACGTCAAATGATAATTCACTAGGGGCTAGCTTCGATTTAAGTGAGTGGAAATTTCACATCAGACAAAACAGTTTCTCTTGGGCAGGCACGGCAGATGTTGGCAGTACAGCCCAGTAGTGAAGAGTGTTTCTAAAAAACTAAAAATTTAAATAGATTGGCGTCCTATGATACCACGCTTTCACGAGACAATCCCGTTCCGTTCTAGCGTCAATTTGGTCAAGAATCCATTTTTATGTGTATGCCCTTAACAGGAATTACTTTAATAATGTATGATTTTGCGATATTCTACAGACTACATCTATACAATAAATACATTACACTTATTTCACGGTGAAAATAGTGATCGAAGTTATCAAACCGGGCTACTATAAGTAGATAAATTAGAAAACAAAGAAACAACGAATTGGAGAACGAACCGTTGTTCAAGCAGTTCATAGCTCTCAATCTAAACATTTTTCCTGAGAAAATCTAATCATGATACAGCAAGGGAAATAGAACCTTATCGTTTGGTTATCAAAGACAATTTAAATATGCACACATGCAGCTAAGTAAACCACTAAAATACCCAACATGAATACCCAACATGAAGCA
>NIVC01000553.1:94553-234553 GCA_002269645.1 Macrostomum lignano | reverse complement strand
CTCTTCTCTCCCCTCTGTTCTCTCTTCTCTCCCCTCTGTTCTCTCTTCTCTTTCTGCTCTCCTCTATCTTCTCTACTCTCTCTCTCTCCTCTCTCCTCTCCCCTTACCTCTCTTCTCTCTCCTGTCCCTCTCTCCTTTATCCTCTCTCCTCTCTTCTCTCCTCTCACCTCTCTCTCCTCTTTTCTCTCTCACATCTCCCTCTCAATATTTTTACTCTCTCCTATTTTTTCTCATCTTTCACTTTCTCTTATCTACATCTGCATTACGCTGTTGCGCAATTTGCTGAGACATGAGCATGCAAGCGCACTCTCTCTCACCTGATGCAGTTCGGCGCTGTCAACTAAGTCCACATGCTCAATGAGGATGTCGGGGACGCCAAGGCTGCTGCGAGCGTCTGCGCCGTTTTCCCCACTGCTGTTCATGGTTAGAGATTTCTGCTCCTGCTGCTGCTGGTAGAGCTCAACTTCGCGAGAGTGTCGCTTGCAAAGACTCGCAACTGTTCTTCTAGGGGTGTGTTGCAGCAGTTTTGTTCGGATGTATGATTTTTGATTGATGTATTCAAACATTTGGTTACATTTTACGAGATCAAATACAGTGCCATAATTTAATCTTGCATGCATTGAATCTATGAAACATCTGATCAGTAATAATTATCGAAGTTTATCTTTTATTGTCTACCTTTAGACGAATTTAATTAGGATATTTCCTGACCAGAAAGGTCATGCATAATATATTTTACCATTTAGATTGACTGACCGCATCTATGAGTGTTGACTGAGCAATAGTGTACTCTGACAGATTGTAAAACTGCAGGGGATGCGGAATGGAGAGGCTGAATACCACTGCTGCAGCTTGGGAATGTCTGTCTGTCTGTCCGTCTGTCTGTGTTTCTGTCTGTGTGTCTGTCTGTCTGTCTGTCCGTCTGCCTGTCTGTCTGTCTGTCTGTCTGTCTGTCTGTCTGTCTGTCCGTCTGCCTGCCTGCCTGTCTGTCTGTCTGTCTGTCTGTCTGTCTGTCTGTCTTAGTGTCTTAGTGTCTTAGTGTCTGTCTGTCTGTCTGTCTGTCCGTCTGCCTGTCTGTCTGTCTGTCTGTCTGTCTGTCTGTCTGTCTGTCTGTACGTCTGCCTGCCTGTCTGTCTGTCTGTCTGTCTGTCTGTCTGTCTGTCTGTCTGTCTGTCTGTCTGTCTGTCTGTCTGTCTTAGTGTCTGTCTGTCTGTCTGTCTGTCTGTCTGTCTGTCTGTCTGTGTGTGTGTGTGTGTCTGTCTGTGTGTCTGTCTGTCTGTCTGTCTGTCTGTCTGTCTGTCTGTCTGTCTGTACGTCTGCCTGCCTGTCTGTCTGTGTGTGTGTCTGTCTGTGCGTCTGTCTGTCTGTCTGTCTGTATGTCTGTCTGTCTGTCTGTCTGTCTGTCTGTCTGTCTGTCTGTCTGTCTGTCTGTCTGTCTGTCTGTCTGTCTGTCTGTCCGTCTGTCTGTCTGTCTGTCTGTCTGTCTGTCCGTCTGTCTTAGTGTCTGTCTGTCTGTCTTAGTGTCTGTCTGTCTGTCTGTCTGTCTGTCTGTCTGTCTGTCTGTCTGTCTGTCTGTCTGTCTGTCTGTCTGTCTGTCTGTCTGTCTGTCTGTCTGTCTGTCTGTCTGTCTGTCTGTCTGTCTGTCTGTCTGTCTGTCTGTCTGTCTGTCTGTCTGTCTGTCTGTCTTAGTGTCTGTCTGTCTGTCTGTCTGTCTGTCTGTCTGTCTGTCTGTCTGTGTGTGTGTGTGTGTCTGTCTGTGTGTCTGTCTGTCTGTCTGTCTGTCTGTCTGTCCGTCTGTCTGCCTGTCAGAGTGTCTGTCTGTCTGTCTGTGTGTGTGTCTGTCTGTGCGTCTGTCTGTCTGTCTGTCTGTATGTCTGTCTGTCTGTCTGTCTGTCTGTCTGTCTGTCTGTCTGTCTGTCTGTCTGTCTGTCTGTCCGTCTGTCTGTCTGTCTGTCTGTCTGTCTGTCCGTCTGTCTTAGTGTCTGTCTGTCTGTCTTAGTGTCTGTCTGTCTGTCTGTCTGTCTGTCTGTCTGTCTGTCTGTCTGTCTGTCTGTCTGTCTGTCTGTCTGTCTGTCTGTCTGTCTGTCTGTCTGTCTGTCTGTCTGTCTGTCTGTCTGTCTGTCTGTCTGTCTGTCTGTCTGTCTGTCTGTCTGTCTGTCTGTCTGTCTGTCTGTCTGTCTGTCTGTCTGTCTGTCTGTCTGTCTGTCTGTCTTAGTGTCTGTCTGTCTGTCTGTCTTAGTGTCTGTCTGTCTGTCTGTCTGTCTGTCTGTCTGTCTGTATGTCTGTCTGTCTGTCTGTCTGTCTTAGTGTCTGTCTGTCTGTCTGTCTGTCTGTCTGTCTGTCTGTCTTAGTGTCTGTCTGTCTGTCTGTCTGTCTGTCTTAGTGTCTGTCTGTCTGTCTGTCTGTCTGGCTGGCTTAGTGTCTGTCTTAGTGTCTGTCTGTCTGTCTGTCTGTCTGTCTGTCTGTCTTAGTGTCTGTCTGTCTGTCTGTCTGTCTTAGTGTCTGTCTGTCTGTCTGTCTGTCTGTCTGTCTGTCTGTCTGTCTGTCTGTCTGTCTGTCTGTCTGTCTGTCTGTCTGTCTGTCTGTCTGTCTGTCTGTCTGTCTGTCTGTCTGTAAAAAATACTTTATCTGGCACCTATAAACAGCTTCAAGCCCTTACCTGCAGAATGCAACCGTCAGTACAGAGCACTCCTTGCCAAAATAGTCAAAGCAGAACAGCAGGACAGCTGAATTCTGGCGTGAATATGTGAAGAGAAATCGTATTTTGCTGTGCTTTTCACGACTATAGTTAATATATACTTCAAAAGATGGAAGCAATGAGTAGAACAGATAGAATGAACGGAGCAGTTGCAATGGATGGAAATGCTCTAGTTGGCTAGAAGTTTCGGGCAACGGTAGTTGTTCGTTAATAAAAAGATGCGCCCGTCAGTTAAAACCGTCTCTTCCAAGGTCTGATTGGCCAATTGCAGCAGTGGTGCAGAGCCAACGTGCATAAGAGGGGGGAAAGAGGGTAGAGAGGGACAGAGGAAAAGAAGTAGAGCTGCCAATTGTATTACAGATCTCACCCCATATGGCTAAGCACCACGTTGTATCCAATACTGCAATTTCCACGCTGCTTTTGTTCTCTGTCTAAATAATTAATTTGCAGGAGCTAAGCGAAAGATATTCGAAAGAATAAGAGCTAGTGTGCGTGCTTGTGTCATAAGCTGTGCGTCTGTGAGTCAAATGGAAACAAACCATAAATTGCATGCCATTCAAATTTTCCAAAAGCTCTTGCCTTTGTGTGCAAAATTCTGACAATAGGAATTGCTAATTATTAACTAGCGGAGTTGTGATGGAAGATTCCAGTGCAAATTTACAGTTTACTGCGACTCTTTTTTAACACTCGCTTATGCCTTTCTCACCTTCCTCTCTCTCACTAATCCCTTCTCTTATCCACCTCGCTAATCCCCCAATCCCCTGTCTCTAATCCTCCTTCTTTAATCCCCTGTCTCTAATCCTCCTTCTCTAATCCCCTGTCTCTAATCCTCCTTTAATCCAATGTCTCTAATCCTCATTCTTTAATCCCCTGTCTCTAATATTCCATCTCAAATTCCTCGTCTCCACTCCGCTGTCTCTAATTTCACTTTTTTTCATTCCCCGTCTCCAAGCTTCCCTCTTTCCCTTCTATCTGCCTAATTTTTCTCTTTAATCCCTTCTCTAGTCTCCCACTTTCTGTTTCTCTCTATGTCTAACTTGCCCCCTCCTATTTTCTCTCTCACTAATTATTGCTCTCTCATTCTTTTCTCGTCAATCTAGTCTTTCCTCTCCGTCTCCGAAAATGATTCGGAGTTTTCTTAGAAATGAGTCATCGTTTTCTTAAGAGTAAGTCGGATTTTTTAGAAATAAGCGTAGTTTTCTTAGAAATAAGCCAGGGTTTTCTTAGAAATGATTCGGAGTTTCCTTAGAAATGAGTTGGAGTTGGAGGTCGGTAAGGAATGTATATTTGTTGTATCGCTAGCGTATTCTCGACCGAATTAGTCTATGGCATAAACCCAAATTCAGGGCTGCGCGTTCGTAGGATTGCATCTCATGCATTCTATCCATGAAAAAAACACTCGTAAGTTATCCGAGGGCCGTAGCCCAGTGGTCCTGCGCCGCGCTCTCACGTGCCAGCGGCCCAGGCTCGATTCCAAGTGCAGTCACATTAATTTGAGGCTAAATTGGAATCTCGGCTTGGCTCTGCTCGTGCAATTAACAGTCTTGAGGACCAACCCCCAAGGCACAGTGAAGTGTACATGCCTAACAATAAATAAAGTTAGGGCCGCTGTACACTCCTGTGTGAGTATGTGCCTGCGTACGTATCCGCGCGCTTGTGTACCTGCTCAGGGGAGTCGGCGGAATGGGCAGCAATGCCTCTCGCCGGTTGTGTGAAATTGTCCACTACGCTAAATTAATTTCTAGCCCTGGAGTAATCACCTTCGTTTAAGGTCGAATCTTTTACAGGCTTCGGCTGTTTACTAATACGCTCGTAGGTAATAAAAAATCTGCTTGCTTAAAATAGCGCCGAGCTGTTGTTATTTTTCTTCGGGAAGAAATTTCGTAGACTATTGAGCTTCAAGGGGATAATTGTGGAGCGTAGGGCTTCTTTAGTCACATGCCCTGAGAGAAGGGGAGAGTGAGGAAGCTCATAGTTTTCATTCCCCCTTCTCCCTCACTCTCTCTCCCCTTCTCCCTCTCTCATATTCTCCCTCACTCTCTCTCCCTCTCTTCCTCTCTCATATTCTCCCTCACTCTCTCCCTCTCTCCCTCTCTAATACCCTCCCTCACTCTCTCTCCCTCTCTCCCTCTCTAATACCCTCCCTCACTCTCTCTCCCTCTCTCCCTCTCTAATACCCTCCCTCACTCTCTCTCCCTCTTTCCCTCTCTAATACCCTCCCTCACTCTCTCTCCCTCTCTCCCTCTCTAATACCCTCCCTCACTCTCTCTCCCTCTCTCCCTCTCTAATACCCTCCCTCACTCTCTCTCCCTCTCTCCCTCTCTAATACCCTCCCTCACTCTCTCTCCCTCTCTCCCTCTCTAATACCCTCCCTCACTCTCTCTCCCTCTCTCCCTCTCTAATACCCTCCCTCACTCTCTCTCCCTCTCTCCCTCTCTAATACCCTCCCTCACTCTCTCTCCCTCTCTCCCTCTCTAATACCCTCCCTCACTCTCTCTCCCTCTCTCCCTCTCTAATACCCTCCCTCACTCTCTCTCCCTCTTTCCCTCTCTAATACCCTCCCTCACTCTCTCTCCCTCTCTCCCTCTCTCCCTCTCTCATACTCTCCCTCACTCTCTCTCCCCTTCTCCCTCTCTCATACTCTCCATCACTCTCTCCCCCTATTCCCTCCATCTTCAGCAGAGACCGCATCCAATATTCGCCCTTCAAAAGTCCCCAGCAAAATCAGCTAATTCGATTCAACACGACAGTTCAATCCGGTGCGTGAATTTCCTCACTTCGCGTGCTAAATCAGAATTAGCCTCAACTAGCAGCATCATAATCTATCCAATAATATTGTCATGGGAATTTTTTCTAAACCCTAAATCTTCCTAAAGCTCAGTATCAAATACTTGGTATAAGATTAGCTTTATCTAACCCCTAATGGTGTACACTGTAAATCTAAATTAATATTGATACAGCAGCCAGCAGACGGTCAAGACTCAGCCTCATTATTTTTATTACTTTGGCTCAGGAAGAATAGTCAGGCAAGTCACTCTCGCATCTCTATCGGGCGATGGTTCATAATAGCCGGGTTGCGGGTCCATTGTCAACGGGCCAAGTAAAAAGCGGCTGTTCGCTTCCACGCGTCTATTCATTAGGGGCTACCTGCGCACAATCACGGCCTCTGTGTGGAATCTCACAGCTTCCTGTATTAAATCTCACTGTTTCCTGCATGAAATCTCACTGCTTCCACCGTGGAATCTCACAGCTTCCTGTATTAAATCTCACTGTTTCCTGCATGAAATCTCACTGCTTCCACCGTGGAATCTCACAGCTTCCTGTATTAAATCTCACTGTTTCCTGCATGAAATCTCACTGCTTCCACCGTGGAATCTCACAGCTTCCTGTATTAAATCTCACTGATTCCTGCATGAAATCTCACTGCTTCTACCGTGGAATCTCACAGCTTCCTGTATTAAATCTCACTGTTTCCTGCATGAAATCTCACTGCTTCCACCGTGGAATCTCACAGCTTCCTGTATTAAATCTCACTGATTCATGCATGAAATCTCACTGCTTGCACCGTTGAATCTCACTGCTGCTTCCACCGTGGAATCTCACTGCTTCCTGTGTGAAATCTCACTGATTCCTGCATGAAATCTAACTGTTTCCACCGTGGAATCACACTGTTTCTAATCTCGCTACTGAATCCCCTGACACCCTACTGAATCCGCTGACACCCTACTGAATCCGCTGACACCCTACGGAATCCCCTGACACCCTATTGAATCCCCTGACACCCCACTGAATCCCCTGACATCCCACTGAATTTCCTGGCACCCTACTGAATCCCCTGACACCCCACTGAATCCCCTGACATCCCACTGAATCCCCTGACACCCCACTGAATCCCCTGACACCCCATTAAATCCCCTGACACCCTACTGAATCCCCTGACACCCTACTGAATCCCCGACACCCCACTGCAATTCCTGATACCATAATGCATCATTTATACGATGCATTCTAGAAGACACCTCTTTAGTATATTAGCGGGCGGGCAGTAAGTTCACATGTGGTGGGTGCATTTACTTAACTGTCATTATGGTGCATGCAAGCTGAAATGTCAAGGCAGCGCAATCTACTGCAAACTTCTGAATAATTCATACATTAACTTCTGTTTTCCAATTTACAGTTGCGACAGGCCAGACCTTCTTTGCTGAATATATCAGCTAATTTGTTTCGTGTGTTAGTTAATCCAGGTCTCAGGAAATCAAGTCTGGATAAACCCAGGCCATGCTTATAGGCTAACGAGACCAATTTTTCCTCCGTGGAGAACTTTCTAGTGCGCTTGTGTTTGCATGAACGAAATTCGATTGCAGCACGAATACTTGGGGACACAGCCTAGCAACCAGCCCCAGGGGATTGGAGAGGCCGTAGAGAGCCTGAGATGAGGTCAAATATACTCACTGTACTGACAGGGACGCTAAAAATGCCACCCTTTTTACTACTTAGTAAGTAGGCAAAGTTGCTTTTTTGGCATTTCAGATTTAAAAAACTTGAATGCTACGCACCTCGGCGATACAGCTCGTTTCTGCCCTCTGCAGCCCATCAATATTGGTGTAATTGGGAGACCAGAAGGTTAGCTAGACACCTCTCATTTTAGGCATTTGTTGAATTAAAAAAAACTAGAAAATATTAGCATCTCAGCAACATCCATGAGCCATAGCAGTTCAGTAATCTCCCAATGAGTTTGCTCGCAAAGGCGTATTCAGCATGCCAGAGTGAAGTATGAGACAGACCAGGCCCAAGGGCTAAGTTCTGCGATGCCTGCCCCCATCTTCAGCAGGTAAAGGCCGGTGGGAGGTCTGCACCCTCTGTTTGCCTCTGGCAGCCGCAGACCCCCCCCCCCACGCTGTCTCGCAAGCCGACCCAGGGGTACCCGTCCCCGCGTGTGTTCAAGGCAGATCCTAGGGCTGCCGGACAGACTGGGCTCCGGCGCTGGTGACCCATCCAGTGGCTACGGCCGAACTTGGGTATGCGGGTCTGGCTCGCCAGTCCGCAGGCCGTGGTACTGCTCAACGTACCCTCTGATGCCTAAGATGTTCGACCGTGCCGATGGGCTGGAAGGCCGGGGAGTAGTCCGGTTGCAAGCGGTCCCCCTCCTGGTGTCGGGCCAGCTTTGAGGGTTCTTTTGGCCTACTGCCCGGTCAGGTGGAGCGGCCGGGTGGGTATCGCGCCCCTTCGAGGGTAGCCCACCAACCTTTATAATGGCCTCGAGCCGACTATGGATAAACAAACTTTACCTAAGGACGGGGATCCTTCTAAACCCCAACCTCAGTCCGAAGGACCGGCCGGCCCTGCTGGCAGATCCCAACCGACTGATTCAACTGTGGCAAAGGGAGGATCGGCTGGCTCTGCCGGCAGATCCAACCAGAGCTGCCAAAACCAAAGTACCCAAAGACCTGCCAGCTCTGCTGGTGGATCAAAGGGAACCGCGAGCTCTGAGCCCAAAGGACCGGCCAAATCTGGCAGATCCGACGCAGCTCAGCGGGCTCGGCTTGAGCGCAAACGCGCTAAGCAACGCGCCAAGCGGCAGCTATGCGGTTTTTGTCCCTGCAGAGAGCACCGCAGCTGGACCAGACGTTATCCGCCGGGTCCTACTGCGCCTGAATCCCGACCTCCCTGCTAGTGGACTGGCGTATCACCGCAATGTCCGCAGGGGGGAGACGGGTAAATCAATTGTCCTCGGCCTTTCCAACGCTTGGGCGAGTCGGTACCCTAATGGATCCTCTTTCCAGCTGGGTGCCCTCAAGCTCAAGTTGCGCCGAGGAAAGTCTGCCAAAGGGAAGGCTACTGCCAACCCCGGCATCTCCGGCAAGAGAGAGGCGCAGTCTGAGGCCCAAGGAAAGGCGCAAGCCAATCCTAAAGCCGATGCTGCACCTCGCCCCTCTGCTAGAAGTAATTCGGCGTCTGTGGCGACGGCTCCGGCCAAGCCCCGGGAACCAAACCTGCCAGCCGAAGAAGGAGTTGAGGATGAAACCGGGTCTTCGGAATCCGAGCTCTCCTCGGCCACTCTGATGGGGTCTGAGGGCAAAGATGCAGATGAGGAAACCTCCTCCATCCTGTCATCGGAGCCCGAGGACTCTGCCGGGGGGGGGGGGGGGGTAGGGGGCTGGTGGGGGCCTTGGACGAGGGCGAACTGTTGTCCAAGTCTCCTTGATGGCCCGGGGTTCGAGCCAGTCTTGCATTTAGTACAGTATGGCTAAGCTCCACGCTGCAAAAGGAGCGACATTCTGTCTGCAAATTAATTTACAGCATTGCGTATCTGCGTCAGTAAATCTGATGAATATTGCTGAGCTGTACAGGCCAGGCCTCATCCTGATCCAGGAACCCTGGTGCCCAACATTCCTTCTGGCTACTCTGATTTTTATGTGTGTGGCCCGGGCAACAGCCGTCCATCTCCAGGCTTGGCTGAGGACTGATCTCTCAGACAGTCCTTGATGCTCAACTGACACGCCTTGATCTACACTTCCGTAATTAGACCTGCCATTACATACGCCTCTGTTGTCTGGGTCAGCGCCACCCAGATCAAAACCCATGCAGAGATGCTCAACACGATCCAGGGTAGAGCGTGTAGGCTTATCTGCAATGCCACTAGGTCCACGTCCTTTGCCGGCGTAAAATTCCTCTACATGAGAGCACCTGCTCCTTGTTCCACATAGCGACCGGTGCCTCAACATTCTCAGTGAGTGCGAGGCCAATCACATCTTCACCGATGGCATTTCTTCAACGCTCAACCTGAGACAACGCTACTCTGTAGCTATCGACCCGCGCGATACCATCAATGACCACTGGAACCCTGGTGAGCTTCATTGCTACACCGACGGTTCTAAGCAGTCAGCCAACACCGGCTTTGGTGTTGGGATCTTCCTGAACGGTAGGGTCATCGCTACCCACGCTCAATACACTGGGGTCAACTCCAGTGTTTTCCAAAATGAAGTTATCGCCATCAGCTCCTGCACCGCAGAGCTCCTCACCACTGGCGTAACCGGTAAGAGCATCATTTTCCATTCGGACAGCCAAGCTGCCTTGCACGCCATCTGTGGCTGCAGCGTCAACTCTGCTACAGTCCTTGACTGTATCAAACTTCTTAATATGTTAGGTTCCACCAACAAAACTACCCTAGTGGGTTCCGGGGCATGTAGGGATCCGATGGAATGAGTTAGCCGACGCCCTTGCAAAAGTTGGCGCCTCCGGCTCCTCTCTCGGGCCTGAACCTCTTGTCCCGATTCCCGGCTGTGTCATCGACTCGCGCATCAAAACGTGGATCAGGACCCAGCACCACTCAGCCTGGGCGAACTGCACTACTTGCAGGCAATTCAGAGGCGCTGTCCCTCAGCCCTCTCGCCAGCTCCTGAAGCTCCTCTTGCGCCTCTCGCGAAGAGACATCAGGGCTGCCACCATGACCCTCTCTGGTCACGGCTGCTTCTCCAGGCACCAGTACCTGCAGGGCAACGCCACCAACGCCATCTGCAGTTTCTGTAACTCAGGTGACGAAACCGCTGAGCATTTCGTCAGCATCTGTCCCGCCTTCATGCGAGCCAGACTCACTTACCTCGGGCCACACACATATATTACTGAAGCGTGCAAACCCGAAAATTTTAATCAGCTCATGCGCTACCTCCAGGCCACCCGCAGGGCTGAACTCTCCCATTCAGAGAGCATCATGGCTGCTGGCGACACTGGGAGACCTCCCTGGGCGGGCCAACCCTTCGCTCATAGCGATGCGTCGGCCGTTCAGGGATTAGCGGAATGGGCGTTCGCGCCTTCCCGCTGTGTCCCTTCTGGAACAGCCCTGCAGCTAAGTCAAGTAAGTCAAGGCCCAATGTGTCTTGCCATCTCAGCAATTCCTCCTATGCGTCTTGACATCTCGTTCAGATAAAACAGAACTCGCATTAAATTTTTCTAATTTAAACCTGGGTCCGTGAGTTAAAGTGTAATAACGAAACCTGTGAAACAGCTGCGGTTAACACTGTATTAAATTTGAAGGTGTTATCAAAAGAGTAAAGACTGACTGAGGCTTTAAAATCCGATAAAAATGACGAGCATTAGTTTTCAAACTGATTAACTCAGAGGCTGGTGTTGCCTTCTGATCTGACGGATCAGATTAATTTATCAGTGCGTCAGTTAAACGGCGACAGGCACTCGCACAGACCGGTTCTGACTGCGCCGCGACTGTCAGCGTCTCCAAGAAAGGTTCGGGCGGCCACCGCGTTCTCGGTACCTCTGTACCGGTTGTCGGGTTCTCCGCTGCCCCACAGGCTGTCGTCGAAGCTGATGTTGCAGGCCACCCAGCGCCAGCCTCCGCCGGGCTCCGCACTGCCCGGAGTCTGGAAGCCGCCGACCCACATGGAGACGCCGCCACCCTTCGTGTTGAAAACTTGTCCGATGGCAGCCAGCTCGGCGCTGTCGATCACGTCCGCCATGATCACCAGACCGCTCTCCGACTCGCACCTCTGTCTCTGCACTGTCCAGGTGTTAATCGCATTGAAGAGCTTGTACTTCACTCCGCAGTGGTCGTCTCCGAAGTCGGACGGACAAAGCGCACCCGGCTCGAGTCCCGGCTGCTGCTTCACGAACACCCGGCCTCTCCTGGAGCAGCCGCAGTCCCTCACCGACTTGCTGCACTTGTCGAACACGAACAGCTGGCACGGACCGTCAGCCAGGCTGAACGCCTGACAGCGCGGCTCCATGCTGCAGAGCAGCGAGCACTCGACGCTCAACTTGGCCAGGGGCTCGTTTCTGACGAACTCGGGCCGGATGCAGAGCGAGCCGTTGATGGCGTGGAACACCTGGCCAGGGGACACAGCGGGTGAGCTCAGAAGCAGTAGCAGCAGCAGCGACACAACTTTCATTGATGTCATGTTCGACGCTTTCAACCTTTTATGGGCTGTTTGGGCTGAGTTGAAAATAAACTGCAAAATATTTGCAGAAAGAGATGCACTTTATTGCCGCCCTGATGTTTGAAGCCTCAGTGAGCATCTCTGCTCTGGCCAATCCAAGGGATCTGTTATAATATTTGGACTTGGGAATTTCGCTGTGGAGCAATGCTACAAAAAACAATTGCTTACCGTTATATATATGCTTTTTATAACTTTCAGAGGCTCTCAATAAGCAAGCAAGGAAGGAGCTTAAAAGCAAGAAAGCAATCGACAGCGCAGGTCTGCAGAGGCTCGCAGCTGGTTTCAGGCATGAAAGCGCTTGAAGCAGAAAATCCTGCTTCTGATTGTTTCGTGCTCTTCTTGCCGCTCCGTTGCACCAGTCATTCCTATCCACGCTATGTGGGGGGTCTTACTGAAATTGCTGAGATGTCGAGGCTTACTTGGGGAATTGCTGAGATGTCAAGGCTTACTGGGGGAATTGCTGAGATGTCAAGGCTTACTGGGGGAATTGCTGAGATTTCAAGGCTTACTGGGGGAATTGCTGAGATTTCAAGGCTTACTGGGGGAATAGTTAAAATATCAAGGCTGAGAGGTCAGAAGCTAAATGTCGTTTATTCAAAAATTTTCATTCCATTCTTTGAAAAATTTTACTTGAATTAGGTGATTTTGTTATGTCTGAGACTGTAATTGGTTTTGGAGTAGCAGCTCGTAGCCGCTAAATGACATATTTTTGCTCAATCCTGAGCCGAGATTCAGGGCTCTATTTTTATAAACCTTGCTTTTTGACGTATGAGCATAGTAGTTCAACTTGAAAAAATAAAGAGCAGCCTGTGCTAAAATTCATATCTATGGCTAAGCCATACATAGCATCTCCTCCCTTTAGTTAGTTCCGTTCAGGTCAAGTCCCAGTCAGCCTTCCCCAATCAGATCACGAACTACTTAATTTTTGTTAACTTAAGTCTACTTAAGTAGTCCGTGAATCAGGTCCTGTAGAAAACTCTTGGTTTTTGTCTCAGTCTCTGACTGCGCCTTGGTTCGGGGCTGCGCTCCGGTGTTAGGATTTCTGTTCTCCGGAGTTAAAGATCTCTGGCCGGGAGATCCAACACAAAATTACGCGAATGTGATAGGTAACTATTCACAATAAAAAGATTAGAATTTCTGACTAGATAAATATGGGAGAGATCGGTAACCAGAGATCCTGAATCAAACCTTAGTTTTTGCAGTCGTGATGGAGATCGGCAAACGGTGCAGAATCTCCGAGGGACAACATAATCTGGTTTAGGATCTCCGGATGGGGAGACCTGACCATGCCCTGAGATTCCACAACGGTTATCAATCTTCTACATGTAACGGTTTGTATTTTCCGATGGAGATCTTAAACCCTTTAAGGTCTCCGGTCGGAGATCCCAGCCCATTTGCAGCCTCCGAATCGGCGACCCAAAACTGGCCGGAGCCCTGGAGATTCTAATCCGGCAGTACAGGGGCATCGCAGTGCCGTGCCATGCCGTCCCTCACCTTGGCAACCAGGGTGTCCGACCCAGCGCAGTGCGGCACGATCAGTGGGATCGCTAGATTGTGCAGCACCCCGGCCAGCTCGTTGGCGCCATGTGGGACCAGAGTCTTCAGGACCGCGATGAGCTTGGCTTCCCGGCGTTGACGCCGTTCATTGGCCTTGGACCCAGAGCCGTCTCGCGTCCACACTCCAGTGAAGGCGAAGTCCTCGAGGCTGTGGCCATGGTTGCTGAAGTGGCGGGCCACTGGAGTGTCGCGTGCGTGCCTGATGTCGCCGACGTGCGCTAGCATGCGGCCGCGGATGCTGTTGACCGTCTCGCCGACGTAGACCGTGCAGCCGCAGCGGCGGCAGAACACGGTGTAGACGGCGTTGATTGAGTTGCAGTCGATCCTCTGGTTGATGGTGATCGTGACGGTCGTGGACGCGGATCCCGGACAGACAGAGGTGAACCTGGCGTGAAGGCAGCACTTGCACAGCCGGACCGGGTTGCAAGGCAGGAAGCCGAACTCCCACTGCCTTGTCGGGTAGAAGCCCAACTCCGCCAGCACCTTATACTTGACATCGCGTAGAAATCGCCTGTTGTAGCCCTGGTGCTGCGCCAGATTCGACATCAGCTCGGTACAGGCCGCGTTGAAGTCGACTATCTGGGAGCACCTGCGGGCGTATCTGATGAGCTGGGACTTGACCACACCCTTGAAAGTCCGCCTTGGGTGAAATGAGTCGCGGTGGATAAGAGCTCGGCTGTCCGTGGGCTTGAAGAAGACTCTGGTCGCCAGACGCTTGGAGTCCCCCTCGCGGTCCCAGAAGACGGTGGTGTCCAGGAAGTTGACCTCGGTGCTGCTGTAGCTCAGCTGCAACCTGATGTTCGGGTCGAGGCCATCCAGGAGCTCTTGGAAGCGGACCAGCTCGTCTCTCGTTCCATGCCAGGCGCCAAAGATGTCGTCGATGTAGCAAAGCCACAGGGCAGGCTTCTGCGGGCTGAGCTCCAGGCCCCGCTGCTCCCAGTAGCCCATGTAGATGTTGCTGTAGCTGGGTGCAAACGACTTCCCCATGGCCGTGCCTTTCACTTGCAGGAAAAGTTTCCCGTCGAACTCGAAGTCGTTGCGCTCCAGGTTCAGCTTGAGCAGACTGAGGAGGCTCGCGTCTGGGCGCCGGGCGTCCGGGTGCTCCCTGAAGGCCCTCCGCACGCACTCGAGTCCGTCCGCGGTCAGGATGTTGGTGTACAGGCTGGAGACGTCCATGGTGAACAGAAAGGTCTCACCCGGCGCCGGGCAGGTGATGTCTCTGATGGCCGCCTGGAAGTGGTCGGTATCCCTGATGACGATCGGCTGCAGGAAGCTGTCGATGAAGCGGCCGCTGGCATATGACTCGCTGTGCACGTCAGACACGATAGGCCGGCCTCGCTGGAAATGGCGTCTTTATACTCGTAAAGACAGGCTTTCAATTGTTGAATCTCTGGCGTTCACAGCTGCAAACAAACTGCATTACGCAGGAGGCAGTTTCGCAAACTCTGCAGTCGCAACAACGCCATCGACCCGAATGAATTATATTCGACAGTCTCCTACAATTCCTTCAGAGTCGGTTTATGAGCGTAAGCTCATGTCGTCTTGAAGTTGTCGCAGATTTTTTAATAACCTATTGAAAATCAAGGACTAATTATAAGTAAGTAAGTAAGTAATTAAGTAAGTAAGTGAGTGAGTAAGTAAGTGAAGAATAGATCGGGGATCTGGCATCTTGGATGTGTTTGGGTTGAGTTTTGGGTCCAGTTTGGGTCGACCCAAACTCAGCAGTATTGGCGACTGGCTCTCACCTGGGGTACGGGGTGGCAATACGGCTCGCAGTCCAGAGATGCAATCGATCTCACTGGTTGCCTATACAGCGGCCCTGCCTGAAGGGTAGTTTACGTCAGCCACGGACCCCTGAATAGTAGAAGGTCTGGACAGGAAACAGAAATTGGGGGTGTACGAGATGCGGCCCAAGATTTTCTACCCCCCAGGTTATTAATTTAGAAAATTTCCTAAAATAACTGAAGCTTAAAACCACACAGCGCTTTCTGGAAAATTGACATAGCTACTTTATGCTAGAGATGAGAAATTTCTTCTGAAGAGCAGGCAATTAAATATGTCTAAATTATTAGAACTTCGAATAAAATAAGATAAATTCTACATCTAAGTAGCACTTAATAGGGGCAAGAACAAGCTAGACAAATATTATTAAGAAGACACTAGAAACGCTGTTGAGATGTCGAATACGATCGCTATGTAACAAATCCTCTAGCCACTTGGCAAATGTGGTACTATCTACTAAAAGAATACAAAATAATGTATTTGACAGCTCACCAGCTAATGCATTGCAGACGCTCCTGAAAGCTTAGGAATCTTTCGCTGGTTCGGACCGCTTTTAGACTGAGTAGCGCTTGACATGTCTTTTACGAAATTCTTGGCAAAGCAGTTAAAGCAGTTAAAAAGCCTACAAACTAGATGGTGCTGAATATTGTGACCGGCAGTGCACATGTTATTGCCGAAGAGTACGCTTGAAAACCGCTCATCGTCGGTGCACCGATCAAAAACTTTACAGAACAATTGTCGATGGCAAGATAACGTCAAAAACATGTTTTTAGTGGCTTCACTATTCCAAATTCCCAGAAATACTTTCCAACAGTGAACTGCGACCTGATAAGCAAAATCACTGGGCCTTACAAGGCCGCCTCTGTCGACGCTGTCCAGAAAAATTGAATGGCACAGGTTGGCTTCGTCAGTTCTTGAGCTCTCATCTGTGGCAATAAGCGAGTCAACACACTACTTGCACTTTGTTACCGCAACAGTAGAGCGAGCGACAGCACCAGTTACGTAGAAAATTATATTAAGATCATCAATCGATGGCTTTGTATCGAGTTGGATAGCCTCAGATACAGAGTCGGCGACATTTTCAAGTTCCGTTGTTTTTTCCGGTTGGCGTTCTTCCACTGAAAGTGCAGCTGCTTTTTCGATATCCAGCAGCGTTACATTTGAAAACTTCAGAAGCAAGACAGCGCGGATTTTTCTGTCATTCTCAAAAACTTGCTTCATTGACACGAAGTAATTTGCACCAGATAGCTGCCGCAGCCAGCCAAATCGAGATTCCAATGCATCTGATTGCAGTTGACCTAGCAAAACATAATTGAATCCTAGATGATCAATCAAGAAACTAGCACAGACCGAAATAGCAAGACAAGCTTGCCTCAAAGCGAGGAACGTTTCCGCCGTTAATCCCAACCGGCCACTAGACTTCCAGCGTTGCAAAAAATTGGCAAAATCTCTAAGAAACACTAACTTCCAGTCCAAAGACGAGCGCACGGGGTCCATACTTATGTCTCGCTTATGCTTACCTTTGACGGACGACTTTACGTTCAGCACATTCCAGAGCTTTAAAACAAGTGATATAAAAAGGGCCGCATCGTTCCATTCAGGCTTTCCGCTGTGTCTAGAATAGCATATGAGCGCATCTCTCGTGGACTCCGAGAACACAGAAGTTGCCAGTTGTACAGAGACCCGTTCAATATTTTTTGGTTCCAGAACGGTGCGTGAAAGCTAGTGTGCCTTCTTAAGAGGCGCAGAGGACTCCATTTGAAACAGTTCCGCAATGTGGTTAAAATTAGCAAGGCAACCATTTGGCAAGTATGATAGAAATTCTGGACAGCGGGAAAGTTTTCGAGATTGAAAATTGTTGTAGACGTTTTTTAAGTCATGGACTGGGTCAAAAATTAGAAAGATTGGCTGTCCAGACACAGGATCTGAAATACTAGTTGTTAACAAGCCATTGCAGAGATAAATATGGAAGAACTTACGATTAACTGCAGCATTGTCTACAGAAATCGCAACGATATTAAATCCAACGCTCCTCACTGTTCTCATGACTTCTTGGTAGCAGTGGTATTGCTTTTCGGCTGTTAGATTCGCCATAGGAAATATTGCTACGATGTCTTTGAACTTGCTCACCAGAGATTTTACCATAAAGCAAAGCAAAGTAGACACAACTGCACCATCAGCTGTAAGACCGTAGACTTCCACGCTGCTATATTCTACACGTTTTGCTATGTATATTTCGTCAATAATCAGCAAACATGTTCTTTCGAAATTGTTTAGGTTAGAGATTCGAAGGTTTAAATAGGCCAGTCCATTATCCAGTCCAGACTCACCCTGTACGCGTTTAGTAATCTTCTGCAGAGTTTTTACGGATGGCAGGCATAGCACATCTTCTTCCAGTAGAACTCGGTAGGCTGCTGAACTCGACGCGTGGACAAGATAGGCGAAAATCGATAGCTCGGGCGAGTAATTCCGATGGTACTTTGTTGAAGAAGCCAACTCGATTTGTTCAAGAATGAAGCTAAGCTTCCAATGTTTGTCACACCCCTCCACTAGAATTCCTATGTATCTTTTTAAGTTCGTGATAACGGAGTCCAAAAGTCGGTCTGACGCACACTTGTCATCACTACACCATGCTTTTAAGCGAGCCAAGAGATTCAATAATTGAGACAAAGTGCTTAGTCTATCTGGCAAGATGCCATGGTAAAGCCTAGGCGAAAGGACTTCCTTGCCACAACTTACCTGCACTTTAAAATCAGCGTAAACTGAGATTGAACCGGCCAAGTCTAGAACGCCACTGACATACGCTAAGAAATAGATCATTAAAATCAAGTCCATGATGACAACCTGAAATCCTTCAGGCTTTTTGCTCTCCTCAGCCAGTCGAACTTTCACCTCCGCCAGACTCAGAGAGCTGATGTTATCGTCATCTTCAAATGCCTCTTCCATGGCTTCTAAGCGTTGAACTTCTTTGTCTAGGCGACCGGAGACAGTTGCAATCGAAGCGGAGTGTCGAACAGCGGCTGGCCTTGATGACAGATAAGACGGTGCGTTAGGAAAGATAGTTGGTACTGCGTCCTTCTTTAAGTACCTTTTCGTCAGCTTCTTCGTTTCAAAGTTCTTCGATCTGCGAAAATTGCTGTCGGAATGTTCCTCGATGAAGTCACTGGGCACGAAATGCAGGGAGCACATCCTCGAGTGCTTAGAAGGAACAAAATCTTTTCTTGGGTTGGCTTTCAACCATAAAGCTTTGAGAGCTTCATCTTTCGGAATAGAATGAAATGTCACCTTAGTATCGACTTGTTGCGAATGATTTTTGTAGCCACTTGTGCAGCCAAATGCACAACACTTGTAACCCATGTTCTTTTAGTAATAGATTTTAGTATATAAGATTGGTGAAGTAAAAACTTGAATCAGTAAGGTAGATTGAGATTGCAGGGTTGCAGGTTTGCAGGAAGACTATATTCCTACCATTTTCTTACTGTATATAAGGACGGGAAGAATGAGAGAGTACATTTACGAACTAAAAGAAAGAAGAGTGGGATATGAACGGACATGCTAGGGTTGAGTCACACGAAGCCCAATCTGGGCTAGGGGCTGGAGCATGCTCCTGTGCTCCATAGCTAGCTATACCCGAAGCATGCTCCCAGTATAAACCAATAAAAATTGCGTACATAGGGGGTTGCAGCCACAGACCAATATAACTAGACTGCGCATGAGGGTAAAAAAAGTTGTGCCTTTTTCCTAGTAGGAAAAGTGGCACCCCAGTGCCCACTCCCCCACGATCGATAATTGTGCCCGGGCCTTTCTTCTTACCCTCAGCCAACTCAGCTTGTCGGGGTCTCTTTTTTCTTTATGTTCGTAACTAGTGAAAATTCAGACTCAGTAAGAAATAGGATTAACAAATCAACAACTACAGATTCATTTTTAATTTATCTAGAATTTTTTGCACGCATTTAATGGCAAATATATAGTTTATCACGGGAATAAGCTTAAACAGAATGCATTGAAGCCATAACTTACCAGCCTCCATATGCGAATACGCTGATTACAAATTAAGAAAAATCGCTGTTCGAAGCAGCCTTTGCCTCTTGCCGGGTTTTCTTCCAGCGCGTGAAAGATCCTTAGCCAGCTTCTTCATTCGAATATTTATAAAAAGCATAGCCATTACTCGAATCAAATGCAGCTTGTGAGACTCAATGCTGATACTCGCGGATGCCGAATGAGAGTCCAGTTCAGGGAACAGATCGATTGACATGCGCAGAATCTCCTGAACAGCTAAATCACTAGAGAATCCGCTGCTGTAGCTGGAACGCCGAACAACAGTCTCTGCATTGAGCAGCACCCGCAGGACATTGCTGCTAGGAAAAATCAGGCCGCCAGTTCCTTCCTTGTTCAAAACATTTTTTATGGCAACGAGTGAGCATGGTCCGCGTGAAGCTCCTGGCGTCTCAGAGCTTGCGATCAGAGCTGAACTGCACGGAGCACATTCAACTGCTTTCATCATTCTTCGGACGACCGCGCCTGCGATATAGCACACGATGGACTGGCAAATTTCACACACCGATGCATTCTTGCAGTGTTGGATTAAACCCAGACTCAGTCCCATTTCATTTTGAGCTTTCATCTGCTTCCATGGCTGCTGTCCTGATGATGATGGCAGACAAGACAATGATAACTGAATAGTGGCATCCTGCTGCCTCACATTCGGACTCACGGACTGTAGAATTCCACCTCCGGCATGCACCAACAGCTGCCTGAATGCTGAGCGAAATTGCGTGGGCGTTGGGTTATGGTTCCAGCCATTTCGTAGCCTTACTGCATTAAAAACAGTTCGAGAAAATCCTGCGAAAGCTTGTAAGTGCAAAGAAAGAAGAATTCGCCAGTCGAAAATAAATACTTAGCGAGCTCCATAATGCCATGGCAGTTGGTGATGAAGCCTAGGAAGCCAGTCTTCTTTGCGGTTTCTACTATCTTACAGCCAGCCGGAGTTTCAAGGCTACGGAGAAGTTCGATCGAGCTAGAGAAGAAATCGATCCAATCCGACTGATTGTCAGCTCTAAGCGCCATTTTGGCGCCATAACTGACCAGCCGCTTGGAATTGAAAGCGTCGAACAAATCATTCATGTGCTCAACGAAATCTGCGGTGACTAGCACATCAGAGTGCTCAAATCCGATCACACCTTGCTGATGCACCCATCGCAAAGAGTCGGCCACTGACTTGCTAAACAGTTGTGATGCCAAATAGACCTTCATCTTTAAATTAGCAAAGTTGATGTGATGCCTGCTTAACTTGTTTCCAAGTCGGAGTCCATGACTTTCTTGTACTTGCTGCAACATGGAAACATATTTCCATTCAATATTTCCTCTGTTCGGCCAAACAAATCTTCCCAGTGACTGCCACTGATTGCGAATCAGCTTTAACATGTGAGGCACATCCAGGAAGGCTGCAACCTGAATGCTAGGATCGCAGGGGTGCGGGAAGCAGGCGACGACCTCGTTCGGAGAACTTATCCTGGAGCCAAGGAGTTCGATCGCTCGAATGTTGTGCTGAGTTCCATCGCATGTGAATGATGTTGCTATGACGCCAACCTGGTACAGTCGCTGAATGGATTCCTCTACAACGCTCGAAAGAAATTCGCCGTCAACTCCATTCACTAGAAAATACCCTAAAGGCAGCTTCCAATAGCTCTTAAGCCCCACTGCCATCACTACCAGTGCCGAAGACGCCTCCTGATCACTTGGTTTGCCATCACCTTTGTCAACGTAGCCAAAAAACATACCTTCGCTTGAATTCCATTCAATCATCGACTCTAGCGACATTTCATCAGCAACAACGTTGCAGTAGTCAAAGGCTTGGCCGTCAGTGGAGCTGCGTCGCCGCGAAAGTTCCTGGAAAGCCTGATCGCAAAACCCTGGAAAGCACTTTGCATTTGAGAGCCATTTTCTAAGTGACGCAGGATGTGGAAGCTGAAAGTACTTTCGTACATACTCATAAGCCTTCGGACTATAGAAATGCAATGTAGAGGCGAATTTGCGCACTTCGTCAGAGAACCTCTTTGTCCTTTTTCTATTGCAAGGCACGATGCTGCTCAGCAGTGAATCGGAGGTCAAGAAATTCAATCGAGATGCCGCTGCTTCGTTTAACATGCACTTGGCCTTTAGATCCAGAATTGCGTCCTTCAATGTTTTGGCTCTATGTTTAATTTGCCTGTGCTTTGAGCGCAGAGATCGAATTTTTCTGTACTTGCTCTGTACCGTCCGACGCAGGATTTCAATGGCCTTAGCACTTTTCTTAGATCTCTTATGAGCAGCCAAAAGCCTTTTGTATCTGCGCCTCAGGTTTTTTAGGACTCTCACCTTTTCTTCGAATAGTTCTCTGGCCACACAGTTGGCATGCAGTTCTTGTAGGGGTTGTTCTGGTTCATCTGCCTCCGTGTCAGTTGGCTGAGCCTTCGTCTTGCTACATTCCGGCGCTTTCAAAAATGCAGCAAAGTCAACTTCCTGAGCAGCGGCGGCGGCGGCGGTGGCTGTTTTTCGCTTCTTTTCAACAGGCTGCAGGCGGTCAGGGAGCGTCGGGAAGATAGAAGGAACAGCATTTGGATACAGCCGCCTTCTTGTGGTGGGCAGAAAGCCAGCTAGTTGTTCCTTGAAGCAAGACTCTGCAAAGTGGACCGAGCAGACTTGGGTGGTCGCCGATGGTTTGAACTCCTTGCGTCGGAGCGCAACCAGCCACTTTCTCTTCATTTCAGTGTCTTTTGGAAAAAAATGGAAGGACACTGCCGGAGACATTGACGAGTTGTTCGAGCAGCCTAGAGCGCAGCAAAAGCTGCCGTGACTTTTTCTGCTAGGCAGTTTTGAAGAATTAGATTCTTCCATGGCAGTTCGATTTGGTGAGGATTGATTTAGATTAGACTGAAGCAGCTTGCTTTGTATTTCAAGTATGTGTTTTATAAGTTTATATTTTTGGCCCCAGACCACTTTAATATATAGCTACATATCAACGCAGGCGGAAAGAAAAGCAGGCCTGTACCCTAACTTCTTGCCCAAGCACAATTATCGATCGTTTTCGAGTAGGGAGAGAGGGACCATTTTTTCCACTGTCATTTGGTCAAAAACAAGCCCAAGCAAGAAATGCGGGATGCGCAGTCTAGTTATATTTCTTGGTCTGTGGTTGCAGCAAATTTATTGCAAAAATATAGCACAAAGAAAAACTTGTGTTATGTTGTAATGAGTACTGGTGTGTTGGCACTACCGTTGTATTTCTAATTAAATAAAGGTCTAAGTACATAAGGATAGGCCTAGGTTGGCCTAATGTTTTTATTAATGTAAAGTCTAAATAAGACAAGCAACAAATTTAAAAGGACGCACTTTTATTGGTCTTTTCTTCCGTGTTACTCCATTGGCTGTCATCAGGGAGCATGCTCCACAATTAACTAGCTACACTTTACTGGGAGCACGGGAGCATGCTCCAACCCCTAGCGGACTACCCAAGTTAGAGCGTGCTCCAAGCTAGCTAGCTATCTGAATCTAGGTGCCCTAGCCAGGGAATACTCTACATATGGAAGTGACACTCCCCAATGGGGGCGGACCAACCCGGGCCAACTCGTCCCCAAAACCCACCCAGATGAGAGTGGAAAGGTGAGGGAATGGGGGGAGAGAGAAGAATAAAGAGGAGATGAGACATCGATGAGAGGAGAAAAAAGGAGAGAAATGAGAGAGACAGAAGAGAAGATCGATGAAAGGAGAAAAGAAAGGAGAGAAATAAGAGAGAGAAAAGAGAGAAGATCGATGAGAGGAGAAAAGAAAGGAGAGAAGACAGAAGATAAGAAAAACGAGGAGATGAAAGAATAGAGGTGATAAGAAAGGTGAGGAGAGGAGAGAGGAGAGGAGAGAACTTAGAAGGGACAGCAACTTTGTGCGGGCCGAGCCGAATTGCCATTGAAGTTTGCCATTGCCATCAATTGCCATTGATAGAGAGACTTCGTGGACGGAGTTTGCCGGCCTCTGATCTAAATTTTCAGTTGGGACTAGCAATCTTCGACCCCCGGATGGGGGACATCTGGATAGAATCTCTGTTTTCTAAAGTAACAAAAAGACAGCCAAAAATCCTTCAAAAAGACAACAGACAAACTGCTCAAATAAAGTGCATTGCAAAAAGAAATCATCCCAAGACTGCAAGCATCCCCCAGATAGCAAGCATCCCCTAGATAGCAAGCATCCCCAAGATGGCAAGCATCCCCAGATAGCAAGCATCCCCAGATTGCAAGCATCCCCCAGATAGCAAGCATCCCCAAGATAGCAAGCATCCCTCAGATAGCAAGCATCCCCCAGATAGCAAGCATCCCCCAGATAGCAAGCATCCCCCAGATAGCAAGCATCCCCCAGATAGCAAGCATCCCTCAGATAGCAAGCATCCCCCAGATAGCAAGCATCCCCCAGATAGCAAGCATCCCCAGATAGCAAGCATCCCCCAGATAGCAAGCATCCCCCAGATAGCAAGCATCCCCCAGATAGCAAGCATCCCCAAGATAGATAGCATCCCCAAATAGCAAGCATCCACCAGACAATAAGTAGCTAGTGCGACAATTTCCTTAGCATTATAGCGGCTCCTTTAAAATTCGCTTACTTTTACGTTTGAAATTGTGTATCTTTTATGTTTTACAGGGTGGCTCTTTTATGTTCTACGCTCGTACATGGTAACTCTTTTATGTTTGATACGGTGGCTTTTCAATGTCTGACATAGTGGCTCTTCTATGTTTGACATGGGGGCTCTTCTATGTTTGACATGGGGGCTCTTCTATGTTTGACATGGGGGCTCTTCTATGTTTGACATGGGGGCTCTTCTATGTTTGACAAAGTGGCTTTTTAATGTTTTACATGGTGGCTCTATTATGTTTGACATGGTGGCTCTTTAATGTTCGAAATGGTGGCTCTTTAATGTTCAAAAAGGTGGCTCTTTTATGTTTGACATGGTGGCTCTTTAATGTTTGACATGGTGGCTCTTTAATGTTTGACATGGTGGCTCTTTAATGTTAGACAAAGTAGCTCTTTAATGTTTGACATGGTGGCTCTTTAATGTTAGACAAAGTAGCTCTTTAATGTTTGAGATGATGGCTCTTTAATGATAGACATGGTGGCTCTTTAATTTTTGACATGGTGGCTCTTTAATGTTGGACATGGTGGCTCTTTAATGTTAGACATGGTGGCTCTTTAATGTTCGACATAAAGTCACTTATATGTTTGACATGATGGCTCTTTTATGTTTAACATGGTGGCTCTTTAATGTTTGACATGGTAGCTCTTTTATGTTCGACATGGTGGCTCTTTAATGTTCGACATGGTGGCTCTTTTATGTTCGACATGGTGTCGCTTCAATGTTTGACATGGAGTTACGTATATGTTTTACATGGTGGCTCTTTTATGTTCGACGTGGTGGCTCTTTAATGTTTGACATGGGGTCTCTTCAATGTTTGACATGGAGTTACGTATATGTTTGACATGGTGGCTCTTTAATGTTTTACATGGTGGCACTTTCATGTTTGACCTGGTGGCTCTTAAATGTTTGACATGGTGGCTCTGTAATGTTTGACATGGTGTCTCTTTAACGTTTGACATAGAGTCATGTATATGTTTGACATGGTGGCTCTTAAATGTTTGACATGGTGGCTCTTTAATATTTGACATGGTGGCCCTTTTATGTTCGACATGGTGGCTCTTTAATGTTTGACATGGAGTCATATATATGTTTGACCTGGTGGCTCTTGTATTTTTAACACGTTGGCTCTTTAATGTTCGACATGGTGGCTCTTAAATGTCTAACATGGAGTCACGTATATGTTTGACATGGAGTCATGTATATGTCTGGTATGGTAGCTCTTTAATGTTTTACATGGAGTCACCTATATGTTTCACATGGTGGCTATTTTATGTTTGACATGGTGCTTCTTAAATGTTCGACATGGTGGCTCTTTAATGTTTTACATGGTGGCACTTTCATGTTTGACCTGGTGGCTCTTTAATGTTTGACATGGTGGCTCTTTAATATTTGACATGGTGGCCCTTTTATGTTCGACATGGTGGCTCTTTAATGTTTGACATGGAGTCATGTATATATTTGACCTGGTGGCTCTTTAATGTTTGACATGGTGGCTCTTTAATGTTTTACATGGTGGCACTTTCATGTTTGACCTGGTGGCTCTTTAATGTTTGACATGGTGGCTCTTTAATATTTGACATGGAGTCATGTATATGCTTGACCTGGTGGCACTTTCATGTTTGACCTGGTGGCTCTTTAATGTTTGACATGGTGGCTTTTTAATATTTGACATGGTGGCACTTTCATGTTTGACCTGGTGGGTCTTTAATGTTTGACATGGTACCTCTTTTATGTTCGACATGGTGGCTCTTTAATGTTTTACATGGTGGCTCTTTAATGTTTGACATGGTGGCTCTTTAATGTTTGATAAGGTGGCTCTTTAATGTTTGACATTGTGGCTCTTTAATATTTGACAAGGTGGCTCTTTAATGTTTAAAATGGTGGCTCTTTAATTTTCGAAATGGTGGCTGTTTTATGTTTGACATGGTGGCTCTTTAATGTTCGACATGGTGGCTCTTTAATGTTCTTAATGGTGTCTGTTTTATGTTTGACCTGGCGGCTCTTTAATGTTTGACATGGTAACTCTTTTAGGTTTGAAATGGTGTCTCTTTAATGTTTGCCATTGTGGCTCTTTAATGTTCGACATGGTGGCTCTTTTAGGTTTGAAATGGTGGCTCTTTAATGTTTGACATTGTGGCTCTTTAATGTTCGACATGGTGGCTCTTTAATGTTTGACATGGTAACTCTTTTATGTTTGATATGGTGGCTCTTTTATGTTCGACATGGTGGCTCTTTAATGTTTGACATTGTGGCTCTTTAATGTTTGAAATGGTGGCTCTTTAATGTTTCGACATGGTGGCTCTTTAATATTTGACAAGGTGGCTCTTTAATGTTTAAAATGGTGGCTCTTTAATTTTCGAAATGGTGGCTGTTTTATGTTTGACATGGTGGCTCTTTAATGTTCGACATGGTGGCTCTTTAATGTTCTTAATGGTGTCTGTTTTATGTTTGACCTGGCGGCTCTTTAATGTTTGACATGGTAACTCTTTTAGGTTTGAAATGGTGTCTCTTTAATGTTTGCCATTGTGGCTCTTTAATGTTCGACATGGTGGCTCTTTTAGGTTTGAAATGGTGGCTCTTTAATGTTTGACATTGTGGCTCTTTAATGTTCGACATGGTGGCTCTTTAATGTTTGACATGGTAACTCTTTTATGTTTGATATGGTGGCTCTTTTATGTTCGACATGGTGGCTCTTTAATGTTTGACATTGTGGCTCTTTAATGTTTGAAATGGTGGCTCTTTAATGTTTCGACATGGTGGCTCTTTAATGTTGAGAATTTTGTGTTTTTTAACGTGTTTTAATAAAAAAAACATTTTTCACCACTAAGATTCGAACCAAGGTCGCTACATTAGCATTCCAGTCTGTTTCATCCGGCTATCTCTTTTCAATTGGAGAACATGACTTGTGGCCCTTATAATTCAATACTTATAGCAAGTCGGTTAGAGTAAAAAGTTATGACATAATCAATTTCTCAGTCAGCCAGTATCAGTCTCAATTAAAGTTAGCAATATGGTTACGCAATTTCAATGAAGTCTTGTGTGCGTTTCTGTGGCACTGTTTTCACCTTGTTGTGATGCAATCTTTATCACAATCGTAATTCAGCCAGTCAGTTTTTTCTCTAGCATTCTTACAATGCATTTCAAGTCAAAAATTTGGCTTGACCTTTGCAAAAAAGCATGTTTTTCGAATATTTAATCCCTTTAACATTGAGCAATTTCTTAGCCAAGATACATGTACCGTCCCAGGAACATTTCTGATCGAATGGTGCAAGTTTGAAGAAAATCGGTTGAGCCATTTTTTCTGAAATCTATCGCATAGCTAGTTAGTTACAGACATTTCATTTTTAGTATATAGGACTAGCAATCTTCGCCCCCCGATGGGGGACATCTAGATAGAATCTCTGTTCTCTACAAGTATCAATAAGATGGCCAAACAAAGCCTTCACATAGTCAATAGAAAAACTGCTCAGATGAAGTGAAATGCAAAAAGAAAACATCCTAAGACAGCAAGCATCCCCCCAGATAGCAAGCACCTCTAGATAGCAAGCACCACCAGATAGCAAGCACCCCCAGATAGCAAGCACCCCCAGATAGCAAGCACCCCCAGATAGCAAGCACCCCCAGATAGCGAGCACCCCAGATAGCAAGCACCCCCAGATAGCAAGCACCCCAGATAGCAAGCAACCAATTGATAGCAAGTATTGATCCTATACTAAATAGCAAGCATCCACTGGACAATAAGTAGCAAGTGCAACAATTTCCTTAGCTTTATAATGGCTCCTTTGTGATTGGCATGACGCTTCTTTTTACGTTTGAAATTGCGTCTCCTATGTTTGACTTGGTGGCTCTTTAATGTTCGACATGCTGGCTTTTTACTGTTAGACATGGTGGCTCTTCTATGTTTGACATGGTGGCTCTTCTATTTTTGACATGGTGGCTCTTTAATGTTCTTCATGGTGCCTCTTTAATATTCTACATGGTGGCTCTTTAATTTTCGACATGGTGGCTCTTTAATGTTCTACATGGTAACTCTTTTATGTTTGATACGGTGGCTTTTTAATGTCGGACATGTTGTCTCTTTTATGTTTGACATGGTGGCTCTTTAGTGTTCGACAAAGTGGCTCTTTTATGTTTGACATGCTGGCTTTTAATTGTTTGACATGGTGGCTCTTTAATGTTCGAAATGGTGGCTCTTCAATGTTCGAAATGGTGGCTCTTTTATGTTTGACATGGTGGCTCTTAAATGTTTGACATGGTGGCTCTTAAATCTTTGACATGGTGGCTTCTAAATGTTTGACATGGTGGCTCTTTAATGTTCTTCATGGTGGCTCTTTAATATTCTACATAGTGGCTCTTTAATTTTCGACATGGTGGATCTTTAATGTTCTACGTGGTAACTCTTTTATGTTTGATACGGTGGCTTTTTAATGTCTGACATGTTGTCTCTTTTATGTTTGACATGGTGGCTCTTTAGTGTTCGACAAAGTGGCTCTTTTATGTTTGACATGCTGGCTTTTAATTGTTTGACATGGTGGCTCTTCAATGTTCGAAATGGTGGCTCTTCAATGTTTAAAATGGTGGCTCTTTTATGTTTGACATGATGGCTCTTAAATGTTTGACATGGTGGCTCTTAAATCTTTGACATGGTGGCTTCTAAATGTTTGACATGGTGGCTTTTTAATGTTCTTCATGGTGGCTTTTTAATATTCTACATGGTGGCTCTTTAATTTTCGACATGGTGGATCTTTAATGTTCTACATGGTAACTCTTTTATGTTTGATACGGTGGCTTTTTAATGTCTGACATGTTGTCTCTTTTATGTTTGACATGGTGGCTCTTTAGTGTTCGACAAAGTGGCTCTTTTATGTTAGACATGCTGGCTTTTAATTGTTTGACATGGTGGCTCTTCAATGTTCGAAATGGTGGCTCTTCAATGTTTAAAATGGTGGCTCTTTTATGTTTGACATGGTGGCTCTTTTATGTTTGAAATGGTGGCTCTTTTATGTTTGACATGGTGGCTCTTTTAGGTTTGACATGGTGGCTCTTAAATGTTTGACATGGTGGCTCTTTAATATTTGACATAAAGTCACATATATGTTTGACATGGTGGCTCCTAAATGTTTGACATGGTGGCCTTTTATGTTTGACATGGTGGCTCTTTTATGTTCGACAAAGTGGCTCTTTTATGTTTGACTTGGTGGCTCTTTAATTTTCGACATGCTGGCTTTTTACTGTTAGACATGGTGGCTCTTCTATGTTTGACGTGGTGGCTCCTAAATGTTTGACATGGTGGCCTTTTATGTTTGACATGGTGGCTCTTTTATGTTCGACAAAGTGGCTCTTTTATGTTTGACTTAGTGGCTCTTTAATGTTCGACATGCTGGCTTTTTACTGTTAGACATGGTGGCTCTTCTATGTTTGACATGGTGGCTCTTCTATTTTTGACACGGTGGCTCTTTAATGTTCTTCATGGTGCCTCTTTAATATTCTACATGGTGGCTCTTTAATTTTCGACATGGTGGCTCTTTAATGTTCTACATGGTAACTCTTTTATGTTTGATACGGTGGCTTTTTAATGTCTGACATGTTGTCTCTTTTATGTTTGACATGGTGGCTCTTTAGTGTTCGACAAAGTGGCTCTTTTATGTTCGACATGGTGGCTCTTTTAGGTTTGACATGGTGGCTCTTTAATATTTGACATAAAGTCACATATATGTTTGACATGGTGGCTCCTAAATGTTTGACATGGTGGCCTTTTATGTTTGACATGGTGGCTCTTTTATGTTCGACAAAGTGGCTCTTTTATGTTTGACTTGGTGGCTCTTTAATGTTCGACATGCTGGCTTTTTACTGTTAGACATGGTGGCTCTTCTATTTTTGACATGGTGGCTCTTTAATGTTCTTCATGGTGCCTCTTTAATATTCTACATGGTGGCTCTTTAATTTTCGACATGGTGGCTCTTTAATGTTCTACATGGTAACTCTTTTATGTTTGATACGGTGGCTTTTTAATGTCTGACATGTCTCTTTTATGTTTGACATGGTGGCTCTTTAGTGTTCGACAAAGTGGCTCTTTTATGTTTGACATGCTGGCTTTTAATTGTTTGACATGGTGGCTCTTTAATGTTTGAAATGGTGGCTCTTCAATGTTCGAAATGGTGGCTCTTCAATGTTTAAAATGGTGGCTCTTTTATGTTTGACATGGTGGCTCTTTAATGTTTGACATGGTGGCTCTTAAATCTTTGACATGGTGGCTTCTAAATGTTCTTCATGGTGGCTCTTTAATGTTCTTCATGGTGGCTCTTCTATTTTTGACATGGTGGCTCTTTAATTTTCGACATGGTGGATCTTTAATGTTCTACATGGTAACTCTTTTATGTTTGATACGGTGGCTCTTCAATGTCTGACATGTTGTCTCTTTTATGTTTGACATGGTGGCTCTTTAGTGTTCGACAAAGTGGCTCTTTTATGTTTGACATGCTGGCTTTTAATTGTTTGACATGGTGGCTCTTCAATGTTCGAAATGGTGGCTCTTCAATGTTTAAAATGGTGGCTCTTTTATGTTTGACATGGTGGCTCTTAAATGTTTGACATGGTGGCTCTTAAATCTTTGACATAATGGCTTCTAAATGTTTGACATGGTGGCTCTTTAATGTTCTTCATGGTGGCTTTTTAATATTCTACATGGTGGCTCTTTAATTTTCGACATGGTGGATCTTTAATGTTCTACATTCAAAATGCTGATGCAGATTTTTGTTCAGAATGGCATGTAGCCGTCGCTGCAGCAATGAAGTGTCCTTTGAAAAGGAATAAAAGCGAATTTTCTTCTCTGTCGGTGTGGATCGCATTCGCATAGCCGGAACCAGGAATTGCAGTCAATAACACAGCAGGAAAATGGGATTTTTCGTTACTCGAAACTTTGTTGGAGTTTATATAATAATCACAACTGAAAGGACAGGGAAAAGGCAGATGTACGTTCATGGTTCATCCCCAGAGCGCCAACTATTGTATACAGGATGTACATTAAGTGTCTTTATTTTTGTTAAGTCAGTGTTTTCCTCTCTAACATTATTTTTTTCTCACTGTCCTCTCTGCCCCTGCTCTTCTGCTCCTTTCGAAATAAGGGAGTCGGGACAGAGTGGACAGTGTTTGAAACCCCCCTCTAAGCAAGAAGTAACAAAGCTTTTTTCAAGTCATGCTTTTTCGTTCGAAAAAAACCTTGGCCTGGGTTGGTCCGCCCTGAGAGGCCTGAATCGGGGAGTGTCACTTCCATATGTAGAGTATTCCCTGCCCTAGCGGACTTGTCAAGTTAGAGCGTGCTCCAAGCTAGCTAGCTAGGCACCCTTAACTGACTTCGTCTCTTCCCTACCCCACCCCACATAAAGACCAGAGGAACGAATTCCTGGCTTGAACAGTCATAGAAATCTAGAATACTAACTGGAAGTGAAGGCTTTCGCGGGGGCGTACATACCCGGGCCGGGATAAAAAGCTCCTCTTCCCCAAAAGTTTTATTTCCCCCAAAATTTTAATGTTTATTTATCATTCTTTCCATTGAAACAATTTTATTTAAGGTATATTGCTCACCAAGAGTACACAAGCTATATTTCTCAAGCAGTGCAGTGAATGCAAAACTTACCATCAGTGGGCGCCAAACTTTGCAACTTTTCTTACAGTCGGTCCAGTCGCTGATGCGGACAGGTGTTTAGTCCAGTTCTTTGCAGCAGTGTTAAACATCTTCCTGCACACCAGCTGCAAGATTGGATGCTGATACTCACAATGCGTTTGGAATCGCAACTGTGGGAGTTGTTCAAAAATCTTGGAACAAACTGCTTCAAACAGACTGATGTGTCTGTACCTCGATTTCAGAAATCGCTGACAGCGCTGCAGTTGCATGATTATCACCCAAGCCTCTTTGCAGATGGTGAACACCAGGTCAGAAGGGTTCGTTAGACCACCGCGGTCTAGCTGTCGCAGAAAGTCAGATGGCGCTTCGGCTGCAGATTCGTCTGGAGTGGCAACTAGTAGCTGGTTGCATGCAGTGCAGCTTCTTTGCGCTGTGATGGACTTGGCGATTTTTCCAGCCACATAGTAGGTTACGTTGGCATCAGCTGCTTCGATCTCCCCAATTAGGTTTAGTTGGTCTGCAATTTGCCCGGCTTCTTCCATTAAGTCGCTGCTCTCGCTGTGCAGGTCCTTTGCAGCTGCAAGTGACTGAATTGCCTGTGGTGCAGCATGTCTGAACTTCAGAACTGAAACAGAACGGATTGCCTTCTCACCATCCAGAACATCTTTGCACGAAACATAGTAGTTTAATCCTTTTCGGTGACGGTACCATCCAAATCTTCCTTCCAGTGGATCCGACTGGAAAGCTCCGACCAGAGCATATTCAAACATAAGACTATGAGTAAGTACCTGCAGACTTCAACTAGAGCATCCAGCTTGTGACTGAGGGCCAGAAAGGTTTCGTCACTAAGACCTTTGCTTCTGCAGGCCTTCCATTCGCGCAGATAATTAGCGACGTCCGCGAGGTAGGTAAGCTTCCAATCTGTGTCTGACCTGACTGGATCTCAGCAACAGTCTCTTTTATGTTTGCCAATTGAGCTCGTCTTGACATTTAAAACTTTCCAAAGTTGCGTCACCGCATGGACAAAAGTCGCAGTGTCGCCCCACGGCTTTCCTTGATTCGCCGAGTAATATTCCAAGGCGTGCGCGGTAGACTCAGAAAACACAGCTAGTGCCAACTTTGGTGAGGTCTTCTGAATACTTTTTGGATCGATGACGCTTGAGTTGAGTTTTGGGGCCAGTTTGAGTGGCTTGTCCTGTTCCAGATTGTACAGCTCTTTGATGTTCTCAAATTTTGCTACAATTAAGGAATCAGCCGTTCTCTTCTCATGTGGTAGCGGGACATTAAAAAAGGCGCTATCTTTTGCTGGGAGCTCCAGAGACTGCCTTTTCTGAAAATTGTTATAGACGTTTTTAATTGTGTGCGTTGGGTCAAACAGAAGGAAAATCTTCTTTTCTCGATGAAACGGATGGGGTACGCATGTTTGCAGAATGCCACCGCAAAGCTTGTGGACAAAAAACGCACGGTTTGCGGAATGGTTGTCAACCAAGATGGTCACTACATTAAGGTTTGTGCGCTGCAGCATCCCCATGACGCTGTAGTGCTCGTGCAATATTTCGGCAGTCAACTTGCTGAGGCGGAAAAGTGCGACGACATCGCGGTACTTTCCGGCGATTGACTTGACCATGAAGCAGAGCATTGTTGAAGCCGGGTTGGCCTCCTGCATGCCAACAATAGACCCGGAAGAGTAGTCTATTCTTCGATTTAGGTGTAGTAATATTAGGCGATCTCATGAATAATCAGGTTGACATTACTCTCCATTATTGACAGATTTTGAGTCCGTAGATGAAGGTAATTTTCGTCCGAGACGCCAGGGCTGACAGACAGAGGACTAGAAATCGCCGTTAGTCGTCTAACTGATGGCAGAACAAGCAGGTCTTGATCCAGCAGCACCTGGTAGCAAGCTGAACTGGTGGACTTCAGCACCATGGCAAACACTATCAAACCAGGGGAGTACCGTCAAGCCTCCTTTGCCTGGCAACGAAGCCTAAGCTGCTCCACTATAAACTGGACTTGCTGCATCAGTGGCGTGGCAGAGTCATTCGATTCCTCCAGCAAGTTGCACAGGCAATCGATGGCAGCTTCAATCCATTTAGCTTCTGCGCTTCTCGGATTGGGATCAGGGATGCCCCACGATTTTGCTAAAGCTAATAAGTTTTGAATCTGCGAAAACAAGGTGATCTTTCCAAGAAGCAATCATATCGCGTTGAATTTTTACAGAGCAGACCAGATTCGGGACATCCTCCACATCAATCAGGCAGAACGCAATGGAGTCGGCGCCAAACACAGGAACGAATCCAACAGGAATCGGATTGCTCTCTAGCATGGTCTTGATTTCCTCCAGCGATCCCACTTTATCCAACGACAGAAACTCCGATGCCGCTGTTTCTAGCCTGTCACTTTCGGCTTGGTGTCGTAGCTCAGCTGTGGCTGATTCGGTCCGGGAAGTAGAAGCCATTGGCTGCAGTCTTTCCGGAAGTTGAGGGAAAACAGAGGGGATGGCTCCCTTTCGTAAAACGCGCAGGCTCAGTTGCGCATTTCTCTTGCGCTTTCGACGAGTGTTGGAGTCTTGCGATGTGCTGATGAAGTCCGACTCCAAAAAGTGCGCAGAGCACAACCGAGACTCCTTAGTTGGGGCATAGTGCTCTCTGCGAATTCTTCGGAGCCACTCAGTCATCAGTTGTGGATCATTTAACGGAAAGGCATGGAAAGATGTTTTTACATTCGAATCATTGTTCGAAGTCCTTCTTGCGTAGCCAGATTGGCAATTAAATGCAGCGCATTTGTATCCCATCTAGGCAAATTATATTCAGTTATGATATTCAGTTTTGGCTGGATTTGGGTGCTAACAGCCGGTTGCCTCTTTGTTATATATATTATTTTCCTGTGCAGAATACTGTTTGATGTACATTTCCCTCCTCTCATTTCCCATATCCTTTCCTTCCTCCCAAGAATATCCCCACTCCTATTCAATTGATCGTGCACCACTGTAAAGAGCTCTCTGTTTTGCTCCAGTCCAGGGTTTGCTATCACTGTACAGCATTTACAGTGTACATCTGGGTGCTGTCTGAGCTTGAAGGGAATGAAAGATGAAGGCATGAGCAACAAGAAAGAGTTTTAAAGGGCTGGGGGTTTTTGGGAGGGTCTTTTGGATGCGGGTTTAGTCACTATAACATTTTCAAGCTAAAAAGAATCGGCCCGGGTAGGAACGACTTGAACTCCCCGACAAAGAAGCCTTCACTTCCAGTTAGTATTCTAGATTTCTATGGCTGGCCTTGGAATAAAAATTGAGCTTCGCAGTTAGGACCCCCAAAATTTTCGCCCCTGAAGGCGCCCAATCTTGCCTCTTATGGCTCTGGCTCTCCGGCCTCTCCAATAGTCTGCGAAACTTTGTGCGCAGCCCAAAAAACTAGCTTTGTGCTCTATGAACAGGAGGAATCCAATTTTCAGGTGACCTGGGTCTAGTACCCTTGGTGGACCCACCCCTCTACACACCTCTGCCGCAGAGCCCCGCAGAGCCCCCTCCTAGGGCTGATCCGCGTCTAGCCTAGCTGAACCCGCGTTGAACAACAGGTGAGGATAGATGTTCAACCATCGAGGTATTTATAATAAATTTCCCCCACGCAACCCCTTCAAAAAATTTGCATCATCAGATAACGCGCCGTTCCCAGGCTCGCAACGTTCCGGCCGATTCAACGGACCTTCCTCGATTGTGGGTCATCTGATACAACTTGTATAGTACTAGATGTAGTTGAATCCCCGCCTCACATAAAATGCATAAATAATCTTTAAAGTGGAAATAAGTGAAGTTAAGGCGGCCTGCACTCGCCCTTTACAATGCCGTTATCAAACACTTGTGGCTTTTTGTAAGAGTGCAGCTGTCCACAACTGCTACGAGCGTACACTCCACCACGCTCTGATAACAACAGTTTTCTAATTTCCAAACCTAACCTAACCTAAATCCTATTCTTAATAGTCCCTACAATAGTCGATTAAATATGATCCTTATACTACTCAAGTGTGACGGAAGCTGTTTCTTGGAAAATTTTAGGAGGCAGGTTTTACCGAAAAAAGCATTACGGAGATGGGTTTTCATTATTTCAGAACAAAAATGGTTATTTCCTTTGATAGGAGGCAGACCCAATGTTCATCTTTTGATATAACTTGCCTTCCTTAGAGTTCTGTTCGTTAGGAGGTTCAGCCCAAATTTTCAAAGCTTACAGCGAACCACGGGGGCATGGGGGATGGGGGAGAATTTTCATCAGGATTCATTTCAAGTACCAAAACGTGGATAGAAGCTTGGAGACCTATTGATTTACTCCTGACTTATAACTCTGCTACTAGTGCCTATGGTATGGCAAACAATTGTAAATAATAAATACACACCATTAACAAAATGTTCAGCAGTAGTAAGCAACTCGCTCTATTAGTCGTCTTGAGATATAGATATTAGAAGGCAAGCAGTTAAAAATTGGTTGGAGTCAGTCGTTACAGTTGCAGTTTGTTAGAAGTGTTGGTACAGTATGACTGCGTACGTATCCGCGCGCCTGTGTGCCTGCTCAGGGGATTCGATGGAATAAGCAGTAATGCCTCTCACCGGTTGTGTGGCAATGTCGCTTAAAGTGCGCCAGGGTGCACACAGCCCCCTGCCACTAATTCACCCCATTCAAAC
Source organism: Macrostomum lignano (assembly GCA_002269645.1). NCBI lineage: Eukaryota > Metazoa > Platyhelminthes > Macrostomidae > Macrostomum > Macrostomum lignano. The sequence goes on along the minus strand of NIVC01000553.1, from coordinate 198,616 downwards.
GCTGAGTCGAATAGCAAATTGTGAAATCCGTTTAAAAAACACAATAAAATAATTTTTTCAATCTTGTTCTTGGCAATACTTGCACATGACTAGGAACTTGCAACTTGCTTAGGGTTTAGGTTTAGCGTTAGGGTCGGCATCGATTTTCATGGACCCGCTGACACCTGCTCGCATTGGAGAAGCTCAGCCACCTGCTCACCAGACTGGAGCAGACATTCAAAACTGCACATTTGGTCTACAAGCGACTGCAGCTCATGCAGCTCATCCGTTTGGCCAATTGGCGAAATTCCCAAGTCCAAATATTATAACAGATCCCTTGGATTGGCCAGAGCAGAGATGCTCACTGAGGCTTCAAACATCAGGGCGGCAATAAAGTGCGTCTCTTACTGCAAATATTTTGCAGATTATTGTCAACTCAGCCCAAACAGCCCATAAAAAGTTGGGAGCGTCGAACATGACATCAATGAAAGTTGTGTCGCTGCTGCTGCTGATGCTGCTGAGCTCACCCGCTGTGTCCCCTGGCCAGGTGTTCCACGCCATCAACGGCTCGCTCTGCACCCGGCCTGAGTTCATAAGAACCTATTCACACGCTAAATCGAGCATCCAGTGCTCTTCATTCTGCAGCAGGGAGACGCACTGCCAGGCGTTCAGCCTGGCTGACGGTCCGTGCCAGCTGTTCGTTTTCGACAAGTGCAGCAAGTCGGTGAGGAACTGCGGCTGCTCCAGGAGAGGCCGGGTGTTCGTGAAGCAGCAGCCGGGACTCGAGCCGGGCGCGCTGTGTCCGTCCGACTACGGAGACGACCACTGCGGAGTGAAGTACAAGCTCTTCAATACGATCAACACCTGGGCAGTGCAGAGACAGGTGCGAGTCGGAGAGCGGTCTGGTGATCATGGCGGACGTGATCGACGGCAATGAGCTGGCTCATGTGCAGCAAATTTACAACACGAAGGGTGGCGGCGTCTCCATGTGGGTCGGCGGCTTCCAGACTCCGGGCAGTGCGGAGCCGACGGCTTCAACGCCAGCCTGTGGGGCAGCGGAGAGCCCAGCAACGGTGGGAGGTCAGTGCAAGGGGCAGAGGAGGCAGTGGTGTGTCCCAATTTAGGAGAGGCAGCGCAAAGTTAATTTTTTGGCTGACTGCGGGGCTCAAGGTCTCATTTTTGCTGTGTCTCATTATCTAAAACCTACCTGCTTGTCGTAGATCTGACATTATTTTACGATCAGAAAAATGCAGTCTCTGCTTTAGCTCCAAATACAATGGATTTTAAATTGCTTTGCCGTTCCAGTTTGCCTTCAATGTCAGTAGATTGCTAGTTCCGATGCTAAAGTTGATGTCCGTCTTTAAGCGGCCAAGAAGCCAATCCGTTTGTGATTGCTACGAACATTGAACTAGTCGGTTTCCTGTAGGTTAAACTATAGCGTAGCCGCTTGGCAGTTTAGTCGAAAGACGGCAACTAAAATGTGTTGAAAATCGTATTTAAAATCAACAAAAAGTTCTTACATTTTTTGTTTGGATATTTATCTCGCTAAACTGCCTCAATGCTGTCTCAATGCTACGCTCGTATTCTACTTAAAGTTTGTGGAGCAGTAACCAAAACAGTCTGAGGCGTCAACGCTGCATAATAATCAAAGGTCAGATCCAAAATTCTCTTAAGTCCATTCAACAGTCAGTTGAACGGCGACAGGCACTCGCACAGACCGGTTCTGACTGCGCCGCGACTGTCAGCGTCTCCCAGAAAGGTTCGGGCGGCCATAGCGTCCTCTTTGCCTTCTCCATTGCTGGGCTCTCCGCTGCCCCACAGGCTGGCGTCGAAGCTGATGTCGCAGGCCACCCAGCGCCAGCCTCCGCGGGGCTCCGCACTGCCCGGAGTCTGGAAGCCGCCGACCCACATGGAGACGCCGCCACCCTTCGTGTTGAAAACGTGTCCGATGGCAGCCAGCTCGGCGCTGTCGATCACGTCCGCCATGATCACCAGACCGCTCTCCGACTCGCACCTCTGTCTCTGCACTGCCCAGGTGTTAATCGCATTGAACAGCTTGTACTTCACTCCGCAGTGGTCGTCTCCGTAGTCGGACGGACACAGCGCGCCCGGCTCGAGTCCCGGCTGCTGCTTCACGAACACCCGGCCTCTCCTGGAGCAGCCGCAGTCCCTCACCGACTTGCTGCACTTGTCGAACAGGAACAGCTGGCACGGACCGTCAGCCAGGCTGAACGCCTGACAGCGCGGCTCCATGCTGCAGAGCAGCGAGCACTCGATGTCCGACCTGGCTTGAGGCTCGTTTCTGACGAGCTCGGGCCGGATGCAGAGCGAGCCGTTGATGGCGTGGAACACCTGGCCAGGGGACACAGCGGGTGAGCTCAGCATCAGCAGCAGGGACACAACTTTCATTGATGTCATGTTCGACGCTCTCAGTTTCCATGTGGCTTGGAATTTGTTGGCTGCAGTTTTGGGGCTGAGTTGAAAATGATGGCAAAATCTTTTTGCACAAAGAGATGCACTTTATGGCCGCCCTGATGTTTACAGCCTCATTGAGCAGCTCTGCTCTGGCCAATCGAAGGGCTCTGCTTTAATTTTTGGACCTGGAAATTTCGCCAATTGGCCAAACGGATGAGCTGCATGAGCTGCAGTCGCCTACAGACCAAATGTACAGTGTTGAATGCCTGCTCCAGTCTGGCGAGCAGGTGGCTGAGACCGAGCTTCTTCAATGCCAGCAATGGTCACTGGGTCCATGAAAATTGACTGCCTACCTTAATCTTAATTAACCTCTTCCTGACGAATTGAAAACAAGTCATCTGAATTGCGAACGGGTGGCCTGCATTGCAGGCCATAGAAGAAATTCTAATTTTGTGAACCTTCTGATCTCCTCACTTAAAGACGGATGGTCTGCTATGCAGGCCATGGCTGCAGGCAACAACGATTTTGTCTATGGGCGTGTTTGTACTCAGTGTCACAGCTCCTGACTGAAAATTGTACTGGAGTTCTCACTGCATTGACAGGTTGAATAATTTTATAGCTCGTAGTTATGTCATAGACAGTTGGTTGGACTGTCCGCTAAAGACCTGGAGTTTTAGGAAATCTTATGAATGTGGTTAGGAAATTCACTGTAAAAACCTAGCATAAGAGCTTGGATTTTGTAAGAGTTGGCATACAGATGCGAGTAGTTATACATGGCATCACTCAACGAGGAACCAAATTTTGAGCAGTTGATGTCTGATGACGAGGATCAAGATAGCAGCGATTCCACTATACTGACTCGTCCGATGAGGCTTCCGATCTAGACAATGCATCCGTGGATGAAGAAATAGGTGGCTGGCAACGCGTCGTACCCGGAGAGAATGGTTTGCAGGAGCCAAATTCGGAATTCATGGCGACCTCTGGCTTGCATCCGGATTTGGTGGCGCCAGCTGATCCAGACAACAATATTCAATGGTTTTTTCGACCTATTTTTAACTGACGCGCTGATGAACAAGCTGTGCGAGAGGACCAACAAGAAAGCTTGGTTTGAGTTAGAAAGGTTTCAAGCTGAAGGAGGTGAGCCAGCTGAGGTGCCACCAATCTTGAAGACTTGGAAGAATTGCACATTGAACGAGATCAGGAAGGTGATAGCGACCAACTTTTTCATGGGGCTGAGCAAAAAGCCGGAATTGGACCTTTACTGGTCTACGGACCCGTTCGACCAGTGCCCTTTCATGCAGCAACCTTCAAGCCTGTCAAGAGATCGATATAAACAAATCATGCACTTCCTGCGCTTCTACGACTGCACCGCAATCGCAGACTTGAACGACATTCTAAGAAAGATTCGACCGTTTCTTAGAATTGTGCAGCAGGCAATGCAGAATACTTATTTGCCAGAGCAGAACATCTGCCTTGACAAATCGCTAGTGCTGTACAAAGGACGCCTGATTTTTCGTCAGTACATACCAAGCAAGCGAAACAAGTTTGGCATCAAAATGTACTGTCTATGCGAATCCCAGACAGGGTACATGTGGAACTTTTTAATTCACAGTACGGATGCGGAAAACGGAAAATTTGGACAAGGGCTGGAGTGTGATCACCTTTCCATCAGCGAGCGCAATGTGGTTGAGTTGAGCAGCCAAATTTTAAACCTTGGCTATAACCTGTTCACGGACAGCTGCAGGCTTTCTACGGCTCGACTGCCCGAGTTCCTGCTGTCTAAATCCACATTTCTGACGGGCACAGTTCGACAAGATGGCGGGATCCCCGACTGTCTACGGCAGCTGGCTCTTCCTGCCAACTCTATGTGCATTTTCTCGAAAAGGGGGCCTGCTAGCTGTGAAGCTTGTGAAGCTTGATCGAAAGCAAAGTGGAGTTAAGACGGTTAACTTCATCGACACCAGGAGCATTGCTGGTACCGACCGCCGAGATCACCCGAATTCGACGTGGCGGTCAGCAAGAGGTGGCAACAAAGCTGATTACGGCTGTTGTTTACTCCAAGAACATGGTAAGACTTGCCTTTGGTTTTCACCTGCTACTTCAGGGAGTACACAATTGCTGGATTTTGTATTCGAAGGCTGGTGGGTCCGCTAAATTTCTCTCATTTCTGCGCACAACTGTGCGTCAGCTGATGGTCAACTCTGGTACTGGCAGAAAACGGGCTGCTCCTGTGAATGGCCAGGCACAGCAGAACAATGGCTACTACACTCAGTGTCTCCCAGCGACAGCAGCTCAAGAAAGACCTGCCAAAAGATGCAGAGTTTGCTGGCAAAATGGTGTTCAGAAAAAGACAGTCTTTGTCTGCTCCAGCTGCCAAGGGTCGCCCGGACTGTGCATTGGTGAATGCTTTCGTGAGTGGCACACGGAGAACTAATTATGGCTTTGTTAATTCTAACTCACATTAAAACTGATATATTGAGTTGAAATTTCTGCTGTACTTTGTTATTTAAACCTCATTTAGGTAAAGTAGCTCGCTTGATAAAAAGATATTTATACACGAAAGCGAGAATCCACATCCGCATCCACATATAAAATGAATTCAATTGTGCTAAATCGTTTTCTGACTTATAAATTACGAGCATAAATGAAGTCCTGAAGATGTCCATTGTGACCAAATGCATCGGCAAATTAATAAATAATCGAATATAGTACAATTGAATTAACTCTATGTTGATTCAATTGCTTTCGTGTATAAATCTCTTTTATATTTTGATGTTATGATAAATTATATCCCTGTACTTAGGCCCATTGAACTTATTATCCTCAGTTTTCTTCTCAGTAATTGACATGGTAAATTCCCGAAAGTTTATATACTCGTACTCATTTGTATTGAAACCTCTGCGACTCCGCGTACTCGTATTTTAACAAATTTGTAAGGTTATTCTTGTTGAAACCGCTGGCACTTTTTGCTATTTGTCAGATTGAGTAAAAAGTAAAAAATGTTCACTTTATTAACGGTTTTTTCTCTTCTATAAATAAAATTATCTGAACCACAGCGTAATACCGTGTCGTTGCTTCTGCTGAATGAGCGGATGGTCTGCCATGCAGGTCATCAGTCCTTAACTGCAGTGCCACAAAGAAATCTATGGTTAATCGCTCTGCTCAGCAGAATTAGCCGTCTGGAATAGTGAGCTAGAGTTGACATTAATTTACCCACAGACTGCACGGCATAGAGAATCGTTTTGAGTGGAAAAGCTCTATAGCCTATTGGCTCTATGGTCAAGACTTGATATGCTGTCAATAAACATAGGAATGAACGTAGCTTCAGCAAATTATCTAATTGAAAGTTAGGCAGTTTTTTGAAAAAAATAAAAAAAACCCTGTTTCAAAACTTTAAGACAAATTCTGCAACAATCTCAGGGCAATATCAGTCAGTCAGTCAGTCAGTCAGTCAGTCAGTCAGTCAGTCAGTCAGTCAGTCAGTCAGTCAGTCAGTCAGTCAGTCAGTCAGTCAGTCAGTCAGTCAGTCAGTCAGTCAGTCAGTCAGTCAGTCAGTCAGTCAGTCAGTCAGTCAGTCAGTCAGTCAGTCAGTCAGTCAGTCAGTCAGTCAGTCAGTCAGTCAGTCAGTCAGTCAGTCAGTCAGTCAGTCAGTCAGTCAGTCAGTCAGTCAGTCAGTCAGTCAGTCAGTCAGTCAGTCAGTCAGTCAGTCAGTCAGTCAGTCAGTCAGTCAGTCAGTCAGTCAGTCAGTCAGTCAGTCAGTCAGTCAGTCAGTCAGTCAGTCAGTCAGTCAGTCAGTCAGTCAGTCAGTCAGTCAGTCAGTCAGTCAGTCAGTCAGTCAGTCAGTCAGTCAGTCAGTCAGTCAGTCAGTCAGTTTTCACCAAGCCACAAGTCTACTCGTTTTAGTTAAACGGCGACACGCACTCGCACAGCCCGTTCCTGTTCGACCCTCGGTGGTTTGCGTCACCAAGACCAAAGCGAGCAAAGATTGCGTCCTCTTTGCCTCCTCCGTTCTCGGGCTCCGCTCCGCCCCACAGGCTGGCGTCGAAGCTGATGTTGCAGGCCACCCAGCGCCAGCCTCCGTCGGGCTCCGCACTGCCCGGAGTCTGGAAGCCGCCGACCCACATGGAGACGCCGCCACCCTTCGTGTTGAAAACGTGTCCGAAGGCAGCCAGCTCGGCGCTGTCGATCACGCCCGCCATGATCACCAGACCGCTCTCCGACTCGCACCTCTGTCTCTGCACTGCCCAGGTGTTAATCGCATTGAAGAGCTTGTACTTCACCCCGCAGTGGTCGTCTCCGAAGTCGGACGGACACAGCGCGCCCGGCTCGAGTCCTGGCTGCTGCTTCACGAACACCCGGCCTCTCTTGGAGCAGCCGCAGTCCCTCACCGACTTGCTGCACTTGTCGAACACCGTCAGCCAGGCTAAACGCCTGACAGCGCGGCTCCATGCTGCAAAGGTTCGAGCACTCGATGTCCGACCTGGCTCGAGGCTCGTTTCTGACAAACTCTGGCCGGATGCAGAGAAAGCCAGACACGGCTTGGAACACCTGGCCCGAAGACACACCGGGTGAGCTCAGCAGCAGCAGCAGAAGCAGCCGCGGCGCGATGTTTGCGGATGCCATTCTCTGTAGTTTCTTCGATTCAGTTTCCAAGCTCTCAATTTCACAGGTTCTGCAAGCACAGAATGCTGAAAAATTGCAGAGGGCTCTGCAAGCGCAAGAGTCCCGGCTGGCTTGCTGTTTGCCAGACGCGACTAAATAAAGTCAATTTGAGAACCTCGTGCTCCTCCAGAATCAACAAGACGACAGAGCTGTATTGCCAGAATAAATATTGAGTTTTGAATGAACGATCTTGCACCTGTTTGTCTGTTGGTGTCAGATTGAATAACTACTGACAGGGCTGTCTGAGTCTGCAGCACCTGCCTTGCGTCCCAAGCCATGCAACTTCAAGTCTCTTTAAGTGCTCGCTTGTTTGACTTTTAAGTGGGTGAGAAACTTTCATTGACTCTGCTGGGTTGCGGGTTGAGTATAAAGTATAAGTACAAGTCATCTCGAGAGCTCAAGGAGAAATGTCTGCTACAAAATCGCGGACGCGAAGAGAGAGTTAGATAAGAGCTTCAGCATCTCTTGAGAAATTGAATTGATGGTGCTGAGAACGTTTGTGCTAATCAGCGGACGCACTGGCACACTGCTGATAGAGTTTGATATAATTTGAAGTGTCATGAGTCTCATTTGGTCTCTGACGACTCAGCTCCAGTATCTCACTGGTAGCTCACATGCACATGGAATATTTTACAGGACTACTCAGCTCCAGTATCTCACTGGTAGCTTACATGCACATGGATTATTTTACAGGGCTACTCAGCTCCAGTATCTCACTGGTAGCTTACATGCACATGGATTATTTTACAGGGCTACTCAGCTCCAGTATCTCACTGGTAGCTTACATGCACATGGATTATTTTACAGGGCTACTCAGCTCCAGTATCTCACTGGTAGCTCACATGCACATGGATTATTTTACAGGACTACTACTTCAGTCCAAATGAGAGTTCGGCTGCAGTTGGGTGTTAATGTTCATGGGCCAAAAAGCAGACTTTACTGCTGAGTTTCTGGACTTCATATGATGTCAGACGGAGAGAAAATCTCTCTTACTCTCTTGAAGAGAGAGAGAGAGAATTAAGTCGAGTGTCTAAACGCACGAACTCCCACTTCCAGACGTCAAGCCTAGTAACAAAATTCAGTGATCACTTACTGGTGCGGGCTCCTCTTCTTTGTCGGGCAGGTTCTCCGAGCTCGTTTCTTCAATTCTTCTTCATCCGGAACAGTCTTCTTGAGTTCTAAAATCGGCCGAATATGAGAGCTTAACAGTTTAATCCGTCGACGTCGAAGTAGTCCTCAAGTGCAGAAATCAAAGATGCGCCCAAATAATTGAGGTCCTCCAGAAAGGCCGTCTTCTTCTAGAAATAACGGAATCGGAGTCGTGTGCCCCTATCGGTTACTCTAGGGTACCAAAATCAATTAATCGATAATCCTCTAAGGGTATCGGAATCAGTCCGCAGATCCTATCCAATCCCTTAGGAATAGGGAGGCCTCAAATTCAATAACCCAGTAAATTAAGCCTCTTGCAAAGCCCAAGATCTCTTGAGGCTTCTCAGAGTCTGAGATATCAGCTAGGATTTTCGCTTGTATTTGTACACAATTTGTCGGCCTTGTTCACGATGAGTTGCGCGCTCAACCTCATCCGTCTGCTGCTGGCCTCCGTTCTCATCTACTGCGACGGCTCAGCGTCAGCTACTGGTCGCTCCACTAACGGTGAGCCCTCCGCACCGGTATTGGGGCAGCGCATCACTGTCGCCGGTGTTACACTTTAAACTATCCGGGTTTTTTTGTCTGGCCCGGATATCCGAACGCACTTACAATATCCGCCCGGATACTGCCAAGCAAAAAACCTGCTTTTTTTCTCCTTCCCGGATATCTTGAGCTGCTTTGCATTGTCTGGGCACTTTGAGATGTCTCTTCCGGACATCGTACGGCACTGACTCTGCTATCCGGCCCGGAGATCACAAGAAGGGGAAGTTGTCTTGGGACATCCGACTGTAGGTTGAAAGAGAGTGGTCAGTCTGCGGAGACAAAGGTTTGCTTTAGGACATCCGGCTACTGATATCCGGGGCTAGAAATAGCTAAATTTCTAGATCAATTTTCGCAAAGTACGCTAGTAGAAAATCACTTTTTGCTACTTTTCAATCGGAAACATCTACGTCATGCTTATTTAACTGCATGTGTATATTTCAATAACAGTTTCGCATTTCACACGCTCCAAAAGAATTAAAGTTAAAGCTACTACTGTCAACCGAAAAGTTACTCCCCTCCCCAATCTGATTCGATAAATCAAAAACTGGCGATCCGCCGAATGAAGCGTGAATTTTTTTCCAAAACGTAGGACTTGGACAAGAAATATATTCCAACTATCTGAAAAGAATGGGTGTATTATAATTTGCGCAACACATTCTTTTGCGGGCTATTAGCTCGTACACTGATATTCATGGCATGTACGCTTGTGCGGGTGCTTTTAACGGCAGTCTATTATCGATTTATTCTTAGACTGTATGATTGCATCTTATCCGCCCCTCCCAAGCACTCTGAGTCAGTCCCATTCTCGCTTAATGGTGTCCTTCTGCCCCACGCATTCGCATGCGCCTGCCGCCTCTGGCCCACTCGATCCCTCTTCCGTCTTGCCAGGTCCCTCTGCTCTGGATCCCCGGGCACGCGGGCATCAAAGTCAACGATTTTTCGACCTACGCGCGGACGCCGCTGCCTCTCCCGTCTTCTGGGCTCCTTTTTAGCTCCGCCTGAGGCAAACATCGTCTCAGAAAGTTTTATTTTATGACTATAGTCTTTAGTAGCTCTCTGCTCAAGCTAATCGTGGAGCCTTCAATTGCAACCTGTAGTAGTTTTACTAAAGCTTTTGTGGTGTCGCAAGTACATCGATTTTAGTACAAGAAGTAGCATTTTCCTAACGTGTGCATAATATTTTTCTGCTAATACTAAAAGTAGTCCAATGTGCTGCTAACAAACTGCTAACGAACGACATACTTATGTCTTTCAGGTATGGGATAATATAATGAAGCACTGTTCAATTATTTATTGTCTTCATAGCCAACTGTGGAGCTATTGATGCCGATTCCCATGCCCTCCGAAATTGAAGACAGGCTTAAATAACTGGAAGCGGTACAGCAATTTAACATCAATCATAGTTGGAGCTAATTAGCAGGCTGCAATTAAAAATGTTCGTAAAAATGTCAGATCTACGACAAGCAGGAACTTGCCGCTTCTACGGGCAGGTAGGTTTTAGGTAATGATCAACACACAGCAAATGTGGGACCTTGAGCCCCGCAGTCAGTCAAAAAATTAACGGTGCGCTGCCTCCCTAAACTGGGACACACACTGCTTCCTCTGCCGTCCTTTGACGTCCCACTGGTGCGCCTGTTGGGTCGCCTCATCATAACTCCGAAAACCAAAATAGTGTTGGATATTGCTAACACTTTCGGAGTTATGATATTTCGGGTTTATGATGCCACCCCGCCTGCCGACTAAGCTAAGACCAAAGCAACCGAATATAGCAATGAATAAATTATCAATAGTAAGCACTTTTTCTCGAAAAGTGCCATTTTATAGGAATGATAATAAATAGGTCTTTTACTTTGTTTAAAAGGAGCCATTACAGCTTTTCTCTTTCGACTAGCGTTTCGTTTCAATGATACTTCAAGTACTGCATACGAGCGTTTTTCGTAAGATAGTTACAGATCTCTAAAACTTCCAAACTGCAAAATTGAACAAAACCCAAAAATGTTGGAAAAATAAGCACGGGAATATTGATGAGAAGAGCTCCGGCGGAACAATCGTACAGACTCATGTGAGTACACGCCGGATGCCTACGAAAGTTTAGCCTGAATTCAAAGCAAACACCTTGAGTTCATTTTTTCGTCATTCGAAGGGCGACACGCACTCGCACAGCCCGTTCCTTGAGGTTCCTTGGTTGGCGTCACCAAGAACAAAGCGAGCAAAGACTGCGCCCTCGCTGCCTCCTCTGTTGTCGGGCTCTGCGCTGGCCCACAGGCTGGCGTCGAAGCTGATGTTGCAGGCCACCCAGCGCCAGCCTCCGTCGGGCTCCGCACTGCCCGGAGTCTGGAAGCCGCCGACCCACATGGAGACGCCGCCAGCCTTCGTGTTGTAAACTTGTCCGATGGCAGCCCGCTCGGCGCTGTCGATCACGTCCGCCATGATCACCAGACCGCTCTCCGACTCGCACCTCTGTCTCTGCACTGCCCAGGTGTTGATCGCATTGAACAGCTTGTACTTCACTCCGCAGTGGTCGTCTCCGAAGTCGGACGGACACAGCGCGCCCGGCTCGAGTCCCGGCTGCTGCTTCACGAACACCCGGCCTCTCCTGGAGCAGCCGCAGTCCCTCACCGACTTGCTGCACTTGTCGAACACGAACAGCTGGCACGGACCGTCAGCCAGGCTGAACGCCTGACAGCGCGGCTCCATGCTGCAGAGGTTTGAGCACTCAATGTCCGACCTGGCTCGAGGCTCGTTTCTGGTAAACTCGGGCCGGATGCAGAGCGAGCCGTTGATGACGTGGAACACCTGGCCAGGGGACACACCGGGTGAGCTCATCAGCATCAGCAGCAGCAGCGACAGAACTTTCATTGATGTCATGCTCGACGCTCTCAAGTTTCTAAGGGACCTGGAGTTTCTTAGCTGCTGTTTTGGGAGCTTATTTTAAAAAAGGGCAAAAAAATTTTTGCAGAAGAGACGCACTTTATGGCTACCCTGATGTTTGAATCCTCATTGAGCAGCTCTGCTCTGACCAATCCAAGGGATCTGTTTTAATCTTTGGACTGGCCAAACGGATGAGCTGCAGGAGTTGCAGTTGCTTGCAGACCAAATGTGCAGTGTTGAATGTCTGCTCCAGTCTGGCGAGTAGGTGACTGAGCTTCTCCAATGCTAGCAATGGTCATTGGGTCCATGAAAATTGACTGCCCTAGCTTTCAGGACGGGCACAACTAACTCGGCTCAAACCCGGACCTCTCCGACACTTTCACGCCCAAGAATCTCTGCCAGCTCGTCTGCTACCTAAGGGCTACCGGGCGAGCGACAATCCGTGCACTTCCTGGACTCTCCAGAGTGGAGCCGCGTTGCGGACACTGGCACCACCGGATCTCCCTGCACGACACCGCAGCACCAGCTGCCCGTGGTCGGAATGGGCGGCGACGCCTCCCCGCTGCATCCAGATGCCCGGAACCCCATGCAAGTAAGAACCGCCGACAGTGTGCGAGAGTGGTCTTCTGCCTGTCTGCTCCGCGACATTTCTGGCCCCTCTTATGGCCGGCATAATGAATTCAATTGTCATCGGTCTTGAGTGACCACAAGACCACAGTTCCAGCTGACCACAAGGTTATCGCTGGAAGCCACTTTGACCAGCCTGCCGATCTGATGCTGGGCGCCTTCAAGGAGGGCGATGTCGTCGTTGTCAGCTGAGGGAGTGCGTTCACGTCTGTCTACATGAATCACCAGATCGTGTCCGACGAATCGTTTATATTGATGGCCAGGACGCCCTAACGCCTGGTTCATACATATTGTAGTTTCTTTACTTTAAGCACTGGGACTGGGAAACCCAATCCGAATTAATACAATATCAAGACAATACCTAACTCTCTACTGTGAGTAGAGAATTACGAACAAAAAACAATTCTTCGTTACGGAGAGCATCGATTATCAGCTTGGAATTCTATCAGTTCTATTGTATATAGCTTACTAATATCGAAATATTATAAATTGGTAACAAAGTCAGCGATGTAGAAGACCAATTTAGGGTGCTGCAGGCAACTACTTTTATGATACAAAACCATTTTCCATGTTCATCTATCCAACTTATAGAGAGTTGAGCGCACGATTGCAAAAAAACTGGCTTATCGATTTCAGTTTACACAAACGATATTTCAATATTTATACAGAAGAGTCGAGGAGACAATGAGGAAGTCCTTATTGGTTGCATTGCTACATCGGAGGCTTTGCCAAACTGTGTTTTTCCTCCTTTTATACCCAAAGGTGAATTGCATGAAAATATGCAGCAAGGGGACAGAGAGAAACGCTTGCGAACGGCCGCTATGCCAGACATTATTGACAGCGCTATTGGCAGGAAATAGAAACGGAGAGACAGAGGGAGAGAGGGAGAGTTGGGCAGAGTGGCCAAACAAATAAGCTCAATGCTGAAGGCTGGTGGCACTGAGGACTCAGATTGCCGGCAGTGCAGGACACAGTTCAGCATGGAGTGGCTTTGGTGGAGGGCAAACAGGGCAAGACTGTATTTTCTAGCGTTTCAACTGTGTGTGTGAGTGTGTGATATGTGACATGCAGCTGAGGGGCTGGATGGCGAATATGCGCCTCGTTTGGCACTTCTTTTCCGATTGTGACGTCTCTTTCACCAATTTTGGTGTCTTTCCCCGATTGTGGCGTCTCTTTCCCCGATTGTGACGTCTCTTTCCCCGATTGTGACGTCTCTTTCCCCGATTGTGGTGTCTCTTTCCCCGATTGTGGCGTCTCTTTCCCCGATTGTGGTGTCTCTTTCCTCAGGTTGTGGCGTCTCTTTCACTGACTGTGACATTTTTTACCGACTGTGGCGCCTCAGTCACTGAACGTCTGCGCTTAGTTAACAGCACTGGCCTTAATTTCTCTGTTTCAAGTACCCATTCACATGTATATTCTTTCAGCTTTTCTGTAGCAAATAATAATTATAACTAACCGTACAGATGAGTTAAAAGAGATAGTGCTACTTTTAAAGTATTTATTTTGCTACAGGGGATACAACTTTAACCAGTCCGTGGAATTGCAAGAATACACAGCAACTTGCAGCCGCACATGCATATCGCTCAAACGCCGATACAGACTCAGGATTATAGAGGTTTTAATGAGCTTTTACCGCACCAATGAGCAGAAGGAGACAGAATCAGTGAGAGGGCCAGTGGGGAAGGGGAGCTGAGCTGCAGGGAAGAGAGATGACAGCCCAGAGCCAGGCGCAGACAGGCAGACACAGCGGCATCACAGCCCAGCCAAGCCCTCAGCTCTCCGCAGCCCAGCGCGATTGGCCAAATCAGAGGTGAAGCTCTTTCTCCCTCTAAAATGCGATAGCGAGACAAGAGAGAGAGACAGACAGACAGAGCAGCTCTCAGCTCCTTCCCCTAAAAATTGCCCCGCAGGGTTGCCCAACTCACAGTTATCAGACAGTCCAGACAGCCGCTGCCAACCCATGAACAACCAGAAGCGATCGAATTTCCACTCAACACAGACAACGCCGACGCCGACCTGTCGATCTCGACGTCTGGACGGCCGATCCGGCCGATTCGCCAGCGCGCTGCTGCTGCTGGCGGCTCTGGTGCTGGCTATCGACGTCATCAAGCTGGTCACCTTCGCCTGGTGGTCAGCGGGCAGCTACCTGAGGTACAGCATCGGCTCCACCAGCTCATCCGCGAAGACGGACAGGGTGACTTGGCTGGACTGCACCGAGCATGAGTCACAGTCAGCACCGGCGGGTTCAGCAGCTACAACAGCCGCGCCATCCTCGCCGCTGGCGCTGCCGCAGGTTGCGTCCGAATCAGTCGGCAACTGGAAGCAGACAGTCGGAGCTTTCGTCTGGTTGCTAGGCAATTTCCTGGAGTACACGGGCGGGCAGCGGGAGCCGCCCAGGCTGCTAATTCGCCTGTTAGCGCACGCCAGCTCAGCGGCCTGCCTGCTGATGCTGCTGACGGCCGCCCTGCCGGTTCGTCTGCGACTTCAACGAAGGCGTCAACGGTTGATACGGCAGAGAGCCGGCCAGCAGCTGCAGCTGCTCACTTGCCAGATGGACGGCGAGTTTCGGGCTGATGCCGACGAGATCGGCGGCGACAGAGCCTCGGTGTGCGGCCTGGTCGCCTCCCTGACGATCTCGGCGTTGGCAGCCTCGGTCGGCCTGCTGGCGATCTCGGGCAGCATCGTGAAGGTGCACCTGCTGGCCCTGTGCGAGATGTCCCCGACGGTCAGGCGGCAGTTCGCCAACCTGCTGCCGGCTGCCTGCCCCGGACTGCGACGGGCCGCCTTCTTTGCCGAGTGCTTCTGCCTGCTGCTGCTGACCACAGCGGCCTGCATGTGCCTCTGCCTGGGTGCCCTGTACTGCAGAGCGCTGCGGAATGCTGGAGGCCAGCAGAGTCAGCAGCAGCAGCAGAGCCAACAACAACAACAGCAGCAGGCGTTTCTATCGCCAACAACGAATGACCAGCTGCTGCTGGCAGACGATGGCACCATGGCCGCCCGGCAACGCTGGCTGCAGCTTCAGGACGGCGGCTGCTCGCACTGCAGCGGCGTCTCCTCGACAGCAACTGGCGCTGCCGTGACAGCAGCCGCGCCTCCGACCGTGCGAGGGCAGGCAGAGTACCGGCTGAACTAGAACTGATCTAACTTGATTTTAATTGAGCCGAAATCCAGGGAAAATTCCACCTGAGCCCGTCTTAATTCAGATCCCTTAAGCATCTCTTTGGAGGGTCAGTCGATGAAGATCGGTAAATATCCCAGGTGCATATCAATCTAGCTTGAGACCCTTAGCGGCTCTTGTTGATTAATTGAGGTCCTTTTTTTACTGAGTAGTCCAACTAATTAGAGATCCCCAAATATCCCAGTTGAGTATAGGCCAACTAATTAGAGATCCCCAAATATCCCAGTTGAGTATAGGCCAACTAATTAGAGATCCCCAAATATCCCAGTTGAGTATAGGCCAACTAATTAGAGATCCCCAAATATCCCAGTTGAGTATAGGCCAACTAATTAGAGATCCCCAAGTATCCCAGTTGAGTATAGGCCAACTAATTAGAGATCCCCAAATATCCCAGTTGAGTATAGGCCAACTAATTAGAGATCCCCAAATATCCCAGTTGAGTATAGGCCAACTAATTAGAGATCCCCAAATATCCCAGTTGAGTATAGGCCAACTAATTAGAGATCCTCAAATATCCCAGTTGAGTATAGGCCAACTAATTAGAGATCCCCAAATATCCCAGTTGAGTATAGGCCAACTAATTAGAGATCCCCAAATATCCCAGTTGAGTATAGGCCAACTAATTAGAGATCCTCAAATATCCCAGTTGAGTATAGGCCAACTAATTAGAGATCCTCAAATATCCCAGTTGAGTATAGGCCAACTAATTAGAGATCCCCAAATATCCCAGTTGAGTATAGGCCAACTAATTAGAGATCCTCAAATGTCCTAGTTGAGTATAGGCCAACTAATTAGAGATCCCCAAATATCCCAGTTGAGTATAGTCAAACCAATTAGAGATCCTCAAATATCCCAGTTGAGTATAGTCAAACCAATTAGAGATCCTCAAATATCCCAGTTGAGTATAGTCAAACCAATTAGAGATCCTCAAATATCCCAGTTGAGTATAGTCAAACCAATTAGAGATCCCCAAATAACCCAGTTGACTATAGACTAACCAATTAGAGATCCCCAAATATCCCAGTTGAGTATTGTCCAACTAATTAAAGAGATCCCCAAATATCCCAGTTGAGTATAGTCCAACCAATTAGATCTTAAAATATCCCAATTGAGTATAGTCGAACTAATTAGAGATCCCCAAATATCCCAGTTGAGTATTGTCCAACTAATTAAAGGCTCCCAAATATCCTCAAACACCAAATATCCCAACTGAGTAGTTTAACTTTATCAGATCCCATATGCATTCCTGCAGTGAAATGCGATAATTAGTGCTAATCCGAACTAGTATATTAAAAGCAGTGATTCATTGCACCGTAATAAAATACCTTTGATAGAATCGCCCTTATTTGACAGCATTTTTTCATAGATTGTAAATTATATTGTGCAAGCGCTCTGCATGGCAGTCTCATTCTAGATTATACAGTAATGAAATCATGCTGTTATAATGTGTTGCTTTTTAAAACAAAATTTTATTAGCTAATTTTTGAACCGAAGTTCTCACTTAAGTCGTGCGATGATGGAATTGCTCGAAAGAAAACTGTTTTCATTATCTTCAGCATTACCAGATTCAACTGTCAATCAAAA
This sequence comes from Macrostomum lignano, assembly GCA_002269645.1. Classification (NCBI taxonomy): domain Eukaryota; kingdom Metazoa; phylum Platyhelminthes; family Macrostomidae; genus Macrostomum; species Macrostomum lignano. The sequence goes on along the minus strand of NIVC01000553.1, from coordinate 181,608 downwards.
TCGCGGATTTTCTAGCTGCGCTAACTAATCTAGAGCAGCACTCAGTCCCGGAATAAAAAAAAATAACTCAGTTCAAGCATTGTATCCTTTAAACAGACGAAAAGAAAAAAAACCTGATGCATTAGGCGGGGAAAATCTGCAAAGCTTGCATTGAATTTTCTGTCTGTTCTAGAAAGTATTCAGTCAGCTTTTGCTAGAAGCAGAAATGCTAATGGAGCTCTGCAAAGATGTGAGCCGAATCGCATCTAGGGCTAATGCGGATGCTAGATACTCAGAGGGTGGAGGGACGGACAGACACATGCAAACAGATTGACAGAGACAGACAGACAGACAGACACACAGACAGACAGACAGACAGACAGAGACAGACAGACAGACAGACAGACAGACAGACAGACAGACAGACAGACAGACAGACAGACAGACAGACAGACAGACAGAGACAGACAGAGACAGACAGACAGACAGAAAGACACACAGACAGACAGACAGACAGACAGAGACAGACAGACAGACAGACAGACAGACAGACAGACAGACAGACAGACAGACAGACAGACAGACAGACACAGACAGACGGACGGGCAGACAGATTGAGACAGACAGACAGACAGACCGACGGACAGACGCAGTTGGACCCAAACCCACAGGCAGCGGTTCAGGCGCAGCGCCCAAATCTCCAACTGGCCCTAGCAACAGTTCGAAGCGGGTGGCACCGTTGCAGCAGACTAATCCCCCAGCCAAAGAATAGGCGAAGCGACTTACTTCAATCCCATGGATATCTTTTTTTCAATTCCCAGAATTCCTATTTCATATCCTCTTATATCCCCTAAGCAGCCTAAACCAATCCAGCCCACATCTCGGGGAAAAAGAACGGGGCGGAGGCCTGGCCGAGTGGAACTGGGAGAAGATCAATCAAATTAACGATCTCCTTCACTGGATGGGGAACTCGTATAGGGAGTAAAGCTGGCAGTATACGCTTTAGCGGGCTCAAAGTGCGACAGTGGATTGATGAAAAAACTCCAGTCTTTAAAGTCACTTGACCCCGTCTCTACGTCCCCCCCACCCGAGGCCTGCACTGCGTCTGTAGTTAATAATAATAATAGTAAGTAGTTTAAAGACTACACTTCAAAGATTCCGTGCTCTCCCTCTCCAATCAATTTGAGTCTCCAATGGACCTGCCTATCTGCCTACCTAGTGTCTTGGCTAGCCTTCCCGTGTTCTTATCTCACACTGATGCCAATCCCATTTCTCATCGCTGCTCTTCAATTCCTTATCTCCCTCTCCTTTCAATTCCTTATCTCCCTCTCCTTTCAATTCCTTATCTCCCTCTCCTTTCAATTCCTTATCTCCCTCTCCTTTCAATTCCTTATCTCCCTCTCCTTTCAATTCCTTATCTCCCTCTCCTTTCAATTCCTTATCTCCCTCTCGCTTCAGTTCCTTATCTCCCTCTCGCTTCAATTCCTTATGTCCCTCTCACTTCAGTTCCTTATCTCCCTCTCGCTTCAATTCCTTATCTCCCTCTCGCTTCAATTCCTTATCTCCCTCTCGCTTCAATTCCTTATGTCCCTCTCACTTCAGTTCCTTATCTCCCTCTCGCTTCAGTTCCTTATCTCCCTCTCGCTTCAATTCCTTATCTCCCTCTCGCTTCAGTTCCTTATCTCCCCTCTCCCTTTTACTTATCTTTCCTTTTAACGTCGCCTTCCACCTCTCTTTAATCACCCTTTAATCCCTCGTCATTAGTTTTTGATTTTTGCTGTTTCCATTGAATTATTTTACAAGCAGCTCTGCAGACTAAGAGTTGACTATAACAAAAGTACTCTAATACATTCAACTATAATCCCACACACTCAATCAAACTGCAGAGGTTCATTTACTCACTAGCATAGGAACACAGCCGCCTCACACACATGCAGGCATAAATTTCTCAACATCTGTTTTACAGGACACAACGCCTGTACGGCGGGTGCTACAGCTAGCTGTGTTAAATAATTAACCCAGTAGACAAATGCAACACATTACGGACGGAGCCTTGCTACATGGAGGCTGGTGGAGCTGTCAAATAATGTACAGCCAGAGCTGCACCCCGTACTCCTGTGCTAACTCACCTCTAACAGCATCAGCTCTACCCTCCAGCTAAGATATTATTGATTTTTATGTTCCCTATAGACGCAGCTGTAGCAAAAATTTTTTTCTAGACTTTAGTCAGAGAGAAATGGCTACAGGACTAAACTGAATCGGCTGCAAGGCATTTGTCAGGGGTAATTATAAGTTTTGCAGAGTCATGGCCTATCAGATAATTGAGCTATAATTACGATGAATTCCAAAGAGTCCACAGACTGCGTGTACAGATTAATAATTATATACTGCAACTAGATGACATCGCATATAATGCTATAGTAACTACTTGGTATTCAATGTGATTTCAATTGCAAAGCTAAAACTATTCAGGATTACTAGAATCTGAAAAACCAATCGCTTCTAAAATTGTCATTGTAAGAAACCATTCCTAAGGAGCCATTCTAATAAACCTTCCTAAGGAGCGATTCTAAAAAACCGGTGCTAAGGAGCCCTTCTAAGAAACCGGTGCTAAGGAGCCCTTCTAAGAAACCGGTGCTAAGGGTCATTCTAAGAAACCATTGCTAAGGAGCCTTTGTAAGAAACCATTCCTAAGGAGCCATTCTAAGAAACCTTCCTAAGGAGCGATTCTAAGAAACCGTTGCTAAGGAGTCATTCTAAGAAACCGGTGCTAAGGAGCCATTCTAAGAAACCTTCCTAAGGAGCGATTCTAAGAAACCGGTGCTAAGGGGCCATTCTAAGAAACCATTCCTAAGGAGCCATTCTAAGAAACCTTCCTAAGGAGCGATTCTAAGAAACCGGTGCTAAGGGGCCATTCTAAGAAACCGTTGCTAAGGAGCCATTCTAAGAAACCGTTGCTAAGGAGCCATTCTAAGAAACCTTCCTAAGGAGCGATTCTAAGAAACCTTGATAAGGAGCCATTCTAAGAAACCGGTGCTAAGGAGCCCTTCTAAGAAACCAGTGCTAAGGAGCCATTCTAAGAAACCGTTGATAAGGAGCCATTCTAAGAAACCGGTGCTAAGGAGCCCTTCTAAGAAACCGGTGCTAAGGAGCCCTTCTAAGAAACCGTTGCTAAGGAGCCATTCTAAGAAACCTTCCTAAGGAGCGATTCTAAGAAACGGGTGCAAAGGGGCCATTCTAAGAAACCGTTTCTACGGTGTCATTCTAAGAAACCGCTCTTAAAGGAAGATTATAATAAGCCGTTGCTAAGGGGCCCTTCGGTATTCAAGAAGCTGCTGGATAACACGGCAGCCTAAAATCCAAGCCATCTTAAAACCTATTTTGTCTTGTTAATCTACCAGTATAAAAAGATTCAGATCTAATTGCTAGAATAGAATCTAATTGCTAGAAGACTTTGGACACGGTGGTAGCTGGCAAATCTTGTGAATCATTGATGCTCCGCTTTCAAAACACAACGGTCTGACAGATTTCTCGCTTAGTGCAGACTACCAAAGCAGAAAATGAATAAACTCAAAAAATACTTGCGTATAAACAAAAACTTTTCTCTGGCTGAAATTTGAGGGCGAATAACCTTAACGGTACATATACAAGACTGCATAGTATATTGATTAGTGAATTTATTATTAATGTATTTAATTTGCGGAGAATACATATATGTACATGATAGAGTGAAACTGTATAGGTCATCCGATAGCTATATCGCATGACTCACTTTATATGACGTCATGACCCTAGATCTAGTACTTGACACCAATATGACGCCAATGACCCATATGGCCTCTAATCTAATTGAGGTCATGACCCTAGATCCAGCAATTGACACCAATATGACGCCAATGACCAATATGACCTCTAATCTAATTGAGGTCATGACCCTAGATCCAGCACTTGACACCAATATGACGCCAATGACCCTAGATCTAGCACTTGACACCAATATGACGCCAATGATCACTATGACCTATAATCTAATTGAGGTCATGACCCTAGATCTAGCACTTGACACCAGTATGACGCCAATGACCAATATGACCTCTAATCTAATTGAGGTCATGACCCTAGATCTAGTACTTGACACCAATATGACGCCAATGACCCCAGATCCAGCACTTGACACCAATATGACGCCAATGACCACTATGACCTCTAATCTTATTGAGGTCATGACCCTAGATCTAGTACTTGACACCAATATGACGCCAATGACCAATATGACCTCTAATCTAATCTAATTGAGGTCATGACCCTAGATCTAGCACTTGACACCAATATGACGCCAATGACCAATATGACCTCTAATCTAATTGAGGTCATGACCCTAGAACCAGCACTTGACACCAATATGACGCCAATGACCCATACGGCCTCTAATACAGACACATAAAAGCAAAGATCAGTCAGTAACAGTCAGTCGGCCAGCAGCAACTTCAGATGGCGGTACCCCTCTCCAGATTCTGCTTGATCTCGGCCGTGTAATGTCCGAACGCCCGCTCCAGCTTGCGATTGTAGCGCATATTCTGGTCGTTAATGTAATCCACATCGGCGTCCTCGTCGAAGGCGCGCCTGCGCGAGTATTTCTTGCGCTTTTCAACCTGCTGCTTCACATCCTGAGACATGCGCTCCACGGCCTGAGGATCGTCTTTGCGATCGGCTACGCCCAGAGTAGACGAAGTGGGATAAAAGCGATCCTCGCCCATGCGAGCTTTCTCCTCGGCGTAGGCCCGCATGTCCGGCTTGAGCTGCCGGCACAGGGTCTGGTACTTGCGGCTGCTGGCCGCCTCGAAGGTGGCGAAGCCGGTGTCCGGGTTGGCCTTGCGGCGTCGGCGCGTGTCCAGCTTGTCCGCCGTCTCGGCGCCGACCTCCAAGAGGCGCATCCGGCGATGGTCATGGCCTTTGGACTCGCAGTCCTGGAATTGGCGATGGGAATAGTTGGCTTTTTGAGTTCCTACTGTACTGTGAGAGGCTGTCTTGTAGGGTCAAATAAGCCTTAAACTGTCTATCTATCCATCTGTCTGTCTATCTAACTATCCATCTGTCTATCTATCTATCTATCTATCTATCTATCTATCTATTTATCTATCTATCTATTTATCTATCTATCTATCTATCTATCTATCTATCTATCTATCTATCTATCTATCCATCTTTCTATCTATCTAACTATATATCTACAGTATCTAGCTATCCATCTGTCTATTTATTTATCAATATATAGATTAATCTATCCATTTGTAAGGGTGTACAGCGACCCCTGCCTTTCCAATCGTCTGGCATGTACACACTCTCAGTGCCTTGGGGGTTGGCCCTCAGGGTTGAATCGCACGATAACCCCCTGGGCCAAGAATCGAACCAAAAGGTCGAGAATCAGACGCATTCACCGCTGAACTGCTCCATGACCGCACAGATACGATACATTCGAAAAAAAATCTACATACATTAATGTGTACCAAGCGCTTAAACAGAACTGATGCAAACTGATAAAAAAGTGCTCCGTGGAGGAGGAGTGTAAGCGAAGAAGCGACAATCAGTTTATCAAGTAATGCTGGCAGCTCGCCACAAGCTCAATATGAAATACATAAATGCATTTCCGCGACTGCTGACGACAACATGACGAAAAGAGAGACCGAAGTGCAGAGCTCTAACGAGGCCAGCCCAAGCATACTCTAATTTGAAAAATCGAAAAGCCCTTTATTGCTTAGCAACTATAATATATGCTTCGACATTATTCAATATAAGTATGAATATAATAATGAAAGTAATGTTGAAATAAGCGTTAAGGTTTCTAAATAAATTCATCACTATACTAAAAATCAAGCCCTCAGCTCTCTCTGTACAAGACATCCAGAAGCTATTGACATCCTTCAATAGGCAGCTTCTTCTTAGTAAATTTCATGGCTATTGTTGAATATCTCGACAGTCCGGTATTTAAGTATTAGTAAGTATTTACTCTACTTAAAGTAGCTGATCCCAAATGTTATTTACTCTACTTAAAGTAGCTGATACCAAATGTTATTTACTCTACTTAAAGTAGCTGATCCCAAATGTTATTTACTCTACTTAAAGTAGCTGATCCCAAATGTTATTGACTCTACTTAAAGTAGCTGATCCCAAATGTTATTGATTCTACTTAAAGTAGCTGATCCCAAATGTTATTTACTCTACTTAAAGTAGCTGATCCCAAATGTTATTTACTCTACTTAAAGTAGCTGATCCCAAATGTTATTTACTCTACTTAAAGTAGCTGATCCCAAATGTTATTTACTCTACTTAAAGTAGCTGATCCCAAATGTTATTTACTCTACTTAAAGTAGCTGATCCCAAATGTTATTGACTCTACTTAAAGTAGCTGATCCCAAATGTTATTTACTCTACTTAAAGTAGCTGATCCCAAATGTTATTTACTCTACTTAAAGTAGCTGATCCCAAATGTTATTGACTCTACTTAAAGTAGCTGATCCCAAATGTTATCTACTCTACTTAAAGTAGCTGATCCCAAATGTTATTGATTCTACTTAAAGTAGCTGATCCCAAATGTTATCTACTCTACTTAAAGTAGCTGATCCCAAATGTTATTGACTCTACTTAAAGTAGCTGATCCCAAATGTTATTGACTCTACTTAAAGTAGCTGATCCCAAATGTTATTGACTCTACTTAAAGTAGCTGATCCCAAATGTTATTGATTCTACTTAAAGCAGCTGATCCCAAATGTTATCTACTCTACTTAAAGTAGCTGATCCCAAATGTTATTGACTCTACTTAAAGTAGCTGATCCCAAATGTTATCTACTCTACTTAAAGTAGCTGATCCCAAATGTTATTGACTCTACTTAAAGTAGCTGATCCCAAATGTTATTGATTATACTTAAAGTAGCTGATCCCAAATGTTATTGACTCTACTTAAAGTAGCTGATCCCAAATGTTATTGACTCTACTTAAAGTAGCTGATCCCAAATGTTATTGACTCTACTTAAAGTAGCTGATCCCAAATGTTATTGACTCTACTTAAAGTAGCTGATCCCAAATGTTATTGATTATACTTAAAGTAGCTGATCCCAAATGTTATTGACTCTACTTAAAGCAGCTGATCCCAAATGTTATCTACTCTACTTAAAGTAGCTGATCCCAAATGTTATTGACTCTACTTAAAGCAGCTGATCCCAAATGTTATCTACTCTACTTAAAGTAGCTGATCCCAAATGTTATCTACTCTACTGAAACTAGCTAATCCCAACTCAGCAAAGCAGATCAATAGGACAAACCTGTTTAAACTGGTCGTCTTTTTCTTCCCATTCAAGTCGACGCCTTTTGTGCTCCCAGTTGGTCGGCAGGGCTCTGCGCTTGTCCTCCGCCACCACCTCCTGGTGGTTTTGCTTGCAGGCGTCTTGCTGAATAAGCATGGTGAGGGAGTTTTTGAAATGAAAATATTAGTTTGCGAAATTTTTACAAGTCCAAGCTAAAAAAATACCACTTGAAGATTAGAGATACTCAGATACAGTCTGAAGGTTAGGGAACACAGTCTAAAGGTTTGGGAACCCACAGCCTGAAGGTTTGGGAACACACAGTCTAAAGGTTTGGGAACACACAGTCTGAAGGTTTGGGAACACACAGTCTGAAGGTTACACACAGGGAACACACAGTCTGAAGGTTCGGGAACACACAGTCTAAAGGTTTGGGAACCCACAGCCTGAAGGTTTGGGAACACACAGTCTAAAGGTTTGGGAACCCACAGCCTGAAGGTTTGGGAACACACAGTCTGAAGGTTTGGGAACACACAGTCTAAAGGTTTGGGAACCCACAGCCTGAAGGTTTGGGAACACACAGTCTGAAGGTTTGGGAACACACAGTCTGAAGGTTACACACAGGGAACACACAGTCTGAAGGTTTGGGAACCCACAGTCTAAAGGTTTGGGAACCCACAGCCTGAAGGTTTGGGAACACACAGTCTAAAGGTTTGGGAACCCACAGCCTGAAGGTTTGGGAACACACAGTCTAAAGGTTTGGGAACCCACAGCCTGAAGGTTTGGGAACACACAGTCTAAAGGTTTGGGAACACACAGTCTAAAGGTTTGGGAACCCACAGCCTGAAGGTTTGGGAACACACAGTCTAAAGGTTTGGGAACACACAGTCTAAAGGTTTGGGAACACACAGTCTAAAGGTTTGGGAACACACAGTCTAAAGGTTTGGGAACACACAGTCTAAAGGTTTGGGAACACACAGTCTAAAGGTTACACACAGGGAACACACAGTCTGAAGGTTCGGGAACACACAGTCTAAAGGTTTGGGAACCCACAGCCTGAAGTTTTAGGAACACACTCCTGAAGGTTCGGGAACAGACTTTGTGAACAGTAGCAGTGAATTACTAATAAAACATATAATAAACAATAATAATTAGACCAGCTCACCCTCTTAGCCGTCAGCTCCCGCAGCTTCTTCAATTTGTCCTCTTTCGACATTGCGGACGTCGAGGTGGACGCCGGTTGAAACATGATTGTGTCGGCAAAATATTTCAACTTTAAAGTTTACTTGCATGCATTATTTTTGAAAAATAGAGAAGTTTAAATTTAAATATTGTAACTAATTAGATTTTAACAAAAGCTGTCAACATCTAGGCTTTCTTAAAAAGAAAAAATACTCAAGACTATTGTAAAATTGTGTAGCGAAAAACTGATATATTTACTGAAACATTGTTTACCAACAGTAGTTAAAGCAAACATTAACTATTTCGTTACTATATTATTAAAACAAAAAATTTAATAGATTATTTTTCAAAACTGAAAGCCGAACCTACAAGGCTGTATATTGCTAAAAGCATTGCTAAAACCGTTTACCTAAATAAAAAATCTAAAGAAAATCTAGACCACCAACAACATATTATTAACAATTATTGAGTAATGAACTCATTTTAACAGTGAATAATGAGAAAACAAAATCAAGTTTAAGAAAACTTTAAAGCTGTACTCGAAGAAGTAATACTAATCAAGCTGTCTGCAGGTGTTCTTGCTAAAGCTTTGTTGCAATAGCAAAGATTATCAAAAACTTCAAAACAAGAGACTTCCTTAGTTGAGAATTACAAAGGTGCAAAATTTGTTTGTTTGTTTGTTGCCTGCGAAAGATAACAGGAAAAAGTAAAACGACAATATTAAAGAAATAGTTAATGTTATTTCTATCAATCATTCACGTAATCAACCTGTCAATCAATTACCTAATCTACCTGTCAATCAATTACCTAATCTACCTGTCAATCAATTACTTAATATATCTGTCAATCAATAACCCAATCTACCTGTCAATCAATAACCCAATCTACCTGTCAATCAATAACCCAATCTACCTGTCAATCAATAACCCAATCTACCTGTCAATCAATAACCTAATCTACCTGTCAATCAATAACCTAATCTACTTGTAAATCAATTACCTAATCGACGTAAATCAATCACGGAATCCACCTGTCAATCAATCACCTAATCCAACTGTCAATCAATCACACAATACACCTGTCAATCAATCATCTAATCTACCTGTCAATCAATCCCACAATCCAACTGTCAACTAATCACCTAATCTACCTGTCAATTAATCACCAAATCTATCTGTCAATCAATCAGCTAATCTACCTGTCGATCAATCACCTAATTTAACTGTCAATCAATCACCTAATCTACCTGTCAATCAATCCCACAATCCAAATTTCAACTAATCACCCAATCTACCTGTCAATCAATCACCTAATCAGCCTGTCAATCAATCACCTAATCTATCTGTCAATCAGTTGATCAGCCGTTACTTGAACTGAATCTGAATAACACAATAATGAGTATTTCTTTCAATCTTCTCCACCGGAAGAATCTTCGAGTCCGGCTTTCCCAGCATCCGTTTCGTTCAGCTTCTCCTTCTTCATCGCCTTGTCCCCGTCGGGATACAGTTCCCTCACAGGCACCAGACTAAGCAGCAGGAAGTGCCGCTGATAGGCTCGGCTAGCCCTGAACAGCCGATCCGTGCCGTGCAGACTGTCCAAAATGCCCAGCACACCGAAATTGTTAACAAATTTTAGATGATGAAAGTCGTGCGCCTCAGGCGACGGCAGCAGAGGGAAGTGATAGCCGCAGTGAGAGATAGAGGTCGATACTAAGGCTAGGCAGAACCAGAGCCAGATGGTGCCCAGATGCGAGCCCATGATCAGAGGTCCCATGCACGGCGGCAGTAGGTTGGATAGCACGTGCTCAATTGGGTGAGCGTACAACGAGATTATGCCGATCGGAGCCGTCCATTCGTGGTGGATCTTGTGCACGTAGCTGGTGTTTTGATTGGGTGGTTGGTTGACAGGTAGGAGAGGGATATAGTTCGTAAGCCGGTCATTTTTTCTGGCAACTTGATAATAAAGTTAACAGATAATGTACGTTTAGGCTAGGCTAAGCGATGTAGCCAAAGCTTGACTAGCCAATGTACATTGAAGCTTGACTAGCCAATGTACATTGAAGCTTGACTAGTCAATGTACATTGAAGCTTGACTAGCCAATGTAAATTTAAACTTGACTAGTTAATGTACAATACATTCAAGCTTGACTAGTCAATGTACATTCAAGCTTGACTAGCCAATGTACATTTAAGCTTGACTAGTCAATGTACATTCAAGCTTGACTAGCTAATGTACATTCAAGCTTGACTAGCCAATGTACATTCAAGCTTGACTATTTAATGTACATTTAAGCTTGACTATTTAATGTACATTTAAGCTTGACTAGCCAATGTAAATTTAAGCTTGACTAGTCAATGTACATTCAAGCTTGACTAGCCAATGTACATTCAAGCTTGACTAGCTAATGTACATTCAAGCTGGATTATTCAATGTACATTTAAGCTTGACTAGCCAATGTACATTTAAGCTTGTCTAGCTCAAAGAACTCAAAGAAGCTACTTACTTGAATACATTTAAATACAATTGGCGACAATATAAGAGAAAAATCTCACCGATAAATTCTAGGATGATGCAGCATCCGATGCGAATAATAAAAGAACACCTCCTCGGTCAGAGAGAACACGGCAATCTCCAAGATAACCCATTGAAACGTTGGCAATTCGCCGCTAAATGCGACACCCCGCCAACTGTACAGAGCAAACATTAGCAGCATAAACGGAGGGGCTACAACAAACTCGTTGAAGAGAACAGTGGCTACAGCTTTAGCCAGCATTCGCTTATCAATAGGGGCGTTCTTATCCGGTTGGACTTTGTACTTCAATAGAAATTGCGGCCAATTAAAAACGTCCAGAAGCATGAGGAACAGATTGAAGGCCCAGTAGACCACGCCAGTGATGGCTAAAGTCCCGAACAGCCAAGCGCAACGATCGTCGGATCCGAACGCTGCGTAGGTCCAATCGAATGCCTGTTGCCAATAGTTACCGGACGCGCCCCAGAAGCGCTGCAACAAATCCGTGGCGGTGTTCCTAGCCGCCACGAATACGATTAGAGAGGTGCCAAGTACGAAGGCCGTCTTCTTGGCCGAGTCTATCCATTGGCGTCGCGGCGGTACCATAGCAACGGCTTTTTGACGAGCAGTTTCCATGGCAACAGAGACGTGAGCTGGAAGCAATTACGCATATATATTATAAGAGTTAATGACTAATTAAAAATGATAATTTTTAGGAATGGTCATAATGACGAATGATTGAATTGGAGTGGTCATAATGGCGAATGACTGAATCTGAGTGGTCATAATGGCTAATGACTGAATTGGAATGGTCATAATGGCGAATGACTGAATTGGAATAGTCACTTCTGAACTTTTGAAAGAACTTCTGTACTATATTGTACTTTTATTTCTAGCTACAAGTTACAAAGGAAAACAAATTACAGGGAATTAAAACAGTTACAAAAGTTCAATGAATGCACAGCATCTACAAGAAACATCAGCAGAAATATGTGTACGTATACAGTATGCTATACACATGCAAATAACAATCATTTAAATTATAAAGGCATACAAGCAAAGCAAAGAACAAGATAACTATTGTACTATTGGACGGAGTGGTAGAGCATTTTCATTCGTAAAATTTATCACTAAAAATTGAACCATAAAATGATATCTCAAGGCCACAGAGGATAAAAAGAAAATTTTAAGGCTAAACAATGCATTGACACACTAGCTGATAGGAATAACTAGTTCGAACCAAAGATTATAGGAGGCCATTCTAACTCGTAAAACACGTCACACCGAATTTCTGGGTGAAATGTGACAAATATCAGGATGAGATAAGTGACGAATCTCAGGATGAGATAAGTGACGAATCTCAGGGTGAGATAAGTGACGAATCTCAGGGTGAAATAAGTGACAAATCTCAAGGTGAGATAAGTGACGAATCTCAGGGTAAGATAAGTGACGAAGCTCAGGGTGAGATAAGTGACGAATCTCAGGGTGAGAATCGAAAGTAGACTCTGAATTTCCAAGGACGAGAATAAAGACACCAATTCATACAAGCATCGACACCAATCGTCAAGACAGGCCTCTGCGCCAGGACGGCACAGCTCGATGCGGCATAGACGCCGCCCCGGCCATCGGCCGTCCACCAGCCGCCGCCGATCGCTGATCATCAGCCGCGGCCGCCATTCGCTCCCGACAGACTGCCGTGGGCTGCATCAGCCGGTTCGGGTCGCGAACTGCCCGAACCTCAACGGCGGCTTTCAACGAAGCCAGCCGACGCTGGCGTTCCTCCTCCTGCTCAGCCTGCTGCTGCCGTCGGGCCAGACGTTCGTCAACAATCTGACGATTTCGGTCGGCCAGCCGGCCGGCGTCCGCTTCGGTTTGAATTCGACGACGGGCGCGCTCTTCAGCCTCCCGTCTGGCCTCCTGTTCGGCGGCTTCGGCGCGCTCCGCCTCGCGTCTGGCGCGGAACTCGTCGGCTTGACGGCGAAGCTCAGCCTGGCGGTCGGAGTGGCGGTTCAAGGATGTTCAATCAGCACTTCTCAACGATGCCATTCTAGCACATCGAGTGTACAAACCTACTGACAGTTGGAAATTCAGGACAGCTGTACACCCAGACTGAGCGTATTCACCGACTCGATTGCTCATTCACTGACTCAATTGCTCATTCACTGACTCAATTGCTCATTCACTCAATCAATTGCTCATTCACTGACTCAATTGCTCACTCACAGACTCAATTGCTCACTCACCGACTCAATTGCTCACTCACCGACTCAATTGCTCATTCACTGACTCAATTGCTCATTCACTGACTCAATTGCTCATTCACTGACTCAATTGCTCACTCACTGACTCAATTGCTCATTCACTGACTCAACTGCTCATTCACTGACTCAACTGCTCATTCACTTGCTGAATTGCTCATTCACTGACTCAATTGCTCATTCACTGACTCAACTGCTCATTCACTTACTCAATTGCTCATTCACTAACTCAATTGCTCATTCACTGACTCAATTGCTCATTCACTTACTCAATTGCTCTTTCACTGACTCAATTATGTTATTCAGTGAATCACAAAAAGCAGTCCTCACCTGCTTTTGCCGTTCAGCCTCTGCTTTCCGCGCCGCCGCCTCAGCCTGCTTCTTTCGGCGCTCTTCGGCCTCGCGCCTCTCTTTGGCGGATTTCTCCGCTCTCCAGGCGCCCAACTCGGAGGCGCGCTCGCGTCTCTCAGCTTCGGCGCGTTGGCGCAGTCGTTCGGCACGACGCCGCTCGGCTTCCTCGTCGCTGTCGATTGCGGCGTCAGCCTCAGCCGCGTCGACAGCAGCGGCAGCGGCAGCGTCGGCTTTCTGTTGGCGCCATCTAGCGATGGCCGACTTCTTCTGCCGTAGCAACCGATTGTACTCGGTGTACCACTGCTCATGCTCGCGTACCTGAGAGCAGGCCAAAACCAATTATTTGACGTACTCACTACTTGATTTTTTGGTTTAGTAGTATGCTTGAATTGATTCTTCCTTCCGTGACATCTCAGATCCTTCCCTGACATCTCAGATCCTTCCCTGACATCTCAGATCCTTCCCTGACATCTCAGATCCTTCCCTGACATCTCAGATCACTCACTGACATCTCAGATTCCTCCCTGACATCTCAGATCCTTCCCTGTTATCTCAGATCCCTCACTGACATCTCAGATCCTTCCATGACATCTCAGATCCTTCCCTGACATCTCAAATCCTTCCCTGACATCTCAGATCCTTCCCTGTTATCTCAGATCCCTCACTGACATCTCCGATCTCTCACTGAAATATCCGATCTCTCACTGACATCTCAGATCCTTCCCTGACATCTCAGATCCTTCACTGACATCTCAAATCCTTCCATGACATCTCAGATCCTTCCCTGACATCTCAGATCCCTCACTGACATCTCACATTCCTCCCTGACATCTCAGATCCTTCCCTGTTATCTCAGATCCCTCACTGACATCTCCGATCTCTCACTGAAATCTCCGATCTCTCACTGACATCTCAGATCCTTCCCTGACATCTCAGATCCTTCCCTGACATCTCAGATCCTTCCCTGACATCTCAGATCCATCCCTGTTATCTCAGATCCCTCACTGACATCTCCGATCTCTCACTGACATCTCAGATCCTTCCCTGACATCTCAGATCCCTCACTGACATCTCAGATTCCTCACTGACATCTCAGATCCCTCACTGACATCTCAGATCTCCTAATGTCTTCCCTAGCCACAGACCTGCTGCGCCGTCTTAGTAGGCAGGCTGGAAAGAGCTTCATCAACAAGGCTGCCGCTCCTGGCGCTGGCTCCTTCGAACCGCTGCCTAGCGCGTAGAAAAGCCCGATGATCCACGTCCTCCCAGCCGCCTGTGTGGCCGCCGGTCTGGGCCAGATAGCGTTCGAATTCGGCCACCTCGGGCGGCAGAGCGTCCGCAATGTCTGTTCGGGTTGTGGCTGGGGCTGCGGCGCCAGATGGAACAGCTTTGGGCCTGGAGCGAGATGGGTTAAAAAAGACGATTACTATTGATTGGTTGAAGAAGCAATTCTTATTGGCTAATTGAGGCACGATTTTTATTGGCTGGCTGATGGCTAATCAAACTATTTTTATAGGCTGTCTAAGGAGAGATTGCTACTGGCTTGGCTTGCTATTGCAACGATTTTATTAACCGCATGGCTGAGGTACAATTTTCTTGACTTGCTGGGGGACGATTTAATTGGCTGGCTGGGGGGGCGGTTTTATTGGCTGGCTGGGGTACGATTTTTATTGGCTAGCTGGCGGACGATTTAATTGGCTGGCTGTTGGGGCGATTTTATTGGCTGGCTGGGGGGGCGATTTAATTGGCTGGCTGTTGGGGCGATTTTATTGGCTGGCTGGGGGGGGAGTTTTTTTAGCTGTCTGAGGGGGGGGCGATTTTATTAGCTATCTGGCGGGATGAGTTTATTGGCTGGCTGGAGAAGAAAACGATTTTTATTGGCTACCTAGGGAGGGACGATTTTTATTGGCCTTAAAGTTTCTATCCAGCTGCAGATACGACCCCGGTCTCAGCTAATAAGGACCAGAAATTAACAAGGAATTATAAAAGCCGATTAATTGATGCCAGTACAAAGAATTCATTCGAAAGCACTACACCTCAGCTGGTTAAAGCTTACTATAGATAAAAAAGCTTAAACATATTAGTACACAATCCACTAAGATTCTTACTTAACGGAAGCGGCCGCATCCTCCACCTTCCAGGCGTCAATTCGTTTATCTAAGGCGGTCACTTCCTGTCCTAACAGACGCTCTTCATTAGTGAGCTCATCGTATTTCGATCGCTGAGATTCTTTCAATTCCAGCACCAGTCGTTCAATGGTTTCAACGGCCTGTTTGGCGCGCGAGACGAAATCCGCGCTTGGCGGCTCCACGGCGTCTGGATCTGTGGCCGGTTGGGAAAATTCCTTTTTAAACGATTCCACAGCTGCTCGGATTTTGTTGGCTCCCGCTTGGAGTTGGCGCCGGTCCTGCAGCCTAGTGGTATTCAGCTCCGTCTCTAGTTCGATCAGCGGCGCCAATTCGGCGCAACCAGCAACGGCGCCAACGCGCCTACCGGACAAAAGCTGCCGAAATTCGCGCTCGATGCCACGGGCGCTGCCATCCAAACGGTGCAGATCGCGCAGAGTCTCCTGGCGTCTGGCCGACTCGGTTTGGCCGCGCCAAGCTTGAACTCGGTCCAGGCCTGCCGATGACGTCATCTGACTGTGCAGTGCGGTGCAGTTGCTATTGCTGCGGATAAAGGGTTGCTATGGTTTTAGAGAGCTTAAGGTTGATTACTATGGCGTCGGGAGCTTAATTTTGGGGATATTAACTCCGGAAGCTTAATTCTCTTGGTTGCTAAGGAGTTACGGAGCTTAAGCTTGGTTGCTATAGAGTTAATGAGCTAATGCCTGGTTGCTATGGAGTTAATGAGCTTATGCTTGGTATGGAGTTAAGGAGCTTATGGAGTTAAGGAGCTTATGCCTGGTTGCTATGGAGTTAAGGAGCTAATGCTTGGTTGGTTGCTATGGAGTTAAGGAGCTATGCTTGGTAGGTATGGAGTTAAGGAGCTTATGCCTGGTTGCTATGGAGTTAAGGAGCTTATGCTTGGTTGCTATGGAGTTAAGGAGCTTATGCTTGGTTGCTATGGAGTTAAGGAGCTTATGCTTGGTTGCTATGCAGTTAAGGAGCTTATGGTTGGTTGCTATGGAGTTAAGGAGCTTATGCCTGGTTGCTATGGTGCCAGGGACATTTATGATGTTTTCAACGAGTTTTCAATGAAATCCTCAATAAAATACAATTTTTCAATAAAATACTTATTACTATGGAGACGTTGAGCTTTGGCATGGTTGCTACGGTCTAAAGAGACTCAATATATATAATAGATAGTTATTCTGTCAATTAAAAAAACATGAATTGTCATTCAAGATGTAAGGCATTCAAAAATCTTAAAAATTATATACATTTAATAATACATTTAAAATGGATACAAGCTTTAGTTAAATATATACATGCAAATTGCAACATTACCTGAATTTATTAACGCAATGCGGTACTAGTATTTGTTTTGTATAGGAGTTGTCAACACTAGTAAAAATGCTTCATGCATAAACAAAAATAGGATTAAGCCACTAATAAAACTACAGAATGACCTAAACTGAACATAATTTACTTGATAATAAGAAACTGATTTTCACTTATTACGCTCATACATTTGGAAAATCTGAAAGTTTTTTAACTACAGTTGAGACTCAGGTGGCCATTCTTAACTACAGTTGAGACTCAGAAGGCCATTCTTAACTACAGTTGAGACTCAGAAGGCCATTCTTAACTACAGTTGAGACTCAGATGGCCATTCCTAACTACAGTTTAGATTCAAGGACCATTCTGAGCAGAGATTAGACTGTCAAAGGCTCAATAAAATAGTTCTCAAATCAAGCGTACAACGGACAAGCTGAGACATTGTCAGCTCGGAAATGAAACTGGTGACAGATGCGACAAGAGCGCAAGCCGAACTCATTTCTGCAGGTTGGCGCGGAGCCATCAACAGCAGGCTGAGCAGCCGCACACGACAACAAGCCGCAGGGGTACCATAGCAGACAGGCAGCTAGCTGACAGACACAACCAGACGATGAAGATGAAGAAGCTAAATTTGAGTCCAGACTCCAAGCTTGGCGACAAGTTATCGATGGAAACTGTTGATTAATACCCGCACGCTTTAGCTGGTTAAGCATAGTTCGCATAGCAGGATTATGGGGCCTGAGCTGGGCTGACAAGGTCAAATCCTCTGGAGCAAAGTGAGCAGTGCCCATCCGGCCTATAGCCCTGATGCAGTGCTTGGCCAGCGTTGGGGAAACTTTAACTAGCGTTGCCATGGCAACCGATTGACTAGCCCAGTGAGCGAGTTTGCCTCGATCTTCGTTTGCCACAAAGCTTAGTAGAGATTGCTTCTGAGACAGCATCATTGAGGCAAGACGATGGCGGAGCTCGCGCATGGGGACATGGTCCTGTGAAGGGTGCAGAGTCAATCCATTTTTATATTCCTATAGATAAATTCTACCGATTCACACAAATGCATTGTACCTGACATCACAAATCCTATCTACCGATTCACACAAATGCATTGTACCTGACATCACAAATCCTATCTACCGATTCACACAAATGCATTGTACCTGACATCACAAATCCTATCTACCGATTCACACAAATGCATTGTACCTGACATCACAAATCCTATCTACCGATTCACACAAATGCATTGTACCTGACATCACAAATCCTATCTACCGATTCACACAAATGCATTGTACCTGACATCACAAATCCTATCTACCGATTCACACAAATGCATTGTACCTGACAACACAAATCCTATCTACCGATTCACACAAATGCATTGTACCTGACATCACAAATCCTATCTACCGATTCACACAAATGCATTGTACCTGACATCACAAATCCTATCTACCGATTCACACAAATGCATTGTACCTGACATCACAAATCCTATCTACCGATTCACACAAATGCATTGTACCTGACATCACAAATCCTATCTACCGATTCACACAAATGCATTGTACCTGACATCACAAATCCTATCTACCGATTCACACAAATGCATTGTACCTGACAACACAAATCCTATCTACCGATTCACACAAATCCATTCTACTGATTCACACAAATCAGTTCAAATCAGTTATTCACACATACATTCTCATTTTTCAAACATTTATATCTACCCCAATTTTACATAAAAAATTAAAAAAACCTGAAATAACAAAATCAAAAGTTTCACAGCCATAAAACAGCAGAATTACCTGAGGCGGCACCGATGTTAAAAAGCAAAATCCAAGTGGCACGTGAGCCTGTCTCTTATCAGTCCCTGTGCCTAATTGAGGCGGCACAATCAAACGAAAACTAGCCAAAGAGGTGACAGGATCAAAGGCCGCTGACACATCAGTTTGTCCAGGCCTTGGCTCAGTGGTGACAACCAAAATTTTCGCACCTTTATCAGCCAGCTTAGTAAACCGATAAGTGATAAACTCGCCAACATTGTTGTGACTCACAATACGAATTAGATTTCGAGATGCATCAGTTGTTAATAATAAATTATAAGCTGCTACTGAGATCAGCACCAGCAGCCAATGCTTTGAAAGAAGCTGAAACAATTAATTTTTTTTCAAAAGCACAAATGACTAGTCTAGATTCATAAATAAAAGCTAATAAATGTATTATGAAAATAATTGGGATCTGATTTAGTCTTGTTGTATATTTAGGCCACATAGGTTAATTTTTAGGATTGGTTCAAAGATTAAAGTCTATATCCTAAGCTCAAAAAATAATTGTTTTATTTTTTAGAAAATATATTGATAACTACCATTCAAATCGACACAAGAAACTAGATATTTACCTTAGATATTCTCATTAATTTGAATTTTTGAACCTATTTGATTCAACTCAAATATCCCACAGAACTAATTTAAATATCAAATATTATTGAATGCAAATATTTTAGTCAATAATATGCCTACCTCACTACTTATCTGCTACTTGCCAATAGTACTGATTAATAGTTGAATGAATTCATTTTTGATAAATTGCAATTACTTACTGCTCATTGCTAGAAGCACATGGTATTTTATACATGTATTTGGCCTAATGCTTTAGCAGCCCTTGCCAAAAAGGCATATATATTTATGAACAATAGACCAAAGGGCGATCCCACCCCTCTGAGTTTGGGAATCCAGTGCCCTAAATCCAATGTTCTATAAACTAGATTCTTAATGCTCCACTTTTTAAAGCCTCAAATCTAATCAGAGAATGAGTCAATAAAGAAATGTGTCAAATTTGAAGTTAATCGCTTCATGTGGAGCAAATTTATGGCAGCCAAAAGTTAGTCATCTTAAAACCTATTTACACCCCTTTTCCAGATTGGGAAAGAGAGGCAGGCGGGTGGAGGTTGGGGTGGTTGTCTCACTGACAAAAAGCAGCTTAACTTTAAAAGTGCACAGCGCCATTCGGGATCAACTTTGAGACTCCAAACTTTACAAGATTGTGTCAAAATACTTAAAGATTGTTTGTGTCAAATTTAAAGATGATTGGTAAAAGTGGAGCAGCGCTATGGAGGATTAAGTAAAAAAAAAATTGCACGTTTTGAGCAGTTTTTTTGCACTTTTAGATAGGAAGACTCAAATTTAGGAAATTTAAAGGTAGCCTATGACACTTTCCATAGTGAATTTAGGGTGGGTGCAAAATTTGGTGTGATTTGGTTGAGCAGTTTGGGAGTTCATAGCAAAGTAATTTGTACACACACATACAGACAGAGTTTTGATTTTATATGTAGAGATATGTCATTTTTAGCTTTTTTATTCTTTATCTATTGATAAAAATAAATTTAATATAATAATGACCTTTTGAAAATACCACAAATAAATCTTAATTCTAATAAAATGCATGGGATTGGGAAAACCACAAAAAACTTTTTGTTATCTTCTTATAAGTCTACAAGTCGAATAAGTCTGATCATAGCAAAAAAGGAAATTGTTTTTCTTATTCTAGTGAATAAAACTTAAATTCACTATACTGAAAATTGTTTATACTGGATTAGAAACAACAAAATGTATAAAATGTATAAATGCTAAATGTATGCTAAATGTATATGCTAAATGTATAAAAATAAAAACTATGAGAATTTTATAAAAATTTCAAGCATATTAAATCAAACAGATTAGTTTAGAATTTAAAAAAAAATATTTTTTTGGCTTTGAATTATAATGACTTTCTAGTGACAAGACATTTCATAAAATGGCATTTTGTTAATTAGACATTATAGCAACTCAGCAAATTGTGCTGATTATTATAGCTATACCAGCTAGAGAATGTGCAAGATGGTAATATGATGTCAAATTTGTTTAAAACATATATAATTCTAAGAAGTAAATTTCTATAGAAAACTAGTCATCAATGGTGTCACACCTTAGAGTTGCATTATGCAACTGAATAGTGCCTTATGGGCATTGGCAAGCTCCAAAATGCACTGCTTACTGAAAGGGCATCAATGACAATAATGATAGACTAGACTACAACAGTTGCAGAAAATGGTTACATCATGCCTGCAACACTGTTACAGTACTTTAGGCTTTCCTTTTTTAATATTAATAAAGTGATATATGTAGGAACATGCACTATATTCTAAAAAACAAATTACAATTGTATATATAGATTCAATTAGTTATTCAGTTTAGATAAATGGCTAATGGGCTAATAAGCCATAGTCAGGAAGGTTTCCTATATGCCAGAATTTTCTAGCATGCATTAGCTTTGCATAGTTCATTCGTGTATATAGTTGGCATGTTTGAATCTCAACAAGTTGAATTTGACATATAAAAAGTAGTATGAAAAGCAATTTTAAAATAGGTGCAAGTATCTTCTAGTTTCTATAACAAAATATAGAACATTTGAAATAAAAAGGTAAGCAGTTAAGAGATAATGGGAGCTTAAACAAAAAATAATTGAATGTGATGTTGCCAAATTTAAATACTAAAACTTAAAGTAATTGCAAGTTTTTATAAAGGAGTCATAGACAAGACACTTATATTATAATTTACATGTAAATGTTAAATGTAACAATGGAAAAAATGTCCTTTATTATTGTAGCAGCAAGTAAAGTTGCATAATTTTGAAATTTTATTATGAATAACAGAGTCAAATTTCTAATTTTAAGCATACTTGGCAAATACAAAAAATGTTTCTTAAAAAAATTATGGTATACATTGGACACCTTCTTGACAGTGGCTAATATGATAGACAAATAATTTTGGCCTAAACCAAATGTCTGGTTGGGTACGAACTAAACTGCAGAAATGGATGTGGATATGGAACAGATTTGCATATTTAAATGTAGATGCAAATATGGATTACTATTTTCTGTGGATTAATGTGGAAATTTGGATTAGGCCTATTATTACTAATCAATGTGGTAGGCCTATATGGATATTAAATAGCAGATGCAGAAAATTTCCAGATTTAGTTCTATTATATTATAATATGGATTTATATATTTTGTTTTATTTCTGTTTCTGTTTAGGTCCCATTTTCAGATGAATTGTTCTCATTTTAATTTGTGATAAAATGATAGAAAATCATTTTCTCTGCTTTTAAAAGTAAAGCTGCCTTGAGATACTCTACTGATAATAGAAAATAAGAAATTTGATTATAGGTCTTAAGTTATTTTTCTCGCTAGATATAATAGAAACGTAAATGTGTACTTTTGGAGACCACAATTGTGTAAAGTTTAAGTTTTGATTCTAAATAGTTAAACTAGATAGTTCAAGTCTAGATTGATTAGTTTCTTGTTTTTATAGTCTATGCCAATTCTGTAGGGTACGTGTAAATCTCTTGATGATTTCCTCATTGTGATTGGTTTTTTGAAAATGGAGAAAACAATTTTCCATCATTTTCACAATAAATTTGAAAAGAAAAAATTATCTAAAAATAAACAGAATCAGATATAAAGCAGAATATAAATCAACGTTTTGACAGGAGATTTTCTGCATCTGCTATGTATATCTGCATTGATTCTGCAAAATAGAAATCTGCATCTGTATCCACATTTTAGTATGCAAATCCATTCTGTATCCACATCTGTTTCTGCAATTTAGTTGGTACCTGTCTGGTTGCTGTAATGTCTGACAAAGTTGACAAAATACAAATTGACGAAATGCTAGTTGACAAAATGTCCTAGAAATAACTTTCTATGTTAAGATAGTCTAAGAATAAGTAGCTGTTTTTGTCCAATTCTAAAAATATATATAAAATACCTTTTTATGAATATTGCATTTTTAAAAGACAGTTTGTCTTTATCTTGATAAAAGCTAGCCTAGATAAGTTTTTTTAAACTTTCACACAGGCGTTTGTTTTGTTGTTTGTAATAATTCTTCTGTAAATTTTCATGCAAATCCGAGCTGTGTAAGTGCTGTAAATAGGCACACGTGTATATATACTGTGCGCATATACAATGCATTATAAATACGAGCACCTTTAAAACTCTCGCCGTTCCGCTCTGCGTAGACTGATAGACTTGAAATTTCACACAGGCGATTGTTTTGTGTGTAATAATTTCTCTGTAAATTTTCATGCAAATCCAAGCTGTACAAGTTTATTAGTTTATTAGCACAAGTTTATTTTGCAACTTTTTTTAGAAATTGAATATCAATAACGAATATCCATGGGGAAACAGAGTACGGAACGTTGGTCATTTCGTTATAAAATTCGTGGAATAAAAATGTTTAATTTTTTAGTTGCATTAAACAAATACTTAAAAATTAAGTTAAGTTTGCTAGTGTCAATATGTGTAGTTTAGAAAAAAAAACTTTTTATTTACATTTTGTATTTTAAAAAAAGTATTTTTGCTTAATAGTCTTCATCGATCTAAAACAAATTACCTTTTCCAAAAAACACCATAACAATTTTTTGGTAATAATACTTTAAATTGGTAATGAACAAAAGCATACAAATAACAGGTATAAGAAATTATCTTAAAGTTTTCTGCTTGATATACAGTTTCTATCATATTTTTAGGCTAGAGGTCTGCTTGTGAGCTTTAATTATATTTTTTGAAAATTTATTTACCTGGGAATTAGTGGTTACCTTACCCATATATCTTAATCTATATTTTTATTGAATTAGTAATTAAATCTATTTTTGTCTCACTCATCATGAACAATACAATCGTTGCTATAAAGTTAGAGGACTCCGAACCAGGCTTTATTTTGCTGTCCGCCTCCAAAACTTCTATCACTGGATGGAAAATTGAAGGTTCTTGTGTTTCTCTTCTTAAGGTTTCCAGTGCTTTTAGTGATGGTATAGACTTTTTTGCTACTCTCAAACCTGTTCAACAAGATAAGCAACTTTTCTTTGCACGAATTGATAGTGCCAACAAGTCTGTGTCAATTTGCAAGAATGTTGATGATATTGTGATTAAAGTCATTCAATTTGATATTATTGAAATCAATAATGAGAAATTAACATCAGAAGATTTTATGCCCATCTTTAATGTTGCTTTGTAAGTATTTTTGAGTAAAAATATTGATTAAACATTTGTTTGTTTTTGTTACCATGTTTTAGAACATTCTGTAAAAATATTGTTCTTTTTAAAATTAGGCCCTAGGAGCCGCTTAGTTGCCTTACCTTAGTTGTAAAAAGTGTCGGAAAAAGTGTCGCAACAGTTAACTTTTGCCGACACATTTTCAGACAAATCTTCCGACACATTTTACGACACTTAAAATGTCGCAAAAAGTGTCGGAAAAAGTTACATGTACATGACCTCGCTCTAAGAAATGACATTTTAAGTGTCGGAAGATGTGTTGGCAGAAGTAAAGCATCAGACACTGCAGCATTAATTTAGGTGTCGGAAAATATGTGTTGGCGAATGTTAACTTTTACAACACTTTTTCCGATACTTTTTGCAACATTTTAAGTGTCGTAAAATGTGTCGGAAGATCTGTCTAAATCTGAAAATGTGTCGGCAAAAGTTAACCGTTGCAACACTTTCCGACACTTTTTGCAACATTTTAAGTGTTGGAAAATCTGTCTGAATATGTGTTGGCAAAAGTTATATAGGTAGTTGCCTTCTGGTTTTTTTAAGGTTGGAAATCTAGTTGCCAGCTAGCCCTTGGGGCTTAAAATCCAGTTGCCAATGGCTATTTTTGGTTGCCCATTGGCAACTAGCCACATTCTTGAGGATAGATATTTCTGAGGCTCATTAAACATGTATGCACTATATGACTATGGAAATAAGACTGTCTGGGACTTGTTATTGACATTTTCAATTTTTGCAACTTAGTATTTGCCACAACTTAGATTCATACACTTAAGCACTTTATATTACTTTCAAAATTAGCCTTCATTTTCAATGGGTTTTCCCACTCCCACTTATGTCAGCATGGTATTAGTCGTTGATATGTTCTGCGGCAGTGCCGACAAAGTCGCTATACAATGTTAGATCCTTTTGCCAATCCACCACTTTGCTAACAATGTAGTGCGTGGCGTGGCTAGAGACGAAGTATGGCATGCAGTGCTTACAGATGCCAAGAACTGCTCGCAGGCGTTGCTACCCAAGGGAGGCAGCATCCACTTCAACTTAGTACGGCGCTGCAGGACCTCGTTGGTTTGCCTGCCATACTTTTGCTGTGAGCGCATCATTCCTTAAAACGATTTGGTGACAGCCTCTGTTGAGAGAATAAAATAAGTTTTTAAGTAGCACTTTTTTGCATGTAGTATAAATACATGTACATGTAGTTGGTTTATTAAAATACATGAATGTATAACTACTATATTGAATGGTTGAGCTTGTACATATAGCTCTACTGTTAACTTAAATTTGGGCTTCTCTGATCTACACCAATCATGTCAAAGAAGTAATCTCACCAGTACCACTGCAATTAAGCGCAAAGTCAAGAAGGGTGCAAGCTTATTTCCCAGCGCGACAGTACACAGAGGTATTGGTGTAGAAGGACTTAAGGAGAGCCTCCTCATTTAGCGTAACCTTGACAATGGAGTCGTCTTCTTTTGTAACAGACAGGCGCCTCTTGAAGTCGGCTGGAAGTCGCAGTGGGACAATACAAAGGCACCGAAAGGCACCCTCGATGTGGGGTTCGAGCCAGCTGTCACGCCCTTCCCCAGAATAAAGAACCTGATTGAGATTTTGGATGTCATATTACAATTAGCTAAGAGTTATTTAAAGTCTTTTTTGAGAGACATCAGTTACATATTTTAAAGTCATCATAAAGTCCAGTCGGTCCAGTTTTTTACGAGTGCTTCAATTGTATTTTTAGTTAGAATACATCAACAACTGAAAAATGTACAGTTTAAAAAGAAAATTCAAATCATTATGACTCAATGGGGCACTCCTTGGCTAGAAAAAATGTTCTAACTGGTCGTTGGATTTCAATATTTCAATTGACATTGAAACATGCCCAATTTTTCATATTTTAGGCTATTTACATACAATTGACAAGGGCCAGTTCGGTGGTTTTGCCTGATACAATAGAATAAAAACTCACGTGCTTGATTGCGTCAACAAAATTGGCCACGTACTTCCGCAACAGGAATGGCTCCAAGTCTTGCATGTGCAAAAACCTGCGATGCGACTCTGATGGCAGTTGACGCGTGAGCCAGACGTTTGAAAGATCGGGTTGTGCGCACGGAAGGCAATTAATGAGACCACTGAGGGCTTGCATTATATGCTGGCGCAATAGAACGACTCTGCATTATTAAAGTTAAATTAAAGGGCGATGGAAGGCAGTATCTCCGAAATATACACAGTTATAAAGAAACAGTAATGTACATACACACTCTATCATCTAGCTCTAACAGACAGTGACGGTTCGCCGCCAGATTGTTCGACTGTTCACTAGTAATGTCAGCTGTGTTGATAGAATTGTCATTTGTAGCATAGTCGTCATCCAGAATCAACTGGCTTTCGTTGATCGGCTGCTCGTAGACCAGAGACAAAGTGAATAGTGTATTATCTGATGCGCCGTGCTGGCTTTGTTGCATCCACGAAATCCCGACTACGCTGGAAACTCTTACATGATTGTCTTCGCAATCCCGTGTGCCAACGGTAATATCCAAATGACTTGGCGTTGCAGATGTCGCTAGTGCGATGGACGATCGTCCAATGGCATCATCAACTGCGTTGTTCGAAGCAGTGACACCCTCCAGAAAAAGTGGCTGACAAGATTACCAACACTCGTAGTCTGTAACTACTACTCTTTTGACTTGTTCAAGGATTTATTAAATTTCGACAAGATTACCGACACTCGTAGTTTGTAACAACTACTCTTTTGACTTGTTTGAGGATTTATTAAATCTCGACAAGATTACTGACACTCTAGTCTATAACGACTACTATCTTGACTTGATCTGCTTACAGCTGGTGCAACTGCAAATGCCTTAAAGACAAACCAATGGAGCATGCACCAACAAAAATCGGATTAGCGTCTATCTTAATAGGAAAGCTGCTTTGAATACTGGGCCAGTTAGAGCTATTTGGAACCATGCCACAGTCTCTGTCTAGACACCCAGCTGTGCCAAACAATATGGTTGGCTAACTTATGCTTCTAAGTGTCAAATATGACGATAGAATCATTCAGCCCGTTGACACACTAAGCAGCTGTGACAGACTACATGCCAGTGGTAGTCAAACCTCTTACACACAATCAGGGCGCAACAATTTTTCAATTGTCACCTGTACGGAGGATGGGCACAGCCTCACTTTACGGATGCTACAGTGTCTCCAAAAAGCAGATCAGTTCAACTTGCAATTTCAAGGCTTTATTACCCCTCGGATTAAAGATTGACCCAAGTAGTCAAATAAAAGTGACTACACTTAGCAGCTGCCTTGAGCCACAACAGACGCGAGGATTGATTACCCCTTGTAGGTCAGCATTTTCAGTCAACTGCTCAACTCTGATTCATCGGTTGAAGCGGGGTCCCATTATCCCTTGCTGGTGGCCATACACCAACACTGCAGACGCTTTAGACAACCCAATGGAGCATGCTCTAGCAAGAGCTAGAATAACGTCTGTCTTAAAAAAGAAAAGGCTACCTTAGAACTGGGCCAGTAGGAGCTTTTGGAACCATGCCACAGCTCCATCTAGACACCCAGCTGCACCAGATAATAGGGTAATTTGATACACTAAGTAACCGCGACAGACTACATGCCATTGGGAGTCAAACCTCTCCAGCACAATAAGAATGCAATAGTTTGTCTGAGAGCCAACAAAGCTATCACCTGCAGGGAGGGTGGGCACGGCCTCACATTACGAGCGCTAGCGTTAGCTGATATATGGCACTTTACCCCTTCCATGTCAGCATAGCAGCTGCCTTGAGCCACAACAGAAGCAAGGATTGATTATCCATCGCAGCATACATGCGCAACAGTCGGCCGAGTCGGCCGATCCGGCCGACCGATTTGGCGACCAACCAAGGAAGTCGCAAAAATGCCCACTCAAAAAACACCCTAGTAGTAGTACTAAGTAGCTGACGAAGCATTTTGGCTTAATAAGAGAGTCATAGTTACTCCTGCCGTTTACCCAAACTTGCGTTAATTTTGCTTTACGGTTTTTTTACATGCAAGTCGCATTTTTGGCCAAAAACTACGTCGCATTTTTGTTAAAACTAAGTCGCACGGCCGACCGAATTTTGGAGGTTGCGCATGTATGCATCGCAGGTCAGCTTAGGAGCTGCCTTGAGCCACAACAGAAATGAGGATTGATTATCCATCGCAGGTCAGCTTAGGAGCTGCCTTGAGCCACAACAGAAGCAAGGATTGATTATCCATCGCAGGTCAGCTTAGGAGCTGCCTTGAGCCACAACAGAAGTGAGGATTGATTATCCATCGCAGGTCAGCTTAGGAGCTGCCTTGAGCCACAACAGAAGCAAGGATTGATTATCCATCGCAGGTCAGCTTAGGAGCTGCCTTGAGCCACAACAGAAGTGAGGATTGATTATCCATTGCAGGTCAGCTTAGGAGCTGCCTTGAGCCACAACAGAAGCAAGGATTGATTATCCATTGCAGGTCAGCTTATCAGCTGCCTTGAGCCACAACAGAAGTGAGGATTGATTATCCATCGCAGGTCAGCATAGCAGCTGCCTTAAGCCACAACAGACGGAAGACCAGTCTTATCCGTAACTTCATTAAGATTCTGGTCAATGGGAGCTGATTCCTGTGGATTTTCCGGATCACTTGGTCTAGATCGCTGAGGAATTCCGACTGAACTCCCAAAATCTCATGCAGAAAATTTCATTTGGAAAACTTGAGATTTAGGTCTGCAATCAGAATTTAGCAGCTGTTCCAGTTCCAAATCCAGCTGGAACAGCTTTTCCCTTTTCTTGAACTTTTGTAGAATCACATTTTCCAGAAAAGAGGGGCTATTCCGGGCCAAAAATGCTGATCCAAGCCTTCACTTGGAAATCAATTAATAAATCGGGCCCAGATCACGAAATTCTGGAAAAAAATTCTGGGTGAAAAGTACAATGGGATCTTACAGACCGGATAACACAAAGGCATCTTGATTGAAATCTTTTTCCATTATCTGCTTTGCAAACCAGATTTGCAAACCAGATTCGCATATGTTATCCAACAAATTTCAGATTCACACAAGTTTCTTACAAACCAGATAACACTGTTATCTGTTTTTCAAACAATAAACATGTTATCCTGTGAAATTCCAATTCAAACAAGATTCGATCAACCAAGATAACAGAGAATTATTATCTGATGGCGAATCTTGTACTGTTATCTGTTTTTCAAACAAGATTTGCACTATGTTATCCTGTGAAATTCAGATAACTCACCAGATAACAGTCAAATAAGAAAGCAAAAAATTATCTGATGGCGAATCTTGTCATGTAATCTGATTTCTAAGCAAGATTCGGGCCATGTTATCTGGTGAAATTCAGATAACTCACCAGATAACAGTCTAACCAGATAACACTAAAATTACATTTTGACGAATCTGGTGGTTTCACCAGTTTCGCACCTTAAACAAGGAAATCGGTAGTGAATCTGACAAGATTCGCAAATTATCTTGTGGTGTTATCTGGTTTATTTACCAGAGGGGACGGGTCTTGATCAGCCACCCTTCCAGCAGCGGCATGCCATGGAAGGAACCTTCAGGGTGGATGCCGTCGGCCACACGTGCGTACCGCGTATAATCTTCCTTGCGGAAGACCTCACTGCAATTGTGCAGAAAGTCTGCAACCTGCCGCCACATTGTAACCACCTTTCAGTGTGGTAGCTGAATGTCCTGTGCAGGGGACAATGTTTGTGAACTAGCATTACACGCAAATACTATTTAACATGGTGAGATTAAGTGTTGTGCACACATGACGTGCATACTTCTCATCACAAACCTAGTTCATACACTTTCGGATCACATAGCAGTAACCACGCTATAGTAGAGTTAGCCACTATTTTAGACAATAGTTATATATCTGTTACTGTAATTACGGTATTACAAACTTTCACATAAGAGCTAATTGAGATGGCACAGTGCAATTAAGTAGACAAAAGAACAAAAATCACAATACAATCAAGCAAATACAAACCTGGGCGAGTGACATCAAGGCACAGATTGGCTCTACAAGGTCAAGCAGGCACAGTAGGTCAAAAACAAAGTCGCTTCCAAAAAGCTCGTACTGAAGCGGCGCGTTGTCTGAGCAGTCGAACCCCTCAGAAATGAAAGCATCGTAGAGCTCGGCATACGCTTCCTCGATAGCTTTCCACTATGAAGTTGCAGAGGAAAGAAAGCGCTGCATCGCAAAACTGGACACAGCGCGCGCTGTGCCTCTGACACGGCCTTAAATGAGTGTGGATAATTGTGCGGAAGGCCCTTCTGTACAAAAGTTTAAGCAGTCATTAAAAAGGTCCAGGGCTCTGGGCCATGCTGACGGAATAATTGGCATGAAGGCCTTTCTAAATTTAAAGATATTTATATTTACAGCTTAAACAATCCCTCAAATTTAAGTTGAAAGAATAAAAACCTTATCTGCAGCGCCGAAAATCCTCGACCCTGGCCAAAATGGTGAGCAAACAAGTTAGCACGACACACAAATCGCTTCAGCATCGTCGCCTCTTCTCCGCTCCCATTCCGCACGTCGTTGACGGCCAGATTGAGGAAATGGGCAACGTCCCAAATCACAGGGATGGAGCCATTACCTCCTGAGTCAGAAAGCGTGTCGGCCACTGCATTCTTGAACGGATCCGACTGGTATTGTCCATCGGCCACTACTGCCACAAGCCGGTCCAGTGGGGCGGCAAAACAGGTCAGCGAGTCAAAGAGCCGCTTCGCAAGAATTGGGCCTGTTAAGTAACGATTTGTTTGCAGGCTGGGTTTTACTACTCTATTCAGTATAAATTGATATGAATTAATTTAACTGGCTGTTTGGCTTCTTTATAACAGTACACATGTTACAAAAAGAGGGATACCTGATCTGTCCATGTCAGCGTTATACACCTCAGGCGCCCCAGCTGGGATAGAGATGGCCGCTCCAGAACTTGATCGGCACAACAGTAGGACGGCCTGGTTAGTTACGCGCCCTGTTTTCAATTAGGCATCAACATTACCAAGGTTGACAAATACAAGGTCTTTTGTTTAAATCATCCTGTCCCAACACAGTTTTGCTACGAGCGTACAAGAAAATCTGCTAACTTTTACCTAATGTGCTTTTGTCACACGTCACGCAAAAGTTGGGCAGCCGACCAGTCGACAGAAGCGGCTTCTGGAGAAATGCAACGGTCATCACGTCCAGGCATACCTTGAAAAGCTTCCACATCTTACAGCCAAAGTCCCTTAATAGTGAGGGTAGGCGATGTACGCAGTGTATTAGGTAATTAGAGAAACTTAGTTTATTAGGGAAACTTAGTTTGTATTCGTTTTATTAGTATTATAAAAATATGCATTTTAGAATATTTTGATCCCTCCTCAATAAAAATTGAGTAGATATTAGGCACACATGTAAAACTAACTAAAAAAGATTAAAGGTTCACCAGAATGCAAACTTACGACCCATGGCAGATTTGCCCAATGTCACACTTGCATGCGGACAAGAGGCAGACAAGTGTCTCGAAATGGTTTCTATCGTTGCGATAGCGCAGCGCATAAGGCTGCGCACGACGTCGATTCCATGCCGCTCCCACTCATTCCAAAGCCGGCACTCAACTATCTAAGTGCTGGCTGACATTGTATCTAAACCAGCAAAATTCGGGGCCACCAGCCAGCAAAGTGGCCATCTGCCCATCCGATCCTCGCGGATAAGCAGGCCCATACTCAAAGTGCCGTCACAGGCCAGATTCCTGGATGGGAATAGTAATAGTGGTAATGTGTTAACTCTAGCAAAATCGCCCCGGGATTTACATAAATTGCTCTCAAATTGCACAGTACATCTATAGTCCAAAGATGACGCAAGAACTTTGTAAAAAAATGTCTGTCCCGGTCATGGCATTCTGAGTCACATCTGGGACAAGTTTTCTTTTTGCACACATTTTCGTTGCTCGTGACGATGAATTTCACTTACAGTGCACGGTGTGCCTCAGCAACAGTATGCCGAGTTGGAAGGAGGCCTTGTCTTTTCCACTCCTCTACCTGAAGGTGCATACATGGCTTGCAATACACAATTGTGTCATTGCCCAAAGGATCCGAGTCCAGATGTTCGTGGCCCAGCAGCTCGCCCATAGTTTTCGCTTGCACCATGGCTATCGATGATGACGAAATTGACTGATTGGCCCTTGCTTTAGCACTAGCTGCTGACCCTGCCTGGCCCTGCTCCACGAGACACGCCAGGAGTCTTGCCTGCTTTGCTTGCTGTTCCGACATCTGCTCCACTGGAGCTACTAGTCTGTCTGTACTATTAAGAGTGGACGCAGACACATTTGGCGACGGTGGGGCCGACACTGCTGGCAAGGCCAGATATGAGTTTGCTGGCAATAGCATGGCCCGCGAGGTCGCCGACACAGAGGGCAAGGATGCCTGAAGGATGGGTAAAGGGGGCATGGCAGGCAAAGATGCTAAGGCACCAGACGAGCTCACACCGGCAGCTTCAGCTGCAGGGGTCTCCGCCGCGCTAGAACTGCAGTCGGCCTGACTGCTAGACTCATTCCTGCTACGCAGATAGGGCAGGACCTCCCTATGGTCTTCCAGAAAAAACTTGGCCAACAAATTGTCCTTGTGATGCCTGTTAAATGCAATTAGGCAGTAGTAAGTTTCTTGTCAAAAAGCAAGTACAAGCATAATACAAGAAGTTTTACTTCAGTGGTCTCCCTGCATCAGAGTAATTGCTACATGCTTAACTTAACATATATTCTGCGTATTTCATATAAAAATTAATAAATCTGGGGAGCAATGCATCGAATGATAACGGTTTCAACTAAAAACAGGTTTGATTCCCTAGGAGAAGCATGTGGCAATACTTTCGTAACAATTAACACCCCATGTGTTTCTACATGTAAATGTGCCAGATTTTTCATGCACAAGCACTATTGAGTTCAGTTACCCTTACCTAGAAGTGTGCCTGGTCCATGAGCTGGCATCATTTCGAAAAATGTTGCACTTGTTAGGCTCTAAGCCTCTTTGTAGGCAGCTAAGGCAGAAGTGACAGTATGGTTTAGTTGTCCTGCTTGGGCCAGCAGGGAGCACTGAGGGCTTGAAAAACTGGGCAAAAGGTTGCCCATCAGGCTGGCCAGCAGCAGGTCGCTTTGCTGCCATTTGTGCTGTAATGTGGGCCCATGCAGCCACTGCATTGCCTAGATGCTCCAGATGGTCTAGAAGAACCTTTATGTATTGTTCAAGTGTTAATTTAGTTTAGTTTAAATGTATTTGCATTTGCATACAATGCATTTATATGAGTATATTTGCAAATATGCCAATGCCAATAATGGCCCAATCAGTCCTGGGGGTCTGGCTGCATGTGCCACAGCACTGGATCCAGCTGGGAGCATATCTTTTCAATGAAGTGTTCATGTTCACAACTATAAGCCTAATCAATACATACATGTAACATGTGATGTGATATGTAGCACTATACAAGGTAATAGTATATTATATGTAACTAAAAATAAGTAACCTAATTACCAGGAATTAGAGTCGTTGTTGTAGCAGGTGCAGTCTTAGACTTAGTCGAAGGCTCTGCTGTAGCTGTTGTTGAAGCAGTAACACTAGTAGCACTAGCAGCAGATGTATATGTACATGTAGCAGCAGCTGTTTCAACAAGATCAATGACATCATCACAATCACTCACATGAGATTGTGAGTATGCTGTGTCACCTGTGTGACTCTTATCCTCAATCTCAACCTCAAGCTCAGAGCTCATCTCTGGCTCAAACTCTTGTTCACTCATATTGCAGGGTTGCAGTCAACAATTTTCAAAATTCACAATAGACAAGCGATAGCAATAACAAGAGATACACAGGGCTGCCTATTGAATTGAAAGGCAAGCCGATAATAAAACCAATTGAATCTCAACACAGTCTTAGCTAACTGAAGCCTCTCTGTTTACACTGTACATTGATATGTACACTCAGCTCAAGCCCAATCCCCCATCCCGGGGGAATCATTAAATTTAATTGCAACCCCAACACAGGGGGGGTTATTTGCCTTGAATGTGAACCCACCCGTTCACCCACCCCCCAAAAAAACAGCGCGCGGGTCGGAGGTTGAGGTGGCTATTTTTACAAACAGACTGCAACCTCTCCACTGGAGAGGCAGAGTGGCCACAGAAGGGCCAAACTTGGTTCCACCCACCTGCTGTCTTGGCGATCTTTGTACGCCAAGCTGTATGCCAAGGGGCATGCCAGGCTCCTATGTACGCCAATTGTACGCCAATGGTGTACGCCAGATCCCTCTGTACGCCAAAAAATTCCGGCGTACATGTACACCATCTGGAGTCTGGAGGGGGAGCTACCAATCTTCTAGCATTGCTATTCCTCTCATAGGTTCTTTTCTTGCAGCCTTGTCCTGCTGGCTCTTTTACCCACTCATCTCCTTTCTAGCACCATCTAATAACACATTGAGTCAAGTTTCTCCCTTAGCTCCCCCAAGTGTGGTGGTCTTGGTCCTACGCCATACTTAAGGTGCTGTGACACTGGGACTTTGATCCCAGTAATATCTGGATTAGAAACTAGTGCATATAAAGACTGCTTAGGCTATATAGTATATTAATACTACCAGACTATACATCAGACATTACAAGACAATATATAGAGTATTACCAGAAATATGTTAAAACTAAATATTACAAATTAGTTCTAAGAGACAGCAATATATTGAAAGCCTTAGTATAACTTTGGTGGCATTACTGTGGAGTTTACCTCATATAGGAAGATAACTAGTGGCAGCTTTTAGATTAGCTTATAAAGACAGAGGCAAAAGGCCTACCACATCTCTATACAGAGTATTTATTGTACAACATTTTTTTACTTTTGTTGCTCTATTTATTTGGCATTTAAAAGTTGATTTTTATTTTAAGTTATTTTGTGTTTTTTCTTTAATGAAAAAGTTTAAAGTTTCTATAATGAAAATTTATTTAATTCGATATATAAAACTAATATTAGTATTAGACATAATATGCCTTTAAGTCATTTTTTTAGTATAAGCTATTCTTTAAAATATAGTTTCAAGTTTATATTAAAAATCTAAATTTAAAGAATAATCTAAAAACTTCCAGTTTTGCTAATATATATTTTTGTTTTATCTAAACGATAAGGCAGAGTAGACTCTTGTGCCAGAGTTATAGTTTTTTATTAGAGGCAGGGACTATGTGTACCATGATGAATTTTAAGTAACATTGTCATAACTGGTAAGAAGCATTTCTGCCAATTCTACTAACTCTTGTATACACTCAGACATATATAGATATGCTCTATAATTCATTTTGCCATGCCAATTTAGCCCCTAAAATGTAATGTGATTGATAATGCAATTGAATGTTGCATGCATGCATTTGGGCCATAGACAAAAGCCAAAGACCCTAGGTAAAAATTTAACTTCTTTAAATTCTGATGTCTGCTGTGAACACAGTCTGAAAATTTGTGTAGCACCCCTCATATATTAACTGGATGATGTACACCTGTTCTATCTATTACTGGAAATATATAGATACAGTTATTACCTTGACCAACTCAACAATGCTCATTCTGACAGGTCATTGGAGTCCCACCTGGCGGCAGCTCAGGCCGCTTTGGCCAGCCAATCAGCTGAGCTGGCTGATCTGCACCAGCGCAACGAACAGTTGCTGGCCAAGTACACTGGAACTGCCGCTGAGAAGGCCGCCATACGCGACAATCTCCTGACTGCATTCTCCCGAGTGCTCAACTCTAAAAAAGAGCGCATTCGCCAGTTGGTTGACAAGGATCCAGTTGACAGGTCTGAGTCAGACGAAGTTGGAGACGGCGATGCTGCTAATAGCGAAGGCGGCGGCGACATCAAACGCGGCGGCAACATCAAACGGAAAGTGCCAACAACAAAAAAGGCGGCAACATCAAAGAAAACTAAGCCAACAGTTCGTCGCACCAGAAGCGGTGCGAAATCAGCTGCCGCTGAAGAGGATAGCGGAAGTGAAGAATTCTGAACTCTATCGGTTCAATCTGCTATGCTGCTTATCAGACAGAAACTTATCAATCAATCAATGTATCACATGTACTTTTAATCATTATGATTAATAAATTGTCCTATAAATCCAGACCAAAGTGCCGCGTTTGGTTAAATTTTCTAGCTTAGCTTTTTCTTTCATCTTAAAAAGTTAATTTCTTTATTACTATTTTTATATTTTAGCGAAGGTTAAATTGTTAGAGCACAGGTCGGCGAACTTTTTAACCTAAGGGCGAGATATTGAAACTAGCGCAAAACTGCTGGCCAGAGAGGAGAGGAAAGAGAAGAGGGGAGAGTAGAGAGGGGGGAGAGTGGAGAGAAGAGGGGAGAGGAGAGAGAACAGGGAAGAGGAGAGAGTAGAGAGTAGAGAGAGGAGAGGAGAGACAAGAGGGGAGAGGTCGGGAGGTTCCGCCTCCCGGAGCGCGCTCGCGCGCTTCCCATGGCTGCCGCCTTCACGCGGCGGGACCGTCCGGGTTCGCCCGGCCAAGTGCAGCCACCACCCCGGACCCGTGCGAGGGTCTTCGAGCGCCCCGGGTTTTTCCACGCTGAGCCAGGCCTCCCAGCTCACCTGGCTCAGCTGCTTCTCAGAGCTGGAGACGTCGAGTCCAACCCTGGGCCGGCCTTCCCGTGCGGAGGCTGTGCCGAGGAGGTAGCCAGGGGCTACTCCACCTGCTGCTCCGACTGCGGCCTGTGGTGGCACCGCCGCTGTTCCCGCCTCACTATTGCGGCTATCAACCGGCTCCACCGGGACAAGGCACCGTGGCACTGTCCCACCTGCGCCCACCAGCCTGCCGCTTCAGCGCCGCAGCCCGCTGCGACTCCGGCCCCCTCCGCGGCTGCAGGCCCCACTGGCACCCACCAGACGCCAACGGCTACGACTCCACCTCCCCCGAACCCCGCACCGGCACCCCCGCCCCCCCTGATGGCGCAACCAGCGCGGGCGGGGGCGCCGAACAACAGCGGGGCGGCTTTCCGCATCGTCCAGCTCAACGCGGCAGGGCTCCGCTCCCGCAAGCTGGAACTGCTCCACTTCCTGGAGAAGCAGGGCGCCGACGTCGCCTGCATCCAGGAGACGAACCTGTCCGGCAACACAGCGGCCCCACGCCTCAAAGGGTGGCAGATCGCTGGCCGGAAGGACCGCAACATCGGCCGCGACGGGGAGGCAGCCAGAACCCACCACGAAGGCGTCTGCTTCCTTGTCAAGGAGGGCATTCAATTCGCCGACCTTCCACTAGGCGAGCTCGTCACCCACGCCACGTCCGCCGAAGCCTCGGGCCTCCGTATCCACGACCCCCGGCTACCACGTCCCCTGGATGTGATCAACATCTACCTCCCGCCGGTCCGCGCCGCAGACGGCCGCACGGACGCCTTCGAGCCCGACTGGATCCCCGTTTCACGGGACTCGTTGGTGCTGGGCGACTTCAACGCCCACCACGGGATGTGGGACGCCTCGGCGGACGACGACGAGCTGGGCAGGGCCCTCGAAGACTGGGCGACGACCTACGACCTGGTCGCTCTGAACGACGGCTCCCCAACTAGGATCAGCCCCCGCGGCCTGCCGAGCTCCCCTGACGTCTCCTTCGCCCACGCCTCCTGGCAAGACCGGATCGAGTGGCGAACCGGGGAGCACATCGGCTCAGACCACCTGCCGATCATCATCGACATCGCAGCCTCCGGCCCGGCCCGCTCCAGCTCCAAGCGCCTGACGCGGTACGCCTACCACAAGGCGGACTGGGACCTGTTCCAGCGGACCCTCGACCAGGCCCTGGCCAGCTGGCCGGAGCGCCCCCCACGCACGGTGCCCGTCGCCGCCAACCGGTTCGCGTCCGCCGTCACCAGCGCCGCCAAGGCGGCCATCCCGAGAGGCTGCCGGCGCGCCCCGATCGCCTGGTGGTGCCCGGAAGCCGAGGCGGCCTGCACCGCCCGCCGCGCGGCGCTCGAAGCGCTTCGCGCGAGTCCGGACGACCCGGCGCTCTCGGCCGCGTACCAGGCTGCTGCCGCCGCGGCTGCTCACGCCATCTGCCGCGCCAAGGAGTCGCTGTGGCGTGATTTCATCACTGACCCGGGTCACGACCTGTGTTCCGCCGACCTCTGGCGGATCATCCGGGCCCTCGACGGACGGTCCCAGGGCACCCCCTCGTCGGCTGCCATCCAGGGCTCCACGGGGGCACCGGCCGTCTCCGACAAACAGAAGGCCGCGCTTTTCTGCCTCTGCCGGGAGTACGCGGCCGTCAGCAGGCTCCCCAAGAACAAGGCGGAAGACCGGCCGGTCATCCAAGAAGCCCGTCACACGCTCCGCGCCCCCTGCAGCTGCCAAGGCCTCCGCAGCGGCCCCTGCTCCGACTTCCAGCCCGACGCCCTCCGCCGCGCCTTGGTGCGCCTGCCGGACCGCTCGGCCCCAGGACCGGACGGTGTCGCGAACATCATGCTGAAGCATCTGTCCGACCTGGGGCTCCGCTGCCTCCTGGACCTCCTGAACCTCTCGTGGAGGACGGGGGAGGTGCCCGCCCCGTGGCGCCTTGCGGAGATCCGCCCGATCCCCAAATCGGACAAGCCAGCCGGCCTGACATCCAGCTTCCGCCCTATCAGCCTCCTCAGCTGCCTGGGCAAGCTCGCGGAGAAGATGGTGAACGAGCGGCTGTCCTACATCCTCGAGGCAAATGACGCTCTCCACCCGTCGCAAGCCGGTTTCCGTCAGGGCCGCTCCACGGAGGAGCACATCGCCGCGGCGGCCCAGTACATTTTTGACGGTTTCCAGGCCAAGAAGCCGGCAGCCCGCACCGCTCTGCTCCTTGCAGACTTCTCCAGAGCCTACGACCGCGTCTGGAGAGCCGCCCTCATCGTCAAGCTCGGTCGGAAGGGGATCCCCACGTGCCTCATCCGCTGGCTCAAGGGATTTCTCTCCGACAGGAGGGCCTTCGTGCGGTGGGTTAGTGCGGCCTGCAAGCCAACCGTGTTCTCCGAGGGGCTGCCGCAGGGGTCGGTCCTCGCCCCGATCCTGTGGGTGATCTACATGGACGACCTCCTGGACGGCGCCCCCACGAACTGCCTCACGCTGGCGTACGCCGACGACAGCACCTTCGGCGCGCAAGGGACCACCCCTCGGGAGTGTGAGCGGGCCCTGCAACCGGCGGCCGACTGGCTCGTGCGCTGGTCCCAAACCTGGAAGGTGGACCTGAGCCGCACCAAGTCGGTCGTCGCTTTCTTCTCGCTCGACCCCCGGGAGGTCAACGGAAAGGTCCAGCCGCGCATCCTCCTCGGCGACTCGCCAGCTCCGTTCGAGCTGCATCCGAGGCTCCTGGGAGTGCACCTCGACTCCCAGCTGACCTTCCGCCACCACGCCGAGCTCCGGCGCCGCGCCCTCCAGCAGCGCACCGGCGTCCTACGCTGCCTCGCGGGCCGCGATTGGGGCCAGGACGGCCAGCGCCTCGCCCAGCTCTACCGCACCTACGCGGAGGCGGCCGCGCTCCACGGCGCCTCCACGTGGCTCACCTTCGCGTCCGACTCCTGCCGGGACGAAGTCGAGATTGCGCACCGATCGGCCGCCCGCGTCATCACTGGCTGCTGCCGCTCGACCGCCATTGGCGCCCTCATGGCTGAGGCCGACCTCGTGCCCCTGGCGACCAGAGCGGAGGCGGCAGGCGCAGCCCTGTTCGAGCGAGCCCTCCGTCACCGACAACCGACTCCGCTCCGCGCTGCAGCGGGCAAGACCTCTACGCCCCGCTTGCGCGCTCACGGGGAGCCTGGGGCCTTCCGTAGGAACTGGCGCGACTCGGCGCAGCACCTGAGCGCCGCCGCCGGCCTGGCCACCCTCCCCCGGGAGCAGGAAAACCTCCCTCCGCCGCCATGGTCCGACACCAGCCGGATCACCATCCGCTGCGACCTCCTGACCGCGACCTCCCGAGAAGAGGCGCCCCACGTCAGAAAGCTGGCCGCGCTGGAGACGCTGGCGAGCCTCCCGCCCGCCGACCTGGAGCTCTGGACAGACGGTTCAGCCTCCGGGGCACCCTCAACGGCGGAGCGGGGGCGGTCATCTTCAGCAAGACCGCGCCGCCAGTCCACCTGTCGCAGGCTGCGGGCCGTTACTCTTCCTCCTTCCGTGCCGAGGAGTCGGCTCTCCGGCTGGGGCTTCAGCACGTCGCCTCCAGGCCGGACCTTGCCTCCCTGAGCGGCCTCCGCTGCCTGACGGACTCGCAGTCCCTGCTCCGAGCCCTCGAGAAGGGACCGTCCAAGTCCTCCTCGCCAGCGTGCCGGGAGATCTGGACGCTGCTGACCCACGTCGCCGCCCGCTTCCCAATCTGGCTGCAATGGGTCCCCAGCCACTGCGACCTCCGGCGGAACGATGCTGCGGACGTCACCGCCAAGACCGCGGCCGGCCTCCCCCAGAAGGAGACGCCGATCGACTTCGGGTCAGCGCGGGCCGCCCTCCGCCGGGTCCTCGCCGAGCGCACCCGCGAAGCCAACGCGGCCGACCCGCACTGCGCCACCCACCGTCTGGCAACCGCCATCGCCGCCCCGCGGCCACGCCTTAACCGGGCCGACGCGGTGACCCTCGCCCAGCTGCGCACGGGCACTCACCGCTCCTACGCTGGTATCGGCACCGGATCGGCCTGGACACCGCCGCCACCTGCCCCCGCTGCGGGGCCGCCGACGAAGACGTGGCCCACGTCCTCCTGCACTGCCGGGCCCTTGACGACCTTCGGGCCCGCACCCTAGGGCCAAACCCGTCCCTGGCCGTCCTCTCGACGGACGGCCTCCGCGCGCTCGATTTCCTCCGCACGGTAGGGGCGCAGACACGCCCCCCCGGATCCAACCGGCCGGGAGTAACAACAACAACAACAACAACAGGGGAGAGAAGAGAAAATGGGGAGATGAGAGGAGAGAGGAGAGGGGAGAGGAGAGAGAAGAGAGGAGAGTAGAGAGAAGAGAGGAGAGGAGAGACAAGAGGGGAGTGAAGAGAAAAGGGGGAGATGAGAGGAGAGAGAAGTGGGGCGAGGCGAGAGAAGAGGGGAGATAGGAGAGGAGAAAAGAAAAATAATAAGAGAGCTGAGATCCGGGACGTAAACCTTGATCGGGCTGGATTGCTTTTGATGTCCTTTAAAGTTAAAGATTTAAACTACATGGCATGGTTTTAGCCCGTTGAAAACGATACCGTGACAAGAATTGCTTAAGAGTCATTGCAAGCAACTCACTGGTGACTCTAGCGATTCTGGGGCCACTCTTGTGACTTTTTAATGATTCACGATTTCAATGCGACGAATTAGGCGACTCTTGAGTAACGAGCGCATCACGGGATTTTTAGAGTCGCAAAAAGTCGTCCAAGAATGGCTGTGTTAGAGCTTAACTTTCTACTAACTCAAGTAGACTAAATAGAGTTGTAATGAGTGCGCCAGAGTCGCAGAAAATAAAATGCTAAGATGCTCGACGCAAATGACTGGGACGCTTCTTGGCCTTAGGTACCGTTTTCATCGGGTCGGGTAAACAGTGGGAGTAACTATAGCTTAATTTAAATATAAAAAGCTTCGTCACCTAATTAGAACTTTACATTTCTTTGTATTACGCTTCAGGACTGGATTGACACAAGCCAGATCTCGGGCCCGCTGTCCGCCCTGTCAACAATATCTTGGCGTACGGAGCCCGGCCTGTTAATATTGCTGAGCATTCATCCTGTTTGCCTGTTGCTGATATTGTTGCTGCGCAGAAGAAGTTGGCTACTGTTTGGCTTGCTTTTGCTGCTTCTAGCCAGCGTCTTGGCGGCCGATGCCGTCAATCGTCAGTTGGCGACGCACTGGCGAGTCCTCAGATTTGGGGAGCAGTACTTCGATTCACCTGGATTTTTCATTACCTTTATCTGGTCTGTGCCGGTGCTGGTCAACTGCGTGGTGATTCTGTGCTTCCTCATCTATCAGATGATGAACTTGACTGTTGATAAGGAGAGAGCCCGGCTGCTGACCGAGGC
Organism: Macrostomum lignano; assembly: GCA_002269645.1. Taxonomy (NCBI): domain Eukaryota; kingdom Metazoa; phylum Platyhelminthes; family Macrostomidae; genus Macrostomum; species Macrostomum lignano. Next base: position 139,493 of record NIVC01000553.1, on the reverse strand, counting down.
TAAGGACAGGCGGACTAAAAAGGACTGAGCATCTTTGAGAACTGAACTCACAGACTCACTAATTCACATTTCTCAGGTTTGTCACATCTGTTAGCGTCTGTCAAATTGAATCTGTCAGATTTGATGTCAGACTGTCAGAATATGTCAGATTTGATGTCAGACTGTCAGAATATCTCAGCTTTGATGTCAGACTGTCAGAATATCTCAGCTTTGATGTCAGACTGTCAGAATCTGTCAGATTTGATGTCAGACTGTCAGAATATCTCAGCTTTGATGTCAGACTGTCAGAATCTGTCAGATTTGATTTCAGACTGTCAGAATCTGTCAGATTTGATGTCAGACTGTCAGAATCTGTCAGATTTGATGTCAGACTGTCAGAATCTGTCAGATTTGATGTCAGACTGTCAGAATGTGTCAGATTTGTTGTCAGACTGTCAGAATGTGTCAGATTTGATGTCAGACTGTCAGAATCTGTCAGGTTTGATTTCTGACTGTCAATCCTTCAAATTTGATGTCAGACTGTCAGGTTTGATTTAAAACTGATTAATAACAATCAGATTCATAATTAGCTGTAAAAATTATCGTAACACACTGTGTCAGAATCTGTCAGATTACTTATAGACTGTGTCTAAATTAGTGTCTATTACTATGTCCTGTTATTTGTCAAAAATTTGTTTTGTTATGCAGTTGTTTGTCCCTGATTATCCTTGGTTATTGTATTTTTTGTTTAGAAAATGTCTCGTTAAAGTACTCGTTGACATTGCCGAAAGCAGCTAAAATTCCTGTTGGCCAAAGTACATACAAATTCAATTCATTTTAACTTGAATTTTGTTTTTTTTAATCGAATCATTTCATGCATTGCTACTATTAGTAAGGTACAGAGTAGGCCAGTGACTCACAACCCATGAAGGCCATCACACAAGACACAAGAGCCGCTGTACAAGCATGTGGGTTCTTAGGCATGCCTTAAGACCTACCTGTTAACTAGCTAACAAACGACTACTAATAGTAAGTAATAAGCGTTTTACTCTAGTTAGAATTTTGCACTTTAAATTAAGTAGCTCGTGTATTGATTTTTTATTACAACAGAGGTTAAACCTTGATGAGCTTGTTGGCTGCGGGATGCGCAACTTTAATAATAGTTGACAATCGCACTACACTATATTTCCAGTTGTCCAACTCCCTGTCTCATGGACTACTCACAAATTATTGATGTCGACTGGCGTCTGTCTGGTTAGTTCTCTCAATTTCTATGGTTTGATTGACAGGTGGTGCTTATAATGTCTTATACCTCAATGCGTATTGCAGTGACAGCTGCAGGCAGTGACCCTAGCGAGGTTGGTCGCACCTCAGTTGTACTCAGCATCTTACTGCAGAAAGGTGGCAATGCCTCATCTTCAACTTGTTCCTCAGGTGAACGGGAGCGAGTCTTTCTGGGTGAGCAAGGCTTTTGTTTCCATTTTTTCCTGTCTCTCGCCTGTTGTATTGTCTTGATCGCTCTTTTGTTTGAGCGCAGGGTCACAACTTGCGTCAATCACCGCGGTTGCTGCAGCCAAGTGGTCTGGCGCGGCGCTCTGATGTGCCAGCGGCCCAGGCTCGATTCCAAGTGCAGTCACATTAATTTGGGGCTGAATTGGAATCTCGGCTTGGCTCTGCTCGTGCAGTTAACGGCCTTGAAGGCCAACCCCCAAGGCACAGTGAAGTGTACATGCCTAACGATAAATAAAGTCCTGTGTGCCTGCGCGTATGGAGGGGCTGTAGCCTAGTGGTTAGAGCGTCGGTCTCACGATTTGAAGGTTGGGGGTTCGATTCTTGACCCACTCGGAACAATTTGTGTCCTTGAGCAAGACACTTGACTCTGCATTGCTTCAGTTCACCCAGCTGTAAAATGGGTGCCAGCATTAGCAGGGGTAATTGAGGGTGTGTGGCGACCCCCCAGTCCTTGGACCGAACAGCCGTACGCAGCCTTCAGATGCGCCGCGCAATAGCTGCGGCTGAGCTGTCGGTTGCGCATCTGGCCCAATTGGGGCAGGTGTAATCAAATATTATTATTTTTTATTATTACTGTATGAATGCTTACGTATCCGCGCGCTTGTGTGCCTGCTCAGGGGAGTCGGCGAAATGGGCAGCAATTGCCTCTCTCCGGTTGTGTGACAATGTCACTTCAAGTGCGCCAGGGTGCACACAGCCCTTGTCTCGAATAACAAAAAGTGATACTTTGCAAGTTTTTATTTCTGGTGTTTTATAACTAATTATTTTGATTTAAGGGTTCTCATCTTCCTTAACCTCTTTTTATACATGTACCATCTGCAATTTTCTGCTTTGGTTTGCCACTTCCATTCTCATCATATCTTCTGTCACCTTCTATATGCTATCATCTAATTGAATTTTTTTCTGGATTTCCCTACTTACTTCCAGTCTCTCACTTACTCCCTCTTGGTCTCTCTGACTGTGCTCGCTTCATCTCATCTCTCTAATCTCATCACATCTCATCGCATAAAATCTCATCTCATCACATCACATCTCATCACATCTCATCTCATCATATAAAGTTTCATCATATCGCATCACATCACATCTCATCTCATCAAATCTCATCACATCAAATCTCATCACATCACAATCTCATCACATCACATCTCATCTCATCACATCAAATCTCATCTCTCACATCTCATTGCATAAAATCTCATCTCATCACATCTCATCTCATCACATCGCATCACATCACATCTCATTTCATCAAATCTCATCACATCACATCTCATCTCAATCTTAACTTACCTATATGAAAATCTTGACTTACCTTTGATAACTTTTCTTAAATAGTAATCAATGTGGACTTCAGAGTACACTTTGCCAGAAATATTATAAATAGTGTTTTTTATTCATAACTTTTATCCCACTTCCCTGACTCGGTTGCAGAGCTGTCCTTGACCGAGTTCTACGACTTTCTGCACCAGATGGAGAAGGCTAAAGGCCTGTTAGACATGCAGGGCGCACTAGACTGAACTAATTGACATTGTTAGGCGTGCCAAGTCTGCTGCAAATATTCTAGCTATTGCAACTACTATAGTATTTTATTAGAGATTTAGTATATTGTGACTATTCACACTAGCGATTCACACTGATAATTCCGATTCTCTTATATAACGACTGATTATCTAATTATGTTTTGTAAATCCTTTGTATCATTTGCGTCAATTGGACAATGTTGATGCTATAAATATAAGACGAGTCTGAAATATTGCTCTATTAAAATATTGATTTTTTACCCATTGCTGATCTATTTGGGTGATAGAGTAAAAAAACTTTCCGCTTGTACTTTTGCACCTTTATTTTTAGCTGCGCCACCAGCCTCCCAGATCCTCAGTTGCTGGGCCAGCCTTCCAGATCCTTAGTTGCTGGGCCAGCCTCCCAGATCCTCAGTTGCTGGGCCAGCCTCGCAGATCCTCAGTTGCTGGGCCAGCCTCCCAGATCCTCAGTTGCTGGGCCAGCCTCCCAGATCCTCAGTTGCTGGGCCAGCCTCCCAGATCCTCAGTTGCTGGGCCAGCCTCCCAGATTCTCAGTTGCTGGGCCAGCCTCCCAGATCCTCAGTTGCTTGGCCAGCCTCCCAGATCCTCAGTTGCTGGGCCAGCCTCCCAGATCCTCAGTTGCTGGGCCAGCCTCCCAGATCCTCAGTTGCTGGGCCAGCCTCCCAGATTCTCAGTTGCTGGGCCAGCCTCCCAGATCCTCAGTTGCTTGGCCAGCTTCCCAGATCCTCAGTTGCCGGGTCAGCCTCACAGATCCTCAGTTGCCGGGCCTCGCAGATCCTCGAGTTCAGTCTTAGACAGCCGGTCGCAGCCTTCAGATTTTACTGCACACTAAAGGAATTCTCGTCAACCATCGACCATCTCTAGAAGAAGGAGTTCATAACGTTAACTAGGCGCAAGGTAGCTGCATTTAGCGCCAGACCCAGTTATATCACATTGTGGTGGCATGCAGAATTACTGTACTCGTATATTTTACTGCCTATAGTGTTTCGGCGCAAGCATAAGTAACAGCAAACATACTACTCGTAATAGGTGCTACAAATGTATACTTAATGACTTCTGTAGAACAAACAGCATGAGGTAGGAACTGATTGCTTCAATCGATTGCTATTGAATTTATAAGTATTGGCAGAGCAGTTGAACATTATTCCATACGAGCAACGGGTATATAATTTAATTGGGTGAAGGTGATGTGAAGGGGGTGAAATGAAGAAATTAAAGTTTTCGCGAGCAATCAACTCAAAATAAGCTTGTCGATTCTTCATCGGCATTTCCTTCCGGGCAGTGGCAGTAGTACTGCAGTCTGTGCTGCTGCTGGGTAGCAACCAGCTGCATTGGCTGGTTCTGCTTGGTCCGCTGCGTCTTGCCCGCTGCTGCTGCCGCAGGTGTTGCCTGCCGGAAGTCGCAGTAGCTGTTCATTCCCACCGCAGCTACGGTGGATGCGGGTTCGATGCCGCTTAGAGCGTCTGTGCCGTCCAAGTCACTGCTGGCGTGTCTGTGTGGATTGCGATGGCTCGACAGGGATGGTGAACAGAAGCAGAGATGCTGCTGCTGCTGCCCTCCAGCAGCTCCTTCGCTTGAACCGTCGTCCATATCGACAGCTGCCCCGCCGCCACTTCGACGGATCCAAATCTCCGAGTCGATGTCTGTCGAGTTACTCGCGTTCGGCTGCAGGCCTCTCGCTGCCATGGTTGCCGCCTGTCGCTGTCGCATTGACGACGGGTGCGGCAGAGTCTGCAAGCCCCTGCCCGCGTCACCGCCGCCGCTCGGCAGGCAGCGCAACGGCCGGTAAATCAGCGCGTCCGGCGGCGGCTCCGGCGGTGGACTTCGAGCCGCAGCTGCTCCGCTGCCTGACAGGCAGGATGGAGGCGGCAACGAGAGAGTTGACGAGTTGGCGGCAATGATGGCGTTGCCACATTGATTGACAGCGAAGTCTGGCCACTCGGGCTGGCAGAGGTCGTACTCAACGTCTGTCCCGACGGTGCGTAACGCAGCAGACAGCCCGCAGCTGGTGTAGTGCTGCTGCTGCTGCAACATCTGCGTCTGCCATAGCGGCCTTCCAACTTGCACACTCTGGAATCGGTTGGCATTGGGCTCGTGTCTGTGTACACATGCATGCTCATATATACCTAGGAACTGTCAAAGGTCTCGACTGTCTTGGTGGCTGTTAACTTGATGCCTACGAGAGATCAGGGTGCAGCTATGGATTTCTGACATGTAAAAAATTCCTACATGTCCATTATTTTCAGAATCGGTGTTGACAGCGCTCATTTTGGCGCCGCAGACACTCATTTTGGCACCGCAGACACTCATTTTGGCGCCGCAGACACTCATTTTGGCGCTGTAGACGCCAATTGGCGCCGCAGACACTCATTTTGGCGCCGCAGACACTCATTTTGGCGCCGCAGACACTCATTTTAGCGCCGCAGGCACTCATTTTAGCGCCGCAGGCACTCATTTTAGCGCCACAGGCACTCATTTTAGCGCCGCAGGCACTCATTTTAGCGCCACAGGCACTCATTTTAGCGCCGCAGGCACTCATTTTAGCACCGCAGGCACTCATTTTAGCACCGAAGGCACTCATTTTAGCACCGCAGGCACTCATTTTAGCGCCGCAGGCACTCATTTTAGCGCCACACTGAGCTTTCACACCAAGCATCACTCGCCAGTCTCACTGCTAACTCACTCCAGAAAGCATCTCTTGGCTGTTTTAGCTAGAAAAAATTTATAATCAACTTTTTGTTTTGCCATCTTTAACTGAGTATTGTGTCGCGTGTTTAAAACGCTTCAGTCCTACTAATAGTAGCATTAATTTACCAATTAACGTTGGTACGCATGCAGCTTCACAACTAACGAAAAAAACGATTTTCATTAAAGGTTCTACAATTGTCGAATTTTTTAATTATGGACAACCAAACCCCCAAAGACCCCCAGTTACGTGTTTCTTCCAGACTGTTGTGACTACTTTGATTGACTGGCCTCTGGCTCCAAAGCTTCAATGTCCACTTAGTCTCTCTGCGCTGCGGTAGCTGCAGCATCGCGTGCCATCTGCTGTGTCGTCACAGTCTAATCAGAAGTGTCGCCTGCGTGTGCAGCAGTTGAGTCTGATTCCTCACTCTGCGCACGTCTGCAGTCTATAGAGCGTTGGCTTAACTGAACTCAGCGAGGTAAGTCGAAGTCTGCAGTCAGCTTCATAATTATTAAGCGAAACTGCGTGTTGCTTCTGCTGAGTTATAACCAAATCAGGATTGCTGTCGAGGGACTGAAAGACCTTGGAGATGCGCCCACTGCTTGAAGTCGGCGTTTCATCCACTCAGGAGCGTCGCCATGGATTTTATTGTGGGAGGAGGAAGCCAATAATCCTACACGTACATTATTTTCAGAATTGGTGTTCTCAGCGCTCATTTTGGCGCCGCAGGCACTGATTTTGGAGCCGCAGGCACTCATTTTGGCGCCGCAGGCACTCATTTTGGCGCCGCAGGCACTCATTTTAGCACCGCAGGCACTCATTTTGGAGCCGCAGGCACTCATTTTAGCTCCGCAGGCACTCATTTTGGAGCCGCAGGCACTCATTTTAGCGCCGCAGGCACTCATTTTAGCGCCGCAGGCACTCATTTTAGCTCCGCAGGCACTCATTTTGGAGCCGCAGGCACTCATTTTAGCGCCGCAGGCACTCATTTTAGCGCCGCAGGCACTCATTTTAGCGCCGCAGGCACTCATTTTAGCGCCGCAGGCACTCATTTTGTCCCCCTGAAGCAAAATCTTGATTTCCATAACGGGTCACAAAGTTGGGTGAGGGGTAGGGGGGGGGGGCAAAGCATTGGCATGCCCCCATAGCTTTTACTGGCGGGGGGGACCCTGCGATCACTACACTACACATTTTTCTTGCATTTTTCTGGTCGGCGTCCAATATCTATCAGTTGTCTCTGTTTCAAATCTTCTCTTTACAGAACTAGCTCGTACATATCTAAAATCTACCTCAGCTCAGATTCAAATTTGCAAACATGCGGCTAAGCTTCGGCCAGTTGAACAAACCTTGCAACGCTCGTTCTCCCGTTTTGCTTGCCTCCAAAAATCGAAGTCTCTGCGTCTTTGTCTGTCGAGTATAGAATTTTTTTTAAGTTGACGTTGCGTAGTTCAGGTATTATTATGATAATAATACATTAGAAATATCTAGTCAACTCACCTGGACAGGTACCAGGAGATTAGCAGGATTAGGAAGAACATAGTCATTACTAGACCAATGCCTGTTACAGTTAATATTCTGTCTGTGCGATGGAAGCAGTCTGCGGGTTTGTCAAATTTAGTAGATTTGTTATATTTAGCTGACCTTTTTGTGAGGTTTACCCCTGCAGTTGTTTATTGTGTACTACAAACTTACAGGTAGTTACACTAGTCTACTACTAACTCACAGGTAGGTACAAGAGTCTACTACTAACTCACAGGTAGGTACAAGAGTCTACTACTAACTCACAGGTAGGTACAAGAGTCTACTACTAACTCACAGGTAGGTACAAGAGTCTACTACTAACTCACAGGTAGGTACAAGAGTCTACTACTAACTCACAGGTAGGTACAAGAGTCTACTACTAACTCACAGGTAGGTACAAGAGTCTACTACTAACTCACAGGTAGGTACAAGAGTCTACTACTAACTTACAGGTAGGTACAAGAGTCTACTACTAATTCACAGGTAGTTACAAGAGTACTACTAACTCACAGGTAGGTACAAGAGTCTACTACTAACTCACAGGTAGGTACAAGAGTCTACTACTAACTCACAGGTAGGTACAAGAGTCTACTACTAACTCACAGGTAGTTACACTAGTCTACTACTAATTCACAGGTAGTTACAAGAGTTTACTACTAATTCACAGGTAGTTACAAGAATCTACTACTAATTCACAGGTAGGTACAAGAGTCTACCACTAATTCACAGGTAGGTACAAGAGTCTACTACTAACTCACAGGTAGGTACAAGAGTCTACTACTAACCCACAGGTAGGTACAAGAGTCTACTACTAACTCACAGGTAGGTACAAGAGTCTACTACTAATTCACAGGTAGGTACAAGAGTCTACTACTAATTCACAGGTAGTTACAAGAATCTACTACTAATTCACAGGTAGGTAAAAGAGTCTACTACTAATTCACAGGTAGGTACAAGAGTCTACTACTAATTCACAGGTAGTTACAAGAGTCTACTACTAATTCACAGGTAGGTAAAAGAGTCTACTACTAATTCACAGGTAGTTACAAGAGTCTACTACTAATTCACAGGTAGTTACAAGAATCTACTACTAATTCACAGGTAGGTACAAGAGTCTACCACTAATTCACAGGTAGGTACAAGAGTCTACTACTAACTCACAGGTAGGTACAAGAGTCTACTACTAACTCACAGGTAGGTACAAGAGTCTACTACTAATTCACAGGTAGGTACAAGAGTCTACTACTAATTCACAGGTAGGTACAAGAATCTACTACTAATTCACAGGTAGGTAAAAGAGTCTACTACTAATTCACAGGTAGGTACAAGAGTCTACTACTAATTCACAGGTAGGTACAAGAGTCTACTACTAATTCACAGGTAGGTACAAGAGTCTACTACTAATTCACAGGTAGATACAAGAATCTACTACTAATTCACAGGTAGGTACAAGAGTCTACTACTAATTCACAGGTAGGTACAAGAGTCTACTACTAATTCACAGGTAGGTACAAGAGTCTACTACTAATTCACAGGTAGGTAAAGAGTCTACCACTGCTTCCGATTTCCTTAACTACATATTCCGCAAGAATGTCACACAAAAATAGAAGCAACAAATGAGACTAATACAAACACTCACACATATATTATATAACACAATACACGTACAAAAGTATACCAGAAAACAGCAAACTGAAACTTCTCAAGTCACCGTTCAGTCAAGTGTATGATTGACGCTTACACGCAAATGCCAGGTCTTATAAAATGTCTATTGCTTGCATTCAGACAACCCCCTCCCCCCCCCCAGTGTGTTAGAAGAGGATGCGCGATCACTCACCCAGAACCTTGCCCTTGCAGGACTCTGTGTAATTCTTGTAGGGTATAGCGCTCCTCTCGCACCGGTCTCCCTGGTAGGGATGCGAACAGCTGCGTTGGCGGGGAGAAATTTTGTTGGAGTGGGATTGTAACAGCTGCGGTGAATTCAGAATCTTTTAATGAGTCAGTGGCTGGGAGATTCTGGGATATTCTTCTGCATGTATGTTTCACAGTAAATGTCATGGCAACAGAAAACTACTTGAGTTCATTCTTACGAACTCGATTGCATATTGCGACACCTTCCCACAACCATACTGTACGCACGCACTTATTACACACGCTCACACAGGGTGTACAGTGGCGTGGCCCTTTGACTTTCTAATCATCAAGGATGTAGCATGTACACTCTTTGTGCCTTGGGGGTTGGGGTCAAGAGTTGAGGCTTGAAACACGAATAAGTCAGGCCTCATTAAGTCCCAACTGTTCAAGTTTTTTTCTTTTTCTAATCGCAAAGATTAATCTAAATAATTAATCGTTTTTTTTAAGCTGCCAACCCAAAGGCCGAATTTAGTCAGCTTCAATAATCCCAACTGCGTGCCAGTTGGGGGCAGGGAAACTCGGAGGATTTACGGATTAGTTTGGGGATCAGCCAAACTAGCTCGTAGTCAATATCTGCAAATGCAGCGCTAATCGCATGCCTAACTACCCAGCATTAAAGGCATCAGTCTTTTTTTGCGGAATTTGTCTCTCGCGCATTTCTTAGAAAATCGGCACTGCAGGATCCGATCTGTCCCCATGTCCATTAAATATCTGAACTTTTCTTATCACTAAGCCGGCCATAAGATGTATATATAGAGACGGATATTGATGGGGCCTATAGGGCCGATTGAAATGGAATAATCCCTGAAGCTACGATTATTAAGAGCCGCATCATCATAGGGAAATGCCGCCTGAGGGAAACTTGGGAGCTGGATGGGTAATGAATGGAACGGTTGGCGGTGGAACTTTGGGAGAGGATGAGAGCTGCGAGAAGATGGGAATTTTAAAAAAGTATTATAGCTATAGCCTAAGAAAGAAAGAAAGACGATCTGTCTCGTCAACACCCCCCACCCCCTATCTCTGCTGCGTGATGCTCATCGCAACCCCCCCCACCCCCTAGTGCTCAAGCCGAAGAGATAAAAACGAAGAATCCCCCATGCACGCAGACGCGTTGCGGTGGCAATCAAGCGCGCTCACAATCTCCAGCCACAATAATTGCTGTATCAGGGGGGGGGGAGCTCTAAGGGAGAAATGGTCGAGGGCATTCTGTGAGTCTATACTCTGCTTCTGATCATCCATCATTATTGACAATCTCTTAGCCGCTTGTGTACCGTAAAGAATTGGTCAGGTGTGGAAAATGGAATATCTAAGGACGCTTTTATAGAATAGCTGCTAGCGCTTGATAAGATTCTGAATGATTGGGTCCTGCTGCAAGACCCTGCCTTGTTAGTGTTGCCTGCTGCCCAGATATTTTACATTGCATCATTATAATGCTTCTCAACCATGCGATTGGCTTTACCTTTGATGAATTCATTTTCTTCATCAGATGAATGATAGCAGTTCATCTCGAATTTATCATCTCTCACCCACCCCACTGCTTCACCCACCCCACTGCTTCACCCACCTCACTCCCTCATCCACCTCACTCCCTCACCCACCTCACTCCCTCACCCACCTCACTCCCTTACCCACCTCACTCCCTTACCCACCTCACTCCCTTACCCACCTCACTCCCTCACCCACCTCACTCCCTCACCCACCTCACTCCCTCACCCACCTCACTTCCTTACCCACCTCACTCCCTCACCCACCTCACTCCCTCACCCACCTCACTCCTTCACCCACCTCACTCCTCCATCAAGGACTACTTAAATAGACGTTACTTTAAACGATATATACCAGGTACGTTACTTTAGTCGTCCTTGTCCTTCACCCACCCCATTTTCTCACTTCCTCACCCACCTCACTCCTTCACCCACTCCACTCCTCCTCGTCTGAGTAGTCAAAACTTTTTTTAGCTTCTAAAATTCTTTGAAATGAAAAATACAAAAACTGTTACTTCACAAGCCGACCCTCTAAACAATACAGCTGCAGCCGATGCATCTGTGAATCCATTGGCACTGACAAACAATAAAACGCAATTATTAATTCCATAGCGCACGAAAGGTGGCATTTTCATCGCTTTTCTTTTGACTCAATTCAAACAGAGGGAAAACAGAGTCTTGACACCAGAAGTTTCAGCGCACGAGATGGACAAACGTGGAGACGAATTGACAGAGGCTCCAACAAGTCTGCTGTTCTGTGAGCACTACTCAGGTTTGAGATACTCTTGCATACACGCGCAGCTCACTTCTCACTCAGCTCAACTGACTGTCTCTGCCTCCTTGTCCAAGCCAGAGAGGGAAGACCCGACTAAAACACACACTATTCCGTAGCGTCCCTTTTTGAGCATAATTATTTAATTAAGCTACTGGGCCCCGTCTGCATGCGATTTGCACGGGTCCGCCTGTCCACTGGCAGCTGCGAAATTCTCGTTTTACAGGGCTGGACAAAGGGGGCGGGCACGGAGCTTTCATTTACAGGCACTGATTAGTCCTCTGAGAGGCCTCGTATAGCAAACACAAGTGCGTTCCCGATGGAATGAGCCAGGGGTTAGATATGCTGAACTGACGCTGCAGACTGACTGACAGCTTCAGGGATTCTGCTTTGTTTGTACAGTTTTCTGTCGAAACTGGAAATTGGGTCTTCGAGTGCGCTTCTATGCTCTATATCTACCTATCTACCTATCTATCTATCTATCTATCTATCTATCTATCTATCTATCTATCTATCTATCTATCTATCTATCTATCTATCTATCTATCTATCTATCTATCTATCTATCTATCTATCTATCTATCTATCTATCTATCTATCTATCTATCTATCTATCTATCTATCTATCTATCTATCTATCTATCTATCTATCTATCTATCTATCTATCTATCTATCTATCTATCTATCTATCTATCTATCTATCTATCTATCTATCTATCTATCTATCTATCTATCTATCTATCTATCTATCTATCTATCTATCTATCTATCTATCTATCTATCTATCTATCTATCTATCTATCTATCTATCTATCTATCTATCTATCTATCTATCTATCTATCTATCTATCTATCTATCTATCTATCTATCTATCTATCTATCTATCTATCTATCTATCTATCTATCTATCTATCTATCTATCTATCTATCTATCTATCTATCTATCTATCTATCTATCTATCTATCTATCTATCTATCTATCTATCTATCTATCTATCTATCTATCTATCTATCTATCTATCTATCTATCTATCTATCTATCTATCTATCTATCTATCTATCTATCTATCTATCTATCTATCTATCTATCTATCTATCTATCTATCTATCTATCTATCTATCTATCTATCTATCTATCTATCTATCTATCTATCTATCTATCTATCTATCTATCTATCTATCTATCTATCTATCTATCTATCTATCTATCTATCTATCTATCTATCTATCTATCTATCTATCTATCTATCTATCTATCTATCTATCTATCTATCTATCTATCTATCTATCTATCTATCTATCTATCTATCTATCTATCTATCTATCTATCTATCTATCTATCTATCTATCTATCTATCTATCTATCTATCTATCTATCTATCTATCTATCTATCTATCTATCTATCTATCTATCTATCTATCTATCTATCTATCTATCTATCTATCTATCTATCTATCTATCTATCTATCTATCTATCCACAGTGGCAGTACATGTGGGCAGCATACTTGCAGAACTTGATGCCGCCACGAAAGCTGCTGCAAGTCCCATTGTTGAGGCAGTACTGCAGCGGACAGGGATCTGAAAATTATGGAGAAATATTTATTGTTGCAATTCCTCATTCCTTAGGTATCCATAAATCAATATTGATCCAATTAAGTTGATGAAGCTTTGTCAGCTCAAGCTCTACAATTTGCATCTAATTACAAAATGGTCACTAAGTAGCCGTACCTCGCAAATTCGATTTAGCAGACAACTCAAATAATCTGGAATTAGCTAATTGAATGAAAATTTTCTAGATGAGAAATCTGAGCTTAACGAAATGTCACCCATAAGAAGATCAGTGTGACAGATTTATGAAAATCAGAGTTGGAAATAAAATAATCGATGTGCACTTCAATAACGAACCGAAAGTCTTTTTGGCTAGAAGAAGAAGACAAACAAGCAAGAGATGCGGGACTGACTTGTCTTTGGTTTGAAAGTTTGGAGAAATCAATGCCCACACAGCAGCCAGATGTCTCTCACCGATACCGCTTGCAGCGAGGCTGTCGGTTGCTGGACTGCTTGTGGACAGCAGGCTCTGAACTGAAAGCAGACGCGACACAGGATTGGGGGGGGGCGTGAGAGAGTAGCTGAGGCATCGGATATCAATAATTGCTTTGCCTGCGCAAGCAGCAGAGCTTTTTTGTTGCTCTCTGTGTGCTTGTCTCATTCCCATTCTATCTCATTCTATCTCATCTCTCTCCCATTCTATCTCATTCTATCTCATCTCTCTCCCATTTTATCTCATTCTATGTCATCTCACTCTCGTTCTATCTCATTCTATCTCATTCTATCTCATCTCTCTCTCATTCTATCTCATCTCTCTCTCATTCTATCTCATCTCTCTCTCTTTCTAACTCATCTCTCTCTCTCATTCTATCTCATCTCTTTCTCATTCTATCTCATCTCTCTCTCTCATTCTATCTCATCTCTCTCTCATTCTATCTCATCTCTTTCTCATTCTATCTCATCTCTCTCTCATTCTATCTCATCTCTCTCTCATTCTATCTCATCTCTCTCTCATTCTAACTCATCTCTCTCTCATTCTATCTCATCTCTCTCTCTTTCTATCTCATCTCTTTCTCATTCTATCTCATCTCTCTCCCATTCTATCTCATTCTATCTCATCTCTCTTCCATTCTATCTCATTCTATGTCATCTCACTCTCGTTCTATCTCATTCTATCTCATTCTATCTCATCTCTCTCTCATTCTATCTCATCTCTCTCTCATTCTATCTCATCTCTCTCTCTTTCTAACTCATCTCTCTCTCTCATTCTATCTCATCTCTTTCTCATTCTATCTCATCTCTCTCTCTCATTCTATCTCATCTCTCTCTCATTCTATCTCATCTCTTTCTCATTCTATCTCATCTCTCTCTCATTCTATCTCATCTCTCTCTCATTCTATTTCATCTCTCTCTCATTCTAACTCATCTCTCTCTCATTCTATCTCATCTCTCTCTCATTCTAACTCATCTCTCTCTCATTCTATCTCATCTCTCTCTCATTCTATCTCATCTCTTTCTCATTCTATCTCATCTCTCTCTCATTCTAACTCATCTCTCTCTCATTCTATCTCATCTCTCTCTCATTCTATCTCATCTCTTTTCTATTTTATCTCATCTATTTTTAAATCTATCTCATCTCTCCTCCTATATCTCTCTCCAATTTTATCTTATCTATTCCATTCTGTCTCATATATCTTTCCCTCATTTCATCTTATCCTCTTTCCCAGCAACTCACCCGCAACGTAGACCCACTTCTGTATGGATCCGTGGTTATTCTCAGCCTTGCAGGTGTAATTTCCGGCATCTTTCAACTGGATCCGAGAAATTTGCAGCGTGGAAACCAACTGTCTGAAAGATTTGGGCAGTTTTTTGGGAGGCTTTGAAGTTCGAAAAAAACTTTAAGCATCTTCAATACCTACTAGCATATTCTCGTGACCTTGAGGGAATTTACATGACCATGAAGGAGTCTACATGAACTTGAGAGGATCTATATGACCTTGAAGGAGTTTACGTGAACTTGAGAGAATCCATATGACCTTGAAGGAGTTTACGTGAACTTGAGAGAATCCATATGACCTTGAAGGAGTCTACGTGAACTTGAGAGAATCCATATGACCTTGAAGGAGCTTACGTGAACTTGAGAGAATCCATATGACCTTGAAGGAGCTTACGTGAACTTGAGAGGATCTATATGACCTTGAAGGAGTTTACGTGAACTTTAGAGAATTCATATGACCTTGAATGAGTTTACGTGAACTTGAGAGAATCCATATGATCTTGAAGGAGTCACGTGAACTTGAGAGAATCCATATGACCTTGAAGGAGTTTACGTGAACTTGAGAGAATCCATATGACCTTGAAGGAGTTTACGTGAACTTGAGAGAATCCATATGACCTTGAAGGAGCTTACGTGAACTTGAGAGAATCCATATGACCTTGAAGGAGTCTACGTGAACTTGAGAGAATCCATATGACCTTGAAGGAGTTTACATGAACTTGAGAGAATCCATATGACCTTGAAGGAGTCTACGTGAACTTGAGAGAATCTATATGACCTTGAAGGAGTTTACGTGAACTTGAGAGAATCCATATGACCTTGAAGGAGTCTACGTGAACTTGAGAGAATCTATATGACTTTGAAGGAGTCTAAATTAACTTGAGGGAAAGTACATTACCTTAAAAGAATTCATATGCCCTTAAAGGTATCTAAATGATCTTGAGGCAAGCTACATGAACTGGAAGGAATCTTATATGACCTTAAGGGAATCTACATGACCTTCAGGCAATCTTAATGAGCTTGAAGGAATCTACAATTCTACATGACCTTGAGAGAAGCTACATGACTTTGGGGGAATCTATATGACCTTGAAGGAATCTACGTGGCCTTGAGGAAATCTAAATGACCTTGAGGAAATTTAAATGACCTTGACGAAGTCTAGATAACCTTGAAGAAAATCTGCATGATATTAATTGAATCTTTAACGTTGGCACTAAAGCACTTGACAGCATTATGACCTGAATGGAATTTTTAAATAAAAACTAGTTATGATCTTGAGGTATCTCTGTCATCAAGATGGGAATTGATCTATCTATATTGATTAAAAAAGATAAACGAATTCAACTCACTGCGATTCGTCCCTGTTGATTTCCTCCTGCTGAACGTTCACGTTGTTGCTCAAAGCCAAATTTCGCTGATTTTTAATCCACACAATTTTCGGATTCGGCTTGCCTTTGGCGCGGCACTTTACAATCAGAGTTTTGCCTTCATTGATCTCGATGTTGTTCTTCTCGGGGAAAACCACTTCCGGTTGGGAGGCTGCCAAGTTGAAGTTGAGGGTTATTCTTGGTTGGATCTTCAATCTTTGATATTCAGTCAGATGTACATCGGAAATGTTTGTCACTCAGTCAGGTGCACATCCGCAATGTTTGCCGCTCAGTCAGATGTACATTCTCAATGTTTGCCGCTCAGTCAGATGTACATTCTCAATGTTTGTCGCTCAGTCAGATGTACATCCTCAATGTTTGTCGCTCAGTCAGATGTACATCCTCAATGTTTGTCGCTCAGTCAGATGTACATCCTCAATGTTTGTCGCTCAGTCAGATGTACATCCGCAATGTTTGTTACTCAGTCAGATGTACATCCTCAATGTTTGTCGCTCAGTCAGATGTACATCCTCAATGTGTGCCACTCAGTCAGATGTACATCCTCAATGTTTGTCACTCAGTCAGGTGTACATCCTCAATGTTTGTCGCTCAGTCAGATGTACATCCGCAATGTTTGTTACTCAGTCAGATGTACATCCTCAATGTTTGTCGCTCAGTCAGATGTACATCCTCAATGTGTGCCACTCAGTCAGATGTACATCCTCAATGTTTGTCACTCAGTCAGATGTACATCCTCAATGTGTGCCACTCAGTCAGATGTACATCCTCAATGTTTGTCACTCAGTCAGGTGTACATCCTCAATGTTTGTCGCTCAGTCAGATGTACATCCTCAATGTTTGTCATTCAGTCAGATGTGCATCCGCAATGTTTATTACTCCTAAGTATGAGTACATCCAGGGTATTTGAAGACTTGAACAAATGCCAGTGTATCCAGAAAAGAAGTTTAGGCCATTCTTAATCTCCTAGAAAAAAAGTTTATTGTCAAAATCGAAAAATGTAAAAAGACCTTCAGCTTAACGATAAGCCTCTCTCTGGTTCAGTGAAGCAGTGGGAAATTATATTTGATGCTTGAACAGGTGGAGTGCGACCATAACTTTTGGCTGTTACTCTAATCCCCTCCTGCATCATGTCGGATATCTCTGTCTGATCTTAATTCCCTCCGATATCTCATCTCTGTGTGATATGAACTGATCTCTCTGTCTATATAATATATTCTACACAGATTTCTCCGATTTTTAGTCCGTATAGTGAATCTCTCTGATCTCTAATCTCACTGGTATCTGATCTATAATTTATTTCTGATATTTAATCTATCCAATATCTAATCCATCTGATATCTAATTTATCTGATATCTAATCTATATAATATATAATATATCCGATATCTAATCTATCCAATATCTAATCCATCTGATGTCTAATCTATGATATCTAATCTATCTGATGTCTAATCCATCTGATGTCTAATCTATCTGATATCTAATCTATCTGATATCTAATCTATATGATATCTAATTTATATGATGTCTAATCCATCTGATGTCTAATCCATCTGATATCTAATCTATCTGATATCCAATCTATCCATGATATATAATCCATCTGATATCTAATCTATCCAATGTCTAATATCTCTGATGTCTAATCTTTTTTCTAGTCGATAATCTAATATAATCTTTTCTAGTCATATCTAATCTATCTGATATCTAATCTATCTGATATCTAATGTATCCAATGTCTAATCTCTCTGATGTCTAATCTCTTTTCTAGTCGATAATCTCTATCCATTACTCAGTGACAACTCTGCCATCTGTCTCCAATCCGGAATCCCTTTTTGATATCTGAATTCCAGAAGATCCTCAATTAACGATGCTCAGTCCATCCGATCTGATGTCAGGCAAAAGTTTACCTTCAAACAGGCTCCAGAAAATGTGCACGAATTGACCGTCAGTTGAGCCCTTGCTTGCCGGTAAGACATGGGGCGAGCTGGAGGAATCTGTGTCTGGGTTAACTTCTACCAACATGCTTTCTCCTCCGAATACTAAAACTGTTTGAGAACAGGATTCTTCAACTATAGGCGACACCTCTCTGCAGTGTACTCTTGCAATAAATATCCCATAGGAGAGGGAAAATCTTCTTGATTGGGATTGGATGCCGCTGTGGGCTGGATGCTGGCTTGGAGTTAAGTCGAAATTTCAGTTGTTTAAATAATCATAGCTGCATAGGGTGCAAAGGATAGGATCCATGGCGTTTTGAGTGATGAAGATCTAGTTCAGTGTTACAATCCAATCAAATGTAGCGCCAAAATCAGATCAAATGTAGCGCCAAAATCAGATCAAATGTAGCGCCAAAATCAGATCAAATGTAGCGCAAAAATCAGATCAAATGTAGCGCAAAAATCAGATCAAATGTAGCGCAAAAATCAGATCAAATGTAGCGCAAAAATCAGATCAAATGTAGCGCCAAAATCAGATCAAATGTAGCGACAAATTCAGATCAAATTTAGCGCAAAAATCAGATCAAATGTAGCGCAAAAATCAGATCAAATGTAGCGCCAAAATCAGATCAAATGTAGCGCCAAAATCAAATCAAATGTAGCGACAAATTCAGATCAAATTTAGCGCCAAAATAAGATCAAATTTAGCGCCAAAATCATATCAAATTTAGCGCCAAAATCAGATCAAATTTAGCGCAAAAATCATATCAAATTTAGCGCCAAAATCAGATCAAATTTAGCGCCAAAATCATATCAAATTTAGCGCCAAAATGAGATCAAATTTAGCGCCAAAATCAGATCAAATTTAGCGCCGAAATCAGATCAAATTTAGTGTCAAATCAAGTTCAATTTAACTCTGAACTAGCACTAGACCGTAGCGCCTAGCAGATAGCAAATACCTGCACAGCAAACAAGCGAGTAAAAAATGATTTGCCTCACCAACAAACTCAAAATTTGATGCTCCTTGATTCCGGAATTTTTCCGTGAATTTCATCGCTACAATTGTTTTACTAAGCCGGGATAAAACTGAAAGTGCTGTCCTGCGAGTCAGTTTTGTCTGGTCATTTTGTCAAGCTCTTTCTTAAGCTACTCACGTACAACGACAAGAGTAATATAATCTATGTAGCCAACCAATTGACAACCACTATATAATCAAGCACTGACCGGGTCTGAGGGCGGAGCACCAGGTGCAAGCGGGTTGAGAGGCAAAGATCGAAGACAATTGAAGAGAATTAGCTTTGGTAACCACATTTATTTTGTGTAGCTTTTGAACACGATTACTTGTAGTCTAGCAGCTAACATGTAGTTTGAGTGGAGAGATTAGCGAAGCAACTTTGCGTATTACGCGTCAGGTTTAATAAAAGATTTTTATCTTGAGCATTATGGCGAAATTCGATTCTTATTCTTAGGAGAGGAGAGAAGAAGAGAGGAGAGGAGATGAGAGGAGAGGGGAGGAGAGGAGAGGAGAGGAGAGGAGAGGAGAGGAGAGGAGAGGAGAGGAGAGGAGAGGAGAGGAGAGGAGAGGAGAGGAGAGGAGAGGAGAGGGGAGGAGAGGAGAGGAGAGGAGAGGAGAGAAGAGGAGAGGAGAGGAGAGGAGATGAGAGGAGAGGAGAGGGGAGGAGAGGGGAGGAGAGAAGAGGAGAGGAGAGGAGAGGAGAGGAGAGGAGAGGAGAGGAGAGAAGAGGAGAGGGGAGGAGAGGAGAGGAGAGGAGAGCAGAGAAAAGGAGAGGAGAGAAGAGGAGATAAGAGGAGAGAAGAGGAGAGAAAAGGAGTGGAGAGGAGAGGAGAGGAGAGGAGAGGAGAGGAGAGGAGAGGAGAGAAGAGGAGAGGAGAGAAGAGGAGAGGAGAGAAGAGGAGAGGAGAGGAGGAGAGGAGAGAGAGAGGAGAGGAGAGGAGAGGAGAGGAGAGGAGAGGAGAGGAGAGGAGAGAAGAGGAGAGGAGAGAAGAGGAGAGGAGAGGAGGAGAGGAGAGGAGAGGAGAGAAGAGGAGAGAAGAGGAGAGGGGAGGAGAGGAGAGGAGAGGAGAGCAGAGAAAAGGAGAGGAGAGAAGAGGAGAGAAGAGGAGAGAAGAGGAGAGAAAAGGAGTGGAGAGGAGAGGAGACGAGAGGAGAGGAGAGGAGAGGAAAGGAGAGAAGAGGAGAGGAGAGAAGAGGAGAGGAGAGAAGAGGAGAGGAGAGGAGGAGAGGAGAGGAGAGGAGAGGAGAGGAGAGGAGAGGAGAGGAGAGGAGAGGAGAGGACAGGAGAGGAGAGGAGAGGAGAGGGAGGAGAGGAGAGGAGAGGGGAGGAGAGGAGAGAGGAGAGTTGTGCTGGGAAGATCGGGGACACTGTCAGGATGCCACCCATTTGCAGAATTTCTTGGCCAATTAAATCTGAAAAAAAGAGCAACGATAATTTGACTTAAATGACCCATTCTTTTTAAATCGTTAAAAAAAACTAAGACTTGCTCAACCATTTTATAAATATTTTAAGAAAAAAAACTGCCTAATACGCAATAATTATTCTTAAGCATATTTTCTAAGCACTTCTAAAAAAGTAAAAAAGTACTTAACTACAATACAAAGATGCTTATATTCTTGAACAAGCAGCCCATTGAATGGTCGATTTTATGCGAGCATGAACAAAGGATCCTGATCAGAAGAATAATGCTCAATGAGTTGCAAGGACTATCAAATTGGTCAGGTCACGTAGATAGATGACAATGGGGTGTCAGATAGAGTGTACAAAAAAAATCGACCCTCGAGACTTAAATAAGAAGGACTAAGGATGTAGAAATGGGAGATTGGAAACAATGGGGAGGCAAGCCAAGACTCAAGGCGCTCATAAGGTGGAGCAGCCTTGGCATGAGAATTTGAGACTTGAGTTCCTAATCGATTGACTTAGGCCCTGAGCGTACTTGGGGCATTGAAGGGAAACAAAGAACTGACTGCTATTGTATATAGTATGAGGGATCAGAATGGATTACTAAACTATTGAGCCACAATATGGATGAAGGATTAGAGTGGATTGCTAAACTATTGAGCCACAATATGGATGAAGGATTAGAGTGGATTGCTAATCTACTGAGACACAATATGGATGAAGGATTAGAGTGGATTGCTAATCTACTGAGACACAATATGGATGAAGGATTAGAGTGGATTGCTAATCTACTGAGACACAATATGGATGAAGGATTAGAGTGGATTGCTAATCTACTGAGACACAATATGGATGAAGGATTAGAGTGGATTGCTAATCTATTGAGACACAAAATGAGACTGTCTCAAAATGATAATCGATTGAGACTGTAAAATCTATTGAGTCTCTTGACTGTCAACAAAAATAATTAACAAAATTCACACTGATCTACTTATGAGTAGCAAGCAAAGCATTCAGATCGATATTCTTTGTACAGTAAAGTTATAATTTTTTCACAGTAAAAAAAGCTTTTTTACTTCAAACCCTTAAGATCTTCTACTCAACTTTAATCCCCTACCAAACCCTTCAACCCGTCTACTCAAACCCTGCAACCCTTATACTCGAACCCTTCAATCCCCCTACTCAAACCCTCAACCCACCTACTCAACCCCTTCAACCGCCCTACTCAAGCCCTTCAACCCTCCTATTCAAATCCTTAAACCCCCCTACTGAAACCCTTCAACCCTCCTACTCAAACCCTTCAACCCGTCTACTCAAACCCTTCAACCTCCTACTCAAACCCTTCAACCCCCTACTCAAACCCTTCAACCCCCTACTCAAACCCTTTAACTCTCCTACTCAAACCCTCAATCCCCTACTCAAACCCTTCAACTCTCCTACTCAAACCCTTCAACCCCCTACTCAAACCCTTCAACTCTCCTACTCAAACCCTCAATCCCCTACTCAAACCCTTCAACTCTCCTACTCAAACCCTCAATCCCCTACTCAAACCCTTCAACTCTCCTACTCAAACCCTTCAACCCCCTACTCAAACCCTTCAACTCTCCTACTCAAACCCTTCAACTCTCCTACTCAAACCCTCAATCCCCTACTCAAACCCTTCAACTCTCCTACTCAAACCCTTCAACCCCCTACTCAAACCCTTCAACTCTCCTACTCAAACCCTCAATCCCCTACTCAAACCCTTCAACTCTCCTACTCAAACCCTCAATCCCCTACTCAAACCCTTCAAAACTCTCCTACTCAAACCCAAAATCCCCTACTCAAACCCTTCAACTCTCCTACTCAAACCCTCGATCCCCTACTCAAACCCTCAATCCCCTACTCAAACCCTTCAACCCCCTACTCAAACCCTTCAACTCTCCTACTCAAACCCTCAATCCCCTACTCAAACCCTTCAAAACTCTCCTACTCAAACCCTCAATCCCCTACTCAAACCCTCAATCCCCTACTCAAACCCTCAATCCCCTACTCAAACCCTCAATCCCCTACTCAAACCCTCAATCCCCTACTCAAACCCTCAATCCCCTACTCAAACCCTCAATCCCCTACTCAAACCCTCAATCCCCTACTCAAACCCTCAATCCCCTACTCAAACCTATCAGTTTCTTTGCTCAACCCGTCAACACAGTGGATTGCAGCTGTACTAAAATCTGCCTAAATCCAACACAAGTGTGGATTAGCGAGTTGCTGACAAGATTGACAAGGGCATTTTATCCTGCCAGCCCGGGTTATTTTGTACTCAAGGGTCCACGGCAATATTCATGACTGTTCTGCTTGCGATTATCGGGTAGAAACTTTCTTAATACCCAATCGGGCATTGTGGGAACCGGAGCCGGGATATGCAAGCTGCGGAAATTTCTGCCAGAGTTTTTCACGCCACTACACAAGGTTAACGGATTTACATTTTTACAGTTTCAGCACCTACTGACACCGAGTTTCAGCACCTACTGACACCGAGTTTCAGCACCTACTGACACCCAGTTTCAGCACCTACTGACACCCAGTTTCAACACTCTCTGACACCCAGTTTCAGCACCTACTGACACCCAGTTTCAACACTCTCTGACACCCAGTTTCAGCACCTACTGACACCCAGTTTCAGCACCTACTGACACCCAGTTTCAGCACACTCTGACACCCAATTTCAGCAAACTCTGACACCCAGTTTCAGCACCTACTGACACCCAGTTTCAGCACCTACTGACACCCAGTTTCAGCACACTCTGACACCCAGTTTCAGCACCTACTGACACCCAGTTTCAACACTCTCTGACACCCAGTTTCAGCACCTACTGACACCCAGTTTCAGCACACTCTGACACCCAGTTTCAGCACCTACTGACACCCAGTTTCAGCACACTCTGACACCCAGTTTCAGCACCTACTGACACCCAGTTTCAGCACACTCTGACACCCAGTTTCAGCACTCTCTAATAGGATGAGAATAGGGTTGGAAGCGAATATCGTGATGATAGAACCCCACCCAGGTCAAAATATTTCAGACTATTATAACCCTAAGACTGACAGGTGTGGCAATCCATATATTGCAAAATACGCATGCGCACCCTTCATGCGTGACATTTTGCATCAATCAATACTGTCGCGGATTTTATATATAGACCTAAAAATCTTTAAAGGAACATCAAAGGGTGTTTTTTTATTCATTGTCTCCTATGCAAAAAATAGATGAAATTGTTGTCGGAGAAAACATAGTATGGCGATTTTAGTTGCTAAGTAAAAATTATGGCTAAAAGGATATACTGGGAGAGGAGATGCTGGGAGAGGAGATGCTGGGAGAGGAGACACTGGGAGAGGAGATGCTGGGAGAGGAGATGCTGGGAGAGGAGATGCTGGGAGAGGAGACACTGGGAGAGGAGATGCTGGGAGAGGAGATGCTGGGAGAGGAGTTGCTGAGAGAGGAGATGCTGGGAGAGGAGACACTGGGAGAGGAGACACTGGGAGAGGAGACACTGGGAGAGGAGACACTGGGAGAGGAGACACTGGGAGAGGAGACACTGGGAGAGGAGACACTGGGAGAGGAGACACTGGGAGAGGAGACACTGGGAGAGGAGACACTGGGAGAGGAGACACTGGGAGAGGAGACACTGGGAGAGGAGACACTGGGAGAGGAGACACTGGGGAGGAAAGAATCGAACTCCTGTTCAGACAAAGGCCAAGCAATGTATTAGAGAACATTAAAGGCGGAACTGTTATAAAAGCGAGAGGAGAAAAGGCAAAGAGAGAAAATTCCTGGCAACCCGCTGAAACCATGAACAGTGGCTTGAGGCTGCCTGAGCGCGACTTCCTGACCTCTGGAGGTGGGAGAGTATTAAGAATGAAGAAGATTCCAGCCTTTTTAGAAGGTATTCTTTCGTTCTGTCGACCCTCATCTGTCTGGCGTTTTTTACTGACATACGCCACTTCAATTTCTGCAAAGAAATGCGCCACGATTAGAAAGGTTGGGCCCAATAAAAATAGATCGATAGTGAATAGATGATGGAGACAGAGGCTGTGCTAAGCCAGCAGGTGCGCCAGCGGTCTTGAGACTGTTTAAAGTGCTACTGCAGGCTTGGCTGCTATCGACTTTCTCTTCTTTGTTTTCCATTTGTGTCAGCGGTTAGAGAGAGAACCAGGGGAAGAGGGGAGAGAGGGCGAGGGAGAGGGAGAGTGAAAGAGGCAGAAGCAGAGGGAAAAGTAGAGGGAGAGGGAGAGGGAGAGATGAGGAGAGGAGGAGTGGAGAGAGAGAGGAGAGAGAAAGGGGGGAGAGAAGACGTAGAGATGAGAGAGGTTAGTGAGAGGAGAGGGAGAGAGGAGAGAGAGGTGAGAGGGGGTGAGAGGGAAAGACAGAGATGAGAGGGAGAGAGGAGAGAGAGGTGAGAGGGAGATGAGAGAGAGAGAGACAGAGATGAGAGGGAAAGAGGAGAAAGAGGAAGAGTGAAGGAGGCAGAGAGGAGAGGGAGAGTGAAGGAGACTTTGGCACTTTAACGGAGCAGCAGTTGAGAAGGTTCTCTCAGCTACATGTATAACGAAGCCTCTCCTCTTAAAATGTATTTGAATAACAAGACTGGCCAGGTTGCCTGACTTCTCGCGAGCGCAGGGACGGCAGCTCTAATCTCATAGTCTATGACACACGCTCGTAGGATCATGGAAAATCTAAGCCAGCTAGCTAGTGTGCTCATAAATAGACTCAATTTAATCCCGGCAACTCTCGCTGAAGCTAAGGCTCAGGCTTATCAGCATGCCAGTGCGGGCGCCCGACTCCTGTGTTGGAGATGCACAATTTATGACTGTTGTTGTCTGCGGACAGTGAGTGGCCAGGGCAGCCTTTCGACCAGAATAAAATTCTGGTTGCAAGTTAGAAACTGTTTCAGTGAGTGAGCCATTGTAAAAGTTTTTTTTGGAGCCTCAGATTCAAGTTATTCAGGTTCAAGCTATTTTAAGTTCTTTGAATTTAACTGAAATTCAAAAGCAATTCAGCTTTTTCTCTATTTTTAGACGGGAGGGGAGAGGGAGACGGAGATAGGGAGAGGGAGACGGGAGAGGGAGAGGGAGACGGAGATAGGGAGGGGTAGATGGGGATAGGGAGGGGTAGACGGGAGAGGGAGGGGCTGCCGGTAGAGGGAGGGTAGACGAGAGAGGGAGGTTGGAGACGGGGAGAGCTCCGGAGGATGGGGAGAAGGAGAGGGAGACGGGGAGAGGAAAAGGGAGACGAGGAGAGGGAGAGGGAGACGGGAGAGGGAGAGGGAGAGGGAGACGGGAGAGGGAGAGGGAGCCGAGGAGAGGGAGAGGGAGACGGGGAGAGGAAAAGGGAGACGAGGAGAGGGAGAGGGAGACGGGAGAGGGAGAGGGAGAGGGAGACGGGAGAGGGAGAGGGAGCCGAGGAGAGGGAGAGGGAGACGGGGAGAGGGAGACGGAGACGGGAGAGGGAGAGGGAGACGGGAGAGGGAGAGGGAGAGGGAGACGGGAGAGGGAGAGGGAGAGGGAGACGGGAGAGGGAGAGGGAGAGGGAGACGGGAGAGGGAGAGGGAGACGGGAGAGGGAGAGGGAGACGGGGAGAGGGAGAGGGAGAGGGAGAGGGAGACGGGAGAGGGAGAGGGAGACGGGAGAGGGAGAGGGAGACGAGGAGAGGGAGAGGGAGACGGGGAGAGGGAGAGGGAGACGGGAGAGGGAGAGGGAGACGGGAGAGGGAGAGGGAGACGAGGAGAGGGAGAGGGAGACGGGGAGAGGGAGAGGGAGACGGGAGAGGGAGAGGGAGACGAGGAGAGGGAGAGGGAGACGGGGAGAGGGAGAGGGAGACGGGAGAGGGAGAGGGAGACGAGGAGAGGGAGAGGGAGACGGGGAGAGGGAGAGGGAGACGGGGAGAGGGAGAGGGAGACGGGGAGGGGAGACGGATAGGGGAAGGGAGGTGAGCTTAGACACTATGAAAACAACTATCCGGAGACACGAGATACGTCGCAGTCTCCTAGACCGATGGACTAAAACAGTATACCTAACCGTGAACTAAAAGCAAGTACAGAGCCCAGCAGACAGCATCGCAATATTGAGATGAGACATGAAGCCACTGCTCAAATAATGAGAAGCAGCTACCTCAGTTACTTCGCTGTCGCATCAATTAAGGAGAGACCTACCATTACACATGCTGTCTTGAGTGCACTGTGCGAGACAAGTAGGGGCTGGTGGTGACTGGGGGGGGGGGGTTCTCTCCCCATCTGTCTCTCTGTCAGCACGCTTGATTTGCCCGAGAAATTGCTTCGCAAAAGCAGATTTCAGTCTTTGGGTGAGTGGTACAGCTCAGGTCTCCATCAGCCGCATGTTTTCGCGCAAGGACCCGCTAGCTATAAGCAGAAATATGTTAAACCTCTGGCTGCCTCTCCACTTCACCTGGATTGGCAATGCGTCACCATGGCCAGTGCCGCTTTAATATATTGAATATTGGCGAAGCTCAGGTGCCGATATTAATTTTCAAGCATTTGTCCTCGAAAGCTTTATTTTTGCAAAAATCAATCTGTTCCCGCTGGCTGGCAGTTTGAGGACAGATGAAGCTGCATGGGACTAAGAGTCTGGCGTAGCGGAGAGATTTTGCGTGTTATAAACAAGTCAGATGCCCCAAGGATAACTCTGACACTTCAGGGACAATCCTGACACTTCTGGGATAACTCTGACACTTCTGAGATAGCTCTGACACTTCTGGGATAACTCTGACACTTCACGAATAACTCTGACACTTCAGGGATAACTCTGACACTTCTGAGATAACTCTGACACTTCAGGGATAACTCTGAAACTTCACGAATAACTCTGACACTTCACGAATAACTCTGACACTTCACGAATAACTCTGACACTTCACGAATAAGTCTGACACCTCTAAGATAACTCTGACACTTCTGAGATAACTCTGACACTTCTGAGATAACTCTGACACTTCTGAGATAACTCTGACACTTTTAAGATAACTCTGACACTTCTGAGATAACTCTGACACTTCTGAGATAACTCTGACACTTCTGAGATAACTCTGACACTTCTGAGATAACTCTGACACTTCTGAGATAACTCTGACACTTCTGAGATAATTCTAACACTTTTGAGATAACTCTGACACTTCTGAGATAACTCTGACACTTCTGAGATAACTCTGACACTTCTGAGATAACTCTGACACTTCTGAGATAACTCTGACACTTCTGAGATAACTCTGACACTTCTGAGATAACTCTAACACTTTTGAGATAACTCTGACACTTCACGAATAACTCTGACACTTCTGAGATAACTCTGACACTTCTGAGATAACTCTGACACTTCACGAATAACTCTGACACTTTTAAGATAACTCTGACACTTCTGGGATAACTCTGACACTTCTGAGATAACTCTGACACTTCTGAGATAACTCTGACACTTTTGAGATAACTCTGACACTTCACGAATAACTCTGACACTTCTGAGATAACTCTGACACTTCAGAGATAACTCTGACACTTCTGAGATAACTCTGACACTTTTAAGATAACTCTGACACTTCTGAGATAACTCTGACACTTCTGAGATAACTCTGACACTTCTGAGATAACTCTGACACTTCTGAGATAACTCTGACACTTTTAAGATAACTCTGACACTTCTGAGATAACTCTGACACTTCTGAGATAACTCTGACACTTCTGAGATAACTCTGACACTTCTGAGATAACTCTGACACTTCTGAGATAACTCTAACACTTTTGAGATAACTCTGACACTTCACGAATAGCTCTGACACTTCTGAGATAAATCTGACACCCCAGAAACTCCTCAGGAAACCCAGACTGCCCATAGACAGTCAAAGCAGTGAGACAGCTCATACATTACTCAGACAGCTCATACATTACCCAGACAGCTCATACATTACTCAGACAGCTCATACATTACTCAGACAGCTCATACATTACCCAGACAGCTCATACATTACTCAGACAGCTCATACATTACTCAGACAGCTCATACATTACTCAGACAGCTCATACATTACTCAGACAGCTCATACATTACTCAGACAGCTCATACATTACTCAGACAGCTCATACATTACCCAGACAGCTCATACATTACTCAGACAGCTCATACATTACTCAGACAGCTCATACATTACTCAGACAGCTCATACATTACCCAGACAGCTCATACATTACTCAGACAGCTCATACATTACTCAGACAGCTCATACATTACTCAGACAGCTCATAAGCAACTGTCGAAAAAGTACAAGATTCGGTCATCTCTTCTTATCCGCTTCTCAGAAAGTGTCGAATTTCAAATACTCTCCAAGACACGAAACAATATCGATTTTCTCATATTTTTTGCCACTTTTTTTGTAATCAAAAAGGGATTAATATTGGAAGTAGTGTCCTCTTAACATAAGCCAATTCCACTGCGTGCCCTATCTTAGTGCTGTGTAGACTCTAGTGTACTACAGTTTAAAAGGCTTATGTTAAGGCATAGTGGGGGGTGGGGGGTCCCACTGCATACTAAACTCTGCCAAGTCTGCTCAACTCTGAGAGAGTCAGAGTGAGGTGAGATGGAGAGATTCAAATTGAGGTGAGATGGAGAGATTCAAATTGAGGTGAGATGGAGGGATTCAAATTTAGGTGAGATGGGGAGAGTCAGAGTGAGATGAGGAGAATCGGAGTGAGATGAGGAGAATCAGAGCGAGATGAGGAGAGTCGGAGTGAGATGGGAAGAGTCAGAGCGAGATGAAGAGAGTCAGAGCGAGATGGGGAGAGTCAGAGTGAGATGAGGAGAGTCAGAGCGAGATGAGGAGAGTCAGAGCGAGATGGGAAGAGTCAGAGCGAGATGAAGAGAGTCAGAGCGAGATGGGGAGAGTCAGAGTGAGATAAGGAGAGTCAGAGTGAGATGGGAAGAGTCAGAGTGAGATGAGGAGAGTCAGAGTGAGATGAAGAGAGTCAGAGTGAGATAAGGAGAGTTAGAGTGAGATGAAGAGAGTCAGAGTGAGATAAGGAGAGTTAGAGGGAGATGGGGAGAGTCAGAGTGAGATGAGGAGAGTCGGAGTGAGATGAGGAGAGTCGGAGTGAGATTTCCGTGAAAAGAGTCTGAGTAGGGTTAGATGAAGAGAAATGATGAAGAGCGAGAAAGAGCTGATTCAAAACAAGGAAACAGCAGCCAGTCTCACCCAGAATGTAGTCCACCTCAACCTCAATCAGGTATCGATTGTCAGAGAATGGAGCCAGAGCATTTCTGGCGGTGCCACTGGCATTGAGGCTGGCAGCGGACAGCATTGCAAGCAGAATGATAACAGCCGAATGCATGAAGGTCCGGTGCCACACAACGCGAGGTGCCTCTTTAAGACCTCGATTTCCTCCGCGTCAGCTCCCAATAATTCATTTGCAGAAAAACTTTTTTGACATTAAAAAAAGCTTTCAAAAAGAAACTGACAAATTCAAAAAATCAATTTTTTAGCGACCTGACACGGAAAACCGGAAAGAGCGGCCGCCCCCTGTTTACTGAGGCTGCGAAAGTCAAGAAAAGACGCAGACGCCCCCAGGCCGCGTGTCAACTGTGTGGAACTTTTTGACTGGAAAAGAGGAGCTGATTTTGGGTTGGGAGACTGCAAGCTAAAGGAGGGGTTGAGCACTGACTCAATGTGAGTACACACGACTCTGGTTGGCTGGTGAGAGGGGTGTTACATGGGAAGTATCCCTCCCTCCTTCCCCATTCAAACTCAGTTGCTTGGGTCCTGATGAAGGGTTTGTGACATGGACAGGGGCGAGGATGAGCCGGGGGACAAGCCAATGCTTTGTCACCTGGTGACCCGTTATTGAAATCAATACTTTCGTTTCTGGGCGCCAAAATATACCGCCATAAGCGCAAAAATGAGTGTCTGCTTTCGGCGCCAAGATGAGTGTCTGCTTTCGGCGCCAAGATGAGTGTCTGCTTTCGGCGCTAAAATGAGTGTCTGCTTTCGGCGCTAAAATGAGTGTCTGCTTTCGGCGCCAAAATGAGTGTCTGCTTTCGGCGCTAAAATGAGTGTCTGCTTTCGGCGTCAAAATGAGTGTCTGCTTTCGGCTCCAAAATGAGTGTCTGCTTTCGGCGCCAAAATGAGTGTCTGCTTTCGGCGCTAAAATGAGTGTCTGCTTTCGGCGTCAAAATGAGTGTCTGCTTTCGGCTCCAAAATGAGTGTCTGCTTTCGGCGCCAAAATGAGTGTCTGCTTTCGGCGCTAAAATGAGTGTCTGCTTTCGGCGTCAAAATGAGTGTCTGCTTTCGGCGCCAAAATGAGTGCCCGCCTGCGGCGCCAAAATAAGTGCCTGCGGCGCTAAAATGAGTGCCTCTCTGCGGCGCTAAAATAAGTGCCTGTCTGCGGCGCTAAAATGAGTGCCTGCGGCGCTAAAATGAGTGCCTGCGGCGCTAAAATGAGTGCCTGCGGCGTTAAAATGAGTGCCTGCGGCTCCAAAATAAATGCCTGTGGCGCCAAAATAAATGCCTGTGGCGCCAAAATAAGTGCCTGCGGCGCTAAAATGAGTGCCTGTCTGCGGCGTTAAAATGAGTGCCTGCGGCTCCAAAATAAATGCCTGTGGCGCCAAAATAAGTGCCTGCGGCGCTAAAATGAGTGCCTGTCTGCGGCGCTAAAATGAGTGCCTGCGGCTCCAAAATAAATGCCTGTGGCGCCAAAATGAGTGCCCGCCTGCGGCGCTAAAATGAGTGCCTGTCTGCGGCGCTAAAACAAGTGCCTGCGGCGCTAAAATGAGTTCCTGCGGCGCTAAAATAAGTGCCTGTCTGCGGCGCTAAAATGAGTGTCTGCGGCGCTAAAATAAAAATGAAAACTTTTGGAAACATCCAAAAAATTTATTTGCTTTTCTTTTTTCAAACTCTATTTTCGATAAAATTGTCGTGCAGCCACCACCAAATCCGGCTGGAATGGCGTCACAGAGATGGCGCTAAAGACTGGAAATGGCACCAAATACGAAAAGTGGCATCCGAACTGGGGCAAATGGCGCCAAAAGGATTAGAGATGGTGCCAAAGGTGGCAAATGGCGCCAAGGTATCTTTGAAATGGCGCCAAAGGTGGCAAATGGCGCCAAAGGTGGCAAATGGCGCCAAGGTATCTTTGAAATGGCGCCAAAGGTGGCAAATGGCGCCAAGGTATCTTTGAAATGGCGCCAAAGTTGGCAAATGGCGATAAAAGTTGGAAATTGGCGACAAAAAATGGAAATTGGGAAAAAAGGGAAAAAAGGGAAACTGCACTACTTAGAGTAGAAATGTAGAAATATAAAATTTCGCGAGTTTTATCAGATTAATTACATTTCAAATTAGCCGAAAAAAACTGTCGTCGTTTCGCGCTAAACTAGATTGTTTATCAATCATAAAAGCTGCGAAATCTTCTTGCCGCTAGCAAAAAAAATTTTAAGCACCTGAGACTCCAAGGAAAATTGCCGGGAGGATTGTCGGACACAGAAAAACAGCAATTTTGTGACAATTTTCTGCCCCTAAAAGACAACATCTGCTGGCCAACCAATTTTTCTGCTTTCTGGTACAAATTATCTATGATAGAAGCTTTTCTCTTCCGGAAGAAAATTGCTAAAGCAGTTTTTGTTAAATTACTTGTTTGTATGTGTTCCTGGCACATAGGGAAATTTGTGTCCATACTCCTCTATCATCTCCTACATCACCCTCCTTCTCACTCTCTCATTCTCCCTCACTCTCTACTTATCTCATTCTCTCCTCAACTCACTCTCTTACCATCTCACTCTCTCCTCATCTAACTCTCTCACAATCTCACTCTCTCCTCATCTCACTATCTCACCATCTCACTCTTTCACCATCTCACTCTCACTATCTTACTCTCACCATCTCACTCTCTCCTCATGTCCCTTTCTCACAATCTCACTCTCACCATCTGACTCTCACAATCTCACTCTCTCTCCATATCACTCTCTCCTCATTTCACTCTCATCATCTCATTCTCTCTCCATCTCACTCTCTCCTCATTTCACTCTCATCATCTCACTCTCTCTCCATCTCACTCTCTCCTCATTTCACTCTCATCATCTCACTCTCTCTCCATCTCACTCTCTCCTCATTTCACTCTCATCATCTCACTCTCTCCTCATTTCACTCTCATCATCTCACTCTCTCCTTATCTCACTCTCTCCATCTCACTCTCTTCTCATCTAACTCTCTCACAATCTCACTCTCACCATCTTATTCTCATTATCTCACTCTCACCTCATCTCACTCTCTTACAAACTCACTCTCTCCTTATCTCACTCTCTCTCCATCTCACTCTCTCCTCATTTCACTCTCATCATCTCACTCTCTCTCCATCTCACTCTCTCCTCATTTCACTCTCATCATCTCACTCTCCCCTTATCTCACTCTCTCCACATTTCACTCTCATCATCTCACTCTCTCCTCATTTCACTCTCATCATCTCACTCTCTCTCCATCTCACTCTCTCCTCATTTCACTCTCATCATCTCACTCTCTCCTTATCTCACTCTCTCTTCATCTCACTCTCTCCTCATTTCACTCTCATCATTTCACTCTCTCTTCATCTCACTCTCTCCTCATTTCACTCTCATCATCTCACTCTCTCTCCATCTCACTCTCTCCTCATTTCACTCTCATCATCTCACTCTCTCCTTATCTCACTCTCTCTCCATCTCACTCTCTCTCCATCTCACTCTCTCCCCAACTCACTCTCTCCTCATCTCACTATCTCACCATCTCATTCTCTCCTTATCCCACTCTTTCCTCATCCCACTCTCTCATCATCTGCCCCTGAGTGTGCGGTACTTGACAGCAATCAATCACAAAGCAAGGGAGGCTCACCAGCATAGACAGTGACATCAGAAATCTTCAGTTCCACCATTGGCTGAGCAAAGCTATGGCTAAAAACTATATTACGATTGTTGAATATAGAATTTTAGAAATTCAACTTCGCTTTTGAGAGGTAGAAAACGATGCTAACTAAGGGATACTTTTATACAACTCTGCCGATAGCTCCAAACCCATGAATGGGAGTTGCTGTCCATTGGCTCTGCTGAGACTTCTCTCTCTCTCCCTCCCAACCCCACCCTGGACAGCGCGGCTCAGCTCAAAAAAGGAACCAGCTGAGCATCCGTTTCTTCCTATATATATAAATATATTCCGATGATATTTGCTAACTAGCTGATGTATTTTATTGACCACTTCAGATTTAACAGACCGATATAAGAGTGTATTTGTTCTCTGATTTTTCAGTGCTAGCTCCGATTCTGTCGATTGCTGTGAACGCATCTTAGAATAGAGGGGAGAGGTGAGAGAAGACACGATAGAAGGAAAGATAGGACAGTACAGCGATGAGAGATAAGATGGGGAGAAGAGAGGAGAGAGGAGTAGATAAAGGAGAGGAGAGGGGAGAGAGAGGGAGAGAAGAGAAGAGAGGAGAAGGGAGAGGAGAGGAGAAGGGAGAGAAGAGATGCAACTTGCCAGACCCTGGGTGACCTTTGCCTTAGCGAAAGCCAATGAGGTTATCTGAAGTCACAGCCAAGGTTGCATCAAGCTTCACTTGCAGTGCATATTGTGTCTCTTTTACTCTGATACAAGTTAATAATATACGAGCTAGTTGTCGCTTGCAGCTTCATCTGCCTGATTAATTATGCAATGCAGAGGCTGGTTGGGAAATTTGTTGCATCATCTAGACTCGAAAATGCCACATGTTTGCGTGAGGTGTCGCTCTCTTCTCCTCAAGTTGTCAAGCTCGAACGCGGAACCGAATTCTATAAAGTCATAAAAGCACTGGCTGTTCCTGACCCTATGTTATATACTGCTGTGTTACAAGACTCCCAGATGGGACTTCAAGCCAGACTGATAGCCTGTCTCGAGGTGCTAATGGCTAGAAACGGGAGTGCGTCAAAGTTCGTTAACCAACTCGGGGTTGCTGAACCGCCACTTGGCATATTAACGACAAAATTTGGGCTGCTTCTGGGCCTGGAAGGTCGGCCCTTTATGTCTGTTGTGGCGCTAAAATCAAAGTCAGAGACGGGCGCCAACACAATCAAAGTCAGACACGGCGCCAACACAATCAAAGTCAGACACGGCGCCAACACAATCAAAGTCAGACACGGCGCCAACACAATCAAATTCAGACACGGCGCCAACACATTCAAAGTCAGAGAAGGCGCCAACACAATCAAAGTCAGACAGGGCGCCAACACAATCAAAGTCAGAGACGGCGCCAACACAATCAAAGTCAGAGACGGCGCCACAGCAATCAAAGTCAGACACGGCGCCACAACAATCAAAGTCAGACACGGCGCCAACACATTCAAAGTCAGACACGGCGCCAACACAATCAAAGTCAGACACGGCGCCATAACAATCAAAGTCAGAGACGGCGCCACAGCAATCAAAGTCAGACACGGCGCCATAACAATCAAAGTCAGAGACGGCGCCAACACAATCAAAGTCAGAGACGGCGCCACAGCAATCAAAGTCAGACACGGCGCCATAACAATCAAAGTCAGAGACGGCGCCAACACAATCAAAGTCAGACACGGCGCCACAACAATCAAAGTCAGACACGGCGCCACAACAATCAAAGTCAGACACGGCGCCAACACATTCAAAGTCAGACACGGCGCCAACACAATCAAAGTCAGACACGGCGCCAACACAATCAAAGTCACAGACGGCGCCAACACAATCAAAGTCAGACACGGCGCCAACACAATCAAAGTCACAGACGGCGCCAACACAATCGAAGTCAATAGAAAATTTCGAGTTCTCCCAAAACTGACAATAAAAAGACGCTATTTTGAAAATAACTGATGACCCCGAGTCTGAGTAGTCCCATTAAGCTCAGTGGACATCAACAGTGTTTTGTTTAGTTTGCGTGACATTGTATCGTCTACTGTCACCTTTTACGAATTGATCATCACGCTAGCTAAAAGCAATACTGAAAAACCCAAAGCTTGGGTCATTACCATCCGTTTGTGCTTTGTTTTTTTCAGTCAACTTTTTTGGAATATTGAGAACTTATTGCCGCTTCTGATGCGAGCCTACAAGTGCTCAGTTCTGAGGGGTGTGGACTGCAGCGACTGATGCGGACATCTCTGTGGCGTCTCGTGCAATACTTCTTTATTCTCATTCACATTTCTCTTCCCTGCTCCACCTTATCTCTCTGATGTCTTCCAGCATCCTAAATTATATATAAAATTGTATATCTCTCTCTATCTTACCTTCTTTTCTTTCGCTATTGTCCCTTTTCCTCTCTTCTCTCATCCCTCCCCTCTTCTCTCTCTACTCTCTCCCTCTCCCCCCGGCTCGCTCTCTTCTAGCTCTCTCCTCTTCCCTCTCCTCTCCGATCTTCTGCTTTCCCCTCTTCTCTCTATACTTTCTAGTCTCCGCTCATCTCCTCTCTCCTCTCTTCTCTCATCCCTCCCCTCTTCTCTCTCTACTCTCTCCCCTCTCCTCCCGGCTCTCTCTCCTAGCTCTCTCCTCTCCTCTCCTCTCTCCTCTCTCTCCCCTCTCCTCTCTCCTCTCCTTTCTCCTCTCCTATCCCCTCTCCTCTCTCCTCTCTTCTCTCTCCTCTCTCTCCCTTCTCCCCTCTCCTCTCTCCCCTCTCCTCTCTCCCCTCTCCTCTCTCCCCTCTCCTCTCTCCCCTCTCCTCTCCGATCTTCTGCTTTCCCCTCTTCTCTCTATACTTTCTAGTCTCTGCTCTATCTCCGCTCATCTCCTCTCTTCTCACTTCCCTCCCCTCTTCTCTCTCTACTCTCTCCCTCTCCTCTCCCCTCTTCTCTCTCCTCTCCTCTCCGATCTTCTCCTCTCCCCTCTTCTCTCTTTACCCTTTGGTCTCTGCTCTATCTCCGCTCATCTCCTCTCTCCTCTCTCTTCTCTTTTCCCCTCTCCATTTTTTCCTGTCTTCCAGCTCCCTCATTTCCTCTCATCCATCTCCTTTATCCTCTCCCCTCTTTTAGCTTTCCCAACCCCACTAGGATCATTAAATTCACAGAGGGGAAAAACTATTACTTGATACCCGACATCAACACAAAAATGAGCCTTCCCAGTAATAAAAGCACAATCAGGTACACAAGATGAACTTTTTCAATCAGAAAACAACACAATTTAAACTCAATAGTAGTATAATTAAAGTTCAACTCTGGACCAGTTTTTCCTGGAGCTGAGCAAACTCTGGCGGGAGATGGTCAGCTCGCATCCAAACAGTCCCGACCCCCGGAGGGCCCATCCATGCAGCCAGAGAGTGGATAAGCAAAACCAGGCCACAAAGTCGAAGTAGATGGAGCAACCATCAGACCGATTAAAAAGCAGAGCAGGACGGGATGCCCTGCCTCCGCTAAAGCAAAAGAGGAGAGCTCGTCCGCAATTTCCTTCTCCCAACTCATCCTTTCTCGAGTGTGTGTTGAAAAGAAATGATTTCTGTTCGCCCCGGCCTGTCTACACATTTTGCAGTTCCAAGTCTCGTCTCCGAAGGCCATAAAAAGCTGTAGCCTATAGAGAGTGGTTTGGACTAAAATTAGTGCATATAGGGCGCTAGAATTGTGGTGTCTGTTGTGGCGCTCTCTAGTGACTTTTGTGGCGCTCTCCAGTGTGTTGTGACGCTCTCCAGTGTGTTGTGATACTCTCCAGTGCCTGTTGTGGCGCTCTCTAGTGACTTTTGTGGCGCTCTCCAGTGTGTTGTGACGCTCTCCAGTGTGTTGTGACACTCTCCAGTGCCTGTTGTGGCGCTCTCTAGTGACTTTTGTGGCGCTCTCCAGTGTGTTGTGACGCTCTCCAGTGTGTTGTGACACTCTCCAGTGCCTGTTGTGGCGCTCTCTAGTGACTTTTGTGGCGCTCTCCAGTGTGTTGTGACGCTCTCCAGTGTGTTGTGACACTCTCCAGTGCCTGTTGTGGCGCTTTTCAGTGTGTTGTGGCGCTCACTAGTGCCTTTTGTGGCGCTCTCCAGTGCCTGTTGTGGCGCTCTCCAGTGCCTGTTGTGGCGCTCTCCAGTGTGTTGTGGCGCTCTCCAGTGTGTTGTGACGCTCTCCAGTGTGTTGTGACACTCTCCAGTGCCTGTTGTGGCGTTCTCCAGTGTGTTGTGACACTCTCCAGTGCCTGTTGTGACGCTCTCCAGTGTGTTGTGACACTCTCCAGTGCCTGTTGTGGCGTTCTCCAGTGTGTTGTGGCGCTCTCCAGTGTGTTGTGGCACTCTCCAGTGTGTTGTGGCGCTCTCCAGTGTGTTGTGGCGCTCTCCAGTGTGTTGTGGCACTCTCCAGTGTGTTGTGGCGCTCTCCAGTGTGTTGTGGCGCTCTCCAGTGTGTTGTGGCGCTCTCTAGTGTGTTGTGACGCTCTCCAGTGTGTTGTGACACTCTCCAGTGCCTGTTGTGGCGCTCTTCAGTGTGCTGTGGCGCTCTCCAGTGTGTTGTGGCACTCTCCAGTGTGTTGTTGCGCTCTCCAGTGTGTTGTGGCGCTCTCCAGTGTGTTGTGGCGCTCTCCAGTGTGTTGTGACGCTCTCCAGTGTGTTGTGACACTCTCCAGTGCCTGTTGTGGCGCTCTTCAGTGTGCTGTGGCGCTCATTAGTGCCTGTTGTGGCGCTCTTCAGTGTGCTGTGGCGCTCATTAGTGCCTGTTGTGGCGCTCTCCAGTGTGTTGTGGCGCTCACTAGTGCCTGTTGTGGCGCTCTTCAGTGTGTTGTGGCGCTCACTAGTGCCTTTTGTGGCGTTCTCCAGTGCCTGTTGTGGCGCTCTCCAGTGCCTGTTGTGGCGCTCTCCAGTGTGTTGTGGCACTCTCCAGTGTGTTGTGGCACTCTCCAGTGTGTTGTGGCGCTCTCCAGTGTGTTGTGGCGCTCTCCAGTGTGTTGTGGCGCTCTCCAGTGTGTTGTGACACTCTCCAGTTCCTGTTGTGGCGCTTTTCAGTGTGTTGTGGCGCTCACTAGTGCCTTTTGTGGCGCTCTCCAGTGCCTGTTGTGGCGCTCTTCAGTGTGTTGTGGCGCTCTCCAGTGTGTTGTGGCGCTCTCCAGTGCCTGTTGTGGCGCTCTCCAGTGAGTTGTGGCGCTCTTCAGTGCATGTTGTGCCGCTAATATTCCAGTGTCTGTACCGTTGTGGCGCTCTACAGCGTCTGTTGTGGCGCTAAAGACGGCGCCAACACAATAAAATTCAGAGACGGCGCCAAAACAATCAAGGTCAGACACGGCACCACAACAATCAAGGTCAGACACGGCGTTACAACAATCAAGGTCAGACACGGCGCCACAACAATCAAAGTCAGACACGGCGCCACAACAATCAAAGTCAGACACGGCGCCACAACAATCAAAGTCAGACACGGCGCCACAACAATCAAAGTCAGACACGGCGCTACAACAATCAAAGTCAGACACGGCGCCACAACAATCAAAGTCAGACACGGCGCCAAAACAATCAAAGTCAGAGACCGCGCCAACACAATCAAAGTCAGACACGGCGCCAACACAATCAAAGTCAGACACGGCGCCAACACAATCAAAGCCAGACACAGCGCCAACACAATAAAAGTCAGACACGGCGCTACAACAATCAAAGTCAGACACGGCGCCAACACAATCAAAGTCAGACACGGCGCCAACACAATCAAAGTCAGACACGGCGCCAACACAATCAAAGTCAGACACGGCGCCAACACAATCAAAGTCAGACACGGCGCCACAACAGTCAAAGTCAGAGACGGCGCCACTAAAATCAACGTCTGCTACAGTAAAAGTCTACAAAAATGGGCAGACAGTTTAATAAGATCTTACCAGAAATGTCATCCATCTTTGCCAATGAGCCGTCACGCTGCAATCCTTTGTTCAAAAAGCCGCCCTAATTTTTGGTAAAAAAGACACTGGCAGCCTAACTACCGACAGTCCCCCGTTCTGCATTCGAGTTATAAAAATATGCGCAGCGCACTTCGAATTTGGGGCTTGGGGGTTGCTGTGTTGTGGATGGTAACTGACTGGACAGTGTTCACTGGAAGCGCGCGAGGGGTTGAGATAAACAGTCGATAGATCGATTTAATTATGAATATTTTAGAGTAAACCCGCGCTTATTTCGGCAGACTCAGCTTCGCGAGCTTCATTAAGCCTTCGCGTCAGTTGACGAGCTAAAGGACACTTTCTAATCCGGGAGTTTTGGCAATGCCAACATCTGCCGCAGTCGCTTTTAAACAATAAATGAACTCTTTGCTGATCTACCAGTCACTGTCTACTGATCTACCAGTCACTCTCTCCTGATCTACCAGTCACTGTCTACTGATCTACCAGTCACCCTCTCCTGATCTACCCGTCACTCTCTCCTGATCTACCAGTCACTCTCTCCTGATCTACCAGTCACTCTCTCCTGATCTACCAGTCACTCTCTCCTGATCTACCAGTCACTCTCTCCTGATCTACCAGTCACTCTCTCCTGATCTACCAGTCACTCTCTCCTGATCTACCAGTCACCCTCTCCTGATCTACCCGTCACTCTCTCCTGATCTACCAGTCACTCTCTCCTGATCTACCAGTCACTCTCTCCTGATCTACCAGTCACTCTCTCCTGATCTACCAGTCACTCTCTCCTGATCTACCAGTCACTCTCTCTTGATCTACCAGTCACTGTCCCCTGATCTACCAGTCACTCTCTCCTGATCTACCAGTCACTGTCCCCTGATCTACCCGTCACTCTCTCCTGACCTACCCGTCACTCTCTCCTGATCTACCAGTCACTCTACCCTGACCTACCCGTCACTCTCTCCTGATCTACCAGTCCCTCTCACCTATTTCTTTGTTGCCTATATATTTATTTTAACGTACCAAGTATTCATCAATTTGCATGTCAAAATCGCTCCCTTGATCTGTCTTTACAAGGCACATGGCCTCTCAACCTACGTGTAACTTACGTGGCAATAATTTTACAACAGCGCAACACTGATTAGCAGGGGTATTATTTGAACAGGGTCATAATTTTTAGGCACCATTAAAACTTGAGAACACACACGTGTAATTAAATTATGGAACTAGGCCAGCGCTAATCTACCATCAGCTAAAGGGGTTGGCTAATCTGAAAGTTAGAAAGAGAGGGGGGAGGAGTGAGAACACCGTTCGTACCCGCACAGTGTTGTTGATAATTATAAGGATGCGTGTGCCTTTCACCCGCATGTGCACCATCCACACAAAGGATGCTTCAGGGAAGAAATCGAAAATTTATTGCCTTAACGCTTAACCCAAGCTTCTACAACTTGAGCACTGCTCACAAGGGAAAGGGTGATCAGGATCAGGTGGATATAATTCAGTGTGTAGAGGATTTCAAGATCCGCGGAAGAATGGAGCACTATTTGACCTGGCTTTTCTTATACATACGGTATATATACTCCAGGTCTTTCATGTTTGCCGCCGCCAAAGCAGCAGGTCAATCTGAGCACTTGCAGTTCACTTCGCCAAAGTTGGCATAGCTACCAAGTTTTTTCGTAAGAGGCGGTATTTAGCGAGATTTCATTCTCGCTAAAGACAGGGCTGCAGAGAGTAGGTGAGACCGCTCGGATTAAAATGGCGTAGTGGCAGCTCAGAAGGCTTAAAATCAGGGAAGGGGTGCCTGCGTTTGACGACTGGGCAACTCTTCTATCTATCTGTCTGCCTATCTATCTATCTGTCTGCCTATCTATCTATCTACGAGTATCTATCTGTCTGCCTATCTATCTATCTATCTATCTATTTATCTGTCTGCCTATCTATCTATCTATCTATCTATCTGTCGGTCTATCTGTCTGTCTATCTGTCTATCTATCTGTCTGTCTATCTATCTGTCTCCCTATCTATCTATCTATCTATCTGTCTGCCTATCTATCTATCTATCTATCTATCTGTCTGCCTATCTATCTATCTATCTATCTATCTATCTATCTATCTTTCTATCTGTCTGCCTATCTATCTATCTATCTATCTGTCGGTCTATCTATCTATCTATCTATCTGTCTGCCTATCTATCTATCTATCTATCTGTCGGTATATCTATCTGTCTGTCTGTCTATCTGTCTATCTATCTGTCTGTCTGTCTGTCTATCTGTCTATCTATCTGTCTGTCTGTCTATCTATCTATCTATTGATCTATCTATCTATGTATGTATCTATCTATCGATCTATCTATGTATCTATCGATCTATGTATGTATCTATCTATTTGTCTGTCTATCTATCTGTCTGCCTATCTATCTCTCTATCTAACTACCTACCAGTGCAGCTACACAGCAAAATAGCACACAACCCGTGCAGCAGTACCGCTTTAACACTGTCAGAAAAAAATTCGCCATGCCCAGCAGCAGGTGAAGTGAAGGGAATTCACTAAACAGCGTTCGGTAGACGCTGAATGGGATAAATTCCCTTCAAGGGACCCGGCCCCAACGTGGCATACACAGAATAGTTTGCATTGCAATGTCATTTCTCTTAGCTAGATCAACACTTCAGCTTGCATTATTTGGAGAATTTTAGCAAAGCATAAATATGTATAATATGACAAGCCGCGAATATTCACTTCATCGATAATTCTCGTTCTCCTGGAAAGTTCGCCATCATCATATTTTACATATAGCTCGTATTCCCTTTGAACTTTTCCGAAGCAAACCGCCATGCAGCCAACAAAAGCAAAATTCGTTCGATATGGATGATAGCAAGGCACGAGGTGAGGAGAAACCTTAATATTTCTCATGTAAACTGTGTTAAACTGCAGTTTTACCGAATCGTCCCCTGCCCCAGAGTGTCACCACCTGTCCCTGTCATTCCAGCAGATCCCACCTTCCCCCAGCAACCTCGCTGACCACGTGAACAGTTGGGGGGGGGAGGGTTATGCACAGATAACCATAACAGATTATGCAGCCGTGACTAATGGCCCCAGGCCGAATCCCTCGCATGTTCAAGGACCGCCTGCTAAGGGGAAAACTTTCCCTTTTAGATCCCACCCACATCGCAAGGTGGATCGCAAGACCAGTGGGTAGTCAAGGTTGGCAAAAAAACAAGGTAGAATCCAGTAGGCACCAACGCTTCTGGGGTCGTGATGTCTTATCATTTAGATTACAGCAGTGTGGCATTGGACACTTGAGGATCTGGGAGGCTGGCCCAGAAATTGAGGATCTGGGAGGCTGGCCCAGCAATTGAGGATCTGGGAGGCTGGCCCAGCAATTGAGGATCTGGGAGGCTGGCCCAGCAATTGAGGATCTGGGAGGCTGGCCCAGCAATTGAGGATCTGGGAGGCTGGCCCAGAAATTGAGGATCTGGGAGGCTGGCCCAGCAATTGAGGATCTGGGAGGCTGGCCCAGCAATTGAGGATCTGGGAGGCTGGCCCAGCAATTGAGGATCTGGGAGGCTGGCCCAGCAATTGAGGATCTGGGAGGCTGGCCCAGCAATTGAGGATCTGGGAGGCTGGCCCAGCAATTGAGGATCTGGGAGGCTGGCCCAGCAATTGAGGATCTGGGAGGCTGGCCCAGCAATTGAGGATCTGGGAGGCTGGCCCAGCAATTGAGGATCTGGGAGGCTGGCCCAGAAATTGAGGATCTGGGAGGCTGGCCCAGCAATTGAGGATCTAGGAGGCTGGCCCAGCAATTGAGGATCTGGGAGGCTGGTCCAGCAATTGAGGATCTGGGAGGCTGGCCCAGCAATTGAGGATCTGGGAGGCTGGTGGCCCAGCAACTGAGGAATCTGGGAGGCTGGTCCAGCAACTGAGGATCTGGGAGGCTGGCCCAGCAACTGACACTCTGGGAGGCTGATCCAGCAACTGAGCATCTGGGAGGCTGGCCCAGCAACTGAGGATCTGGGAGGCTGACCCAGCAACTGAGGATCTGGGAGGCTGGTGGCAAGCACACGTAGACCCAGAAGTAGCAGCCAATGCATCAAATTAACCTCATAGCGTGTGCCTTTAAGGCCAGGCCTACAGAAAGTGCACATAGCAAAAATAGGATTAAAAATTTGAGCTCGATACTAAAGTCTGGATCTCCGACATAAGCTGAGCAGTTACCAAGCGAACTCAAGCAGCTTAACAGACGATAGGAGAAGGCATACTAGCTGAGAACAAATTTGCCCAACACTATAAAGTTTGAGCAGAGCTATTCTAAGTAGAGAATTTTATCGAAATTGCCTATGCAAATGTGCTAAGGAAATTACAATTGTAAAGTTCAGTTAAAACTCATTAAAAAAATAGCCTTAGGCCATCATGAAGCAATGAAGTTTAGACAAAAATTAGCATAAAATGAGTTTTTTACACTAAACCTTTCCTAGTTAAACGACGTTGCTGATGACACCTTAAATTTATTATATGCATAGGCAGAATTAGGTATTACTAAATATAAAATGCACAATACAGAAAAACAAGCAAACTCGACACATACTACTTGAAATTTACGATGCAGTAGGCT
This sequence comes from Macrostomum lignano, assembly GCA_002269645.1. Classification (NCBI taxonomy): domain Eukaryota; kingdom Metazoa; phylum Platyhelminthes; family Macrostomidae; genus Macrostomum; species Macrostomum lignano. The sequence continues at coordinate 95,575 of NIVC01000553.1, read as the reverse complement.
AGTAGATTTTAGTTGCGGTTTTTATTATATGTTCAATCGCATGACTAAGAACCTTCTTAGAAACTAATAATTTAAGCAAAAGGAAGGACGATTCTCATAGGAGATTAAGGGCGATTCTCATAGGAGAGAGGGCAATTCTCATCGGAGATGGAGGGCGATTCTCATAGGATATGGAGGGCGATTCACATAGGAGATGGAGGGCGATTCTCATAGGAGATCTAGGGCGATTCTCATAGGAGATCGAGGGCGATTCTCATAGGAGATGGAGGGCGATTCTCATAGGAGAGAGGGCGATTTTCATGGGAGATAGAGCCATTATTGCAAAAGAAAAGGTTCCTTTTCCTGAAACAAAGCCAAGAACAGCAACAGCTATAACAGAACGGCGAGAAATTAAAAGCACTAAACTGGGATCATCAAGTCGGCAAAACTGGATTCAACTCTGATTCTGAGGCCTCTCCTCAGCTTTATGCTTCGGCGGTCGAAATCCGAAGCCTAACTGATTGCCTTTGCCTTTCTTTGCTTTTTTCTTCTTTTTAGGCAATGATTCTCCGGAGCTGGGAACAGCGGCTGGGGCAGATGAAGCAGCAGCAGGCCCAGCTGCATTAAAGCTTCTCCAACTCTGAGTTCGTTCGTGGCGAGATTCTTCAAAATTTTTCTGCCACTCCCGCTGGTGCTCTTTGGCTTCTTTTGCCGCCTCCTCTTCTACCGCTTTGCGCTTCCTCTCATTGGCGGCTCTGGTCTCCTCGTTCTGGCGCAGTTTCTCCAGGTCGGCGAATAGGCGACAGGTCTGCACGTACACCGCCTTGCGGTGGCCAGCGGGATCGTCCTCTTCAATCTCGGAGCTCTGCGGGTGCAGTTGGTTGGTTGCACTAGACTGATTTACGGGCCTGCTTAACTGGGTATAAGATAGGCGGCATTTACTGAAAGATTAAAGAGAATAGCGGCATCTACTAAAAAATCAAAGAGAACAGCGGCATCTAATGAAATATAAATGAGAATATTGGCATCCAAGGAGAGATCAA